>OY720675.1:125936296-126536296 GCA_963170755.1 Amphimallon solstitiale
TGATATATATAAGTAGGGTACTTACGCCGATTCTGGCGCCTCCTCCCCCTCTCACCCAGCTCCCCCTCACCCCCCTCGCCCTAGTGGCGCCCTCTGCCAACCCAACTGATGTGGCGCCCCCTCGCGGTCGCCAACCCAACTAAAAATTGCAGATTTCATCATTACCAACCCAACTAAAATTGCAGATTTCATCATTACCAACCCAAGTGATGTGGCGCCCCCTCGCGGCCTCCAACCCAACTAAAAATTGCAGATTTCATCATTACCAACCCAACTAAAAATGGCAGATTTCATCATTACCAACCCAACTGATGTGGCCCCCTCGTGGTCGCCAGCCCAAAATGGCAGATTTCATCATTACCAACCCAATGTGACGCCCTCTCACAGCCACTAACCAAGAAATGGTATCTCTCATGATTACCAACCTAACTAATGCAGCATCCTCTCACGGTCACTAGCCAAACTAAGGTGACGTCAGACAAAATGGCTGACCATCAAGATGGTCTTTGCTTCTAGAGAATTCCTGAATAAATTACTAGGCTTGCTATCGCGCTTCTCAATATACTTCAAACAGGTCTAAACATGTTTCCAGCGGAAACCACAACGGCTGTCTGCTTCTGTGATAGCCGCATGCTTGAAATGTATATCCTACTTATAAAATAAAATAAAACAAACAATATATTTTTAAGAAAACAATTTATTTATTATTATTTATAAATTAACAATATTATTTTAAATTAACAATATCTCCAAGCTTCATGAGCTCAAAGTCATAGTAAAGCGAATTATAGCTAATATGTAGCACTTCCATCATAAGGAAAGCGTTAAATGAATTACAATGATCAACAAGTAATTTTGATACATTCGTATATAAATCTCCAGTTAATGCCATGCAGGCGGTTAAGATCATTTTATAAAATGTTATGAAATTACTATTTACTAAAAATTCTAATTTACTCTTAATGAGCAGTCGCAAATTAAACAAATTGCTATAGGTATCGGAGGACAATACCAGTTGCTGATTGCGACTGCTTAATACAATTACGCTAGTATCTCTAAATGTTGACGTTCGAATTTGATGATTCGGACTGCAACCCTCCGTCTTACAAAATTCTTCCCACTCGTCCAATGTGAAGAATACACAGCTTGCAGGCGATCGAATCTGGATGATGGGCACGAATCCAGCCGCCGGACTAAGGCCGATATTCACCCACTTCGAACCGCATTTGTTGAGGAAGTATGATGACTGCCCAATCAGTTGCTTTTCCTTAACGATATTATCATCAATCATTTTAAGCGAATCGCCAATAAATTCATTATAAGTTTCTGAAAATAATTAAACAATATATAGATATAAGTTTATGTACATAATAATTTTGTATTCTTACTAGCTTCCATTTTAATCTTAGAGGTTAAAGAATATGTGTGAACTCGAATGCAAACAAACTAATACTGATTTAGTGGGAGAAAATTACAGTGAGAAGCAAACAAAAAAAAGGGTGGGGGTACTTACCCAATTTGAGGCGGTAGAGCAGCTGCACCCGAGGCATGTGCAGCGACCATCTAAGGAGCTGGTGAGTCGATTTTATAATGCCCCCAGGCGAGAGTATGAATGCCATCCTCATCAATCCGGCGTTTATCATCGTGAGGTGATAGGCTCAATTTATTTTGCTTGACGGTATAAATCTCATGTAGTTTGATTTGAAAAAGATTTTGCTCTCTTAATAAAATATCATTATTCCATAAACAGTGTTTGTAATCTGCCAGACTAATCTCATCCCGCACAACGTTCTTTTTAACACCCTTAACCTTTTTAATCTCCCTACCCTCAACCTCTAAGGCATACATTTTTGCGCGCAATCCGACAAATTCACTCATTATATTACCCGCATTTTCGTCTTTAAATAAACCTAAAACAGCCTTGTTTTGAGGTGCTATGCTGTAGACATTATTTGCCGAAAAGTTCGATGTATCGAATTTTGATATATTTTTTTTCATGTCGCTGTATATATCATCTGTCTCTACTTTTAGGATAAAACTATCCGTATCCATATAACACAGACGGACCTTTTCTGCATACACGCGTCTCAAAAAATTGTGGAAAAAGTCATACATCAGGTGCTTTGATAGCTCCAAGACGGAGAAGCCGATATAAATAGGTTTATTATATACGACTTTCAGCTTCCCCATCTGGACAGCCACAAAGTTTTCAGAAAAAATACTAACACTTTTAAAATTCGGTTTAGCGATTAAACTACCAGCCCCGCGACTTTTGCCATGGTCCTCCCAACGTGTGACCAATTTGACTTCTACTCGCTTATCAACATTCTCCATGGTTTTACCATATACGGAGTTGTTCATAAGCTTGTAGAAGTCCTTTTCAAAATCGTTCCTAGCATGCTGACGTAGGCTGGTGTTTAGGTCGATATAAGTTTGAAGCCAGTTTGACTGGTTGAATTTTAAAACGCGGTGAATTTTGGTGATTTTAAGGCCGAAATGTAATGCTTGCTTTAACGTTTGATAGTGTATGACATATTTCTCTTTGTTCTGTAAATTCGCGATCAACTTTTTATACTGAAATTTAGACGTGGGAGGCACCATGTTTTCGGGTAGAAAAGGAAGGTCGTTATGCTCATCGTGCAAAGTTACAGGGTACGTGACATCTACCTCCAAAAAATAGCCAATCGGCGAATCATCAGCGACCCCAGATATATTTAGATTGTCAATTTCATCCTGACTAGCCCAACTGAACCCACCGAATGGTAGATACTGCGACATTGCCCACCCGTACAAATTGTTCGCGTCCCAATAAGCTAAATACGAGCTAGGAGCACTCGCATCATAATTAGGCATATACTTATTATTTGCCGTAGCGTGCCGCAATGATACTTGACACAACCCACCCCTGATACTCTGCTTAACAAAATGATGCATGTCGATGTCTATGAGTAGCTCCAGCTCAATTTTGGTATGCTTCAACATAGCATCCCAAGACAAGCCCGGGCTGGTGTAATATTGAGCCGGATCCAGACTGTATGTATCCCGACAAATCTTCCTGAAATTTTCAAAAATATCGGCCAAAAGTAAAACGTCTGATTTTAAATATAAGTTTGAGTACTCTAATAAATTTTGACATCCAAACGTATTCCATACAGTTTGCGCATGTTGATATTCAACATCCGAAATATCAACATTCGTTAATGAATTAAAAAAATCGCGTTTTGCCGGTAAGGTCGATTCGTTCAATCGCCCAAAGGTATCTATGTATTGATAGGGGAATACACCCTTCTTTCTAATTAAATGGAAATGTGAATCTAGTGGGAACGCCCGCCTAACATTGACAAAGTCTTGCGGGCTCAAATTTTGTGCAAGCTTATCGATAGAAGACGCCATGAATCGAAAACTATCTAAAAACCGTAGTTTTATATAAATATTTTTTTTCTCGCCCGATTTTTTATCTGTGTAGTCACCAACCAAAACTTTCGCGCTGAAACTGATATATCTTTCTTTATTAATAGGAATTACGTCAATATCTAAATTTTGTTGTGCCAAATCTCTTAAAAATAGATGGCTATCATACCCGCTCAAATTGTGAAAATAGATAGGGACAAATTTCGGAATTTTGAAGTTTAGATTACAATTAGAATGAGCGGCCCCTCGAAACGCTCCCGTAATGTGGCAGTGATCTCTCACTCTATCTCCGTTGAGAGACAGCTCACAAATGTGGCAAATCACGGCCTCATTATATAATTTTCGCTCGCTATTATTTAAAGTTTTCATCGGCACGATAGTCTTTAAATAGTTTTCATAGATTAGCTTAACATCTTCTATCAATTTTTGGACAAACACCGTTGAGCAATCTAAACCGGCATACGTGACAAATTTATTCAACTTTGCATCAAACGAACATACAATTTGATATGCAAAACTATATGGAACGTGTTTGAATGTTTTATTCGTATACGAACTAGCTGGATCACGGCTGCATGTGTGAATCGGTTGGAGAATACTTTCAAAATCCGCATAAACGACAAACGGAACGGACATTTTCTTATGGTGACTATCGAAACGTAAAATATTTTCGGGCAGCATATCGCCAAATTTTGTTTTACGCGCGTCGGTTGAGGGTAGTACCGTATACACATGGTTGCAATCGTGTTGTTGATGAGCGTTTAATTTTTCGATGGTGCTGAAATTAATTAAACACCCATCGCAGATGTGAGCTTCATGACCATGGTTATTGATTTGGGATGAGACTAGCCTGGACAGATTTTTAATTAAAACATAATGTGATCTTTTTCCATCATCAATTAGGAGTAAATTGATGTGGATATCTTTTCTGCTTTTAGTGAAATGAATTGGCCCCACCACCTCATGATTTTTTGTTTCATCATTAATAGCCAAACCGTAAACGTTAATACTTAAATTGTTCATATTCTCAATTTTTGAAATATCTTTAATTTTAACCGGGAATTGAATACCTTCTAAATTTAGGACGCTGGAGTAATGAGGATAACTACTAACTCTATCTACACTCATGTTTGCCGGGTGGAGTGCTGCTACAATCGACCAACACAAGCATGCATCATCCGAGTTCTGAATATTGATGCATGCTTTCTTGTTTCGAATAGAGGGGGGTAGTTCCAAATAAGATGATCCCCCAAGAGGTTGGTAGCTGTTGATGTTAACCTCTAAATGCGAGACCATCTTAAGTGTCCAATTGCTCCCCCTATCCGAAAACTCTTCAGCTTTCGATTTTATGATGGCAGCAGCCTGATCAAAAACGTCCTCTAAGTCTGAAGACCCGGTGACAATGACGTACCGAGTATTGAAGGACTTTAAGTCGACTATTTCCTCATCAGCTACGGTTTTAGCATAATGAGCAAATAGCTCTAACTGTACCTTAATACCCGATACGACCTTGGCTAGAACATCGTTAATCAGGCCGCACACTTTCATTTTCAAATTCGATAAAAAATTTGTGATGTCAGCACTCTCATCACCTAAAATTTTGTAACTCGCGACCCGGCTTTTAAATGAGGAATTAATTTTGAACACTCCATCCGGCAGCATAAATGTATTATTATTCAAATGCTGCTGTGTGCGAAGATGCCCCCTATACAGAGAATTATTAGGGAACATCAACCCACAACAGCTTCTCTGAGGCGCATCTCGACTGGTAGATGGCGCAGCATCCACAGGTCTATTAGAACTTGTGGATGGTGTAACATCTACTTTGGCCACCTTCTTAGGTGGTCCCGCAACATGCTCACATGTATCCGCACCCTCTCCACAAATACCGCAAACAAAATTGCGGTGGAGGGTATTCACATGCCGCTTCATGTTGTCGCGCCGGGTGAAGGATTTTCCGCAAATGATGCAATTCATTCTATGAAAAACAAATTAAAAATAATTAATATAATAAATTTAAAAGAATAAAAAGCTATTGAAACCCAATTTTTAATATATCGAAATTGCTAATTTATTTGACTGATTCGCTAGCCTTATAATTGAGAAAAACAATTTTTAAAAGTTCTATAAAATTTTAGAGTGGTAGAAAAACTATGATCCGCGCATATTTAACTAAAAATACCTGTATTATTGAGAATTTATTGATAAAACCCTATAAAATAATCAATTTAATAATATAAATTTACGCACCTAAAAATTTAAAAAAAAAAAAAAAAACAATATAAAGAAGCTACTAAATACAAATAAAATACTTTGAAGTACCCTGGATAATTGTATATAAAATAATATTCAATAAAATATTAATAAAATATACACCATTAAATTATTTAAAAAATAACCTTATAATTGAGAAAAAACAATTTTTAAAAAGTCCTATAAAATTTTAGAGTAGTAGAAAAACTATGATCAGCGTATATTTAACTAAAAAATACTTGTATTATTGAAAATTTATTGATAAAACCCTTTAAAACCTTATAAAAATTAAAAAAAAAGAAAGAAAAACAATATAAAGAAGCTACTAAATACAAATAAAATACTTTGAAGCACCCTGGATAATTGTATATAAAAATAAAATATTAATAAAATATTAATAAAATATATACCATTAAATTATTTAAAAAATAACCTTATAATTGAGAAAAAACAATTTTTAAAAGTCCCATAAAATTTTAGAGTAGTAGAAAAACTATGATCAGCGTATATTTAACTAAAAAATACTTGTATTATTGAAAATTTATTGATAAAACCCTTTAAAACCTTATAAAAATTAAAAAAAGAAAGAAAAACAATATAAAGAAGCTACTAAATGCGTATAAAATACTTTGAAGCACCCTGGATTAATTGTATATAAAAATAAAATATTAATAAAATATTAATAAAATATATACCATTAAATTATTTAAAAAATAACCTTATAATTGGAAAAAACAATTTTTAAAAAGTCCTATAAAATTTTAAAACTAATGAAAAATATTGCAAGTTAATATTATATAAATTAGGCTTTCTAAATACCTTGTAGTAAAACACAAACAAGCACTAAAAAAAAAAACGATGTTGACTCTTCGAAGATACTGATTATAATGAAATTAAAGATGTCGATCTACGCATATATAGATACTCATTCGTGACGTATACATCCATCTGCGTCAGGTTCCCACACCAATTGATATGTTAATCAATTAGAGAAAACCCTTTTTTACCACACGCATACGTATATGCGTGTGAACTGAGGCAATTAAGCGCGGCTGCATTCTGTTCCCATGGGTGAGTGTGTGTGGTCTATGTACAGCTGCGACGACCCTTTTTTTCCCCACGCATACGTATATCCGTGTGAACGGGGGCAATTAGCTGAGGCCACATTCCAGTCCCATGGTCGGGCCGTGTTTTAAGGAATGCACTTAAATTTTTCGGTCTCATACCTGCATCGAATGGTTGCGGTCCGGGTGACCCTTTTTAGGGCAGGTGATGGTTAATTAATGGACTTGTATAAAAAATCTCTCGCTTGCATACCTACCTCGGATTGGTGCCGTCTCGGCGGTCCTTTTATACATGTATAGACATGTTTATACGTATACTATTTTGCTATATTATTATTAATATGTATAGGTGGATTGAAATAAAAATAATAAGGTTAAAATAATTCTTTATTTTTTAGATAATTGCATAGAGTTATAATATTATTTTGCGTGCATATACATTCTTCATTAGTTTTATTATTATGATAAAAACAATGATTGACATTTTTAATAAGCTTTGGTACATCATTAAAATATTCCAAGTTAATTATGTCAATATCAACATATTGCTTAAGTAGCTCCTTTTTTTGATGTCCTTTAACATACACTCTATTATATGAGTTACAGATATTTTTTAACAAGTTAATAATGTCCTTAAAATAAACATAACCAGTAGAGTATTCTATATTTAAATAATTATTTTCAAGCCATCGAACGGTCCTCTGGTCTTTCTTCGATAATAGATGGAATTCAATGCTAGGTTTAAATAAAAAATGGATGCTCCTTTCTCCGTCACTTATGCTCATCTCTTTTGGATCGAAATGTTGAATCGCATAACCTTGTATGTCTATAATAAGGAATGATTGAAGTTGATCTCGAGTGTCAATTGCACCTCTTTTAGCCATGATGTCTCGCGATTGACTGAATGTTATATAATTTTCTTAACAGTACCTGTCAGTGCACTATATTCAACGACACAATCTTGTAAAATTAACAATAAACAAGAGGTGTCCTCGCTAAACGTCTCCTGGCACTGCATCTCAAGCTTAACATCGACGGTGGATGATTTTAAGCTCTCATTCTGCTTCGAACAATCTATTACGTAAAGTGCTGAATCGTGGAACTTCTCGTAGCTCATGAGAGGTCCCCGAGTGCTTCCATAATAGCTCGATTGAAATTTTGTGTACATTAGATATGCTTGGGCATATAGTTTTTTACTCATATCTATATTCATATCGCTATATGGGTAATATTCTGAATTTAAATGCAATTTAATATTTGTGATTGAAGCGTGATCAAAGCCTGATGCATCTTGCTGAAAATTATCTTTTCTGTTGCGTTGAAACGCTATAATAGCATATCTGGGCTTCTCTAGATTAGTGCTAGTTTTAACAGGCCAAATGTCAGTTTTCGTTGCACGCAAAGCTGGAAGTTCATATAATTCCCATTTACGAAATGTTAGATATATCGGTTTATTGGTTTTAAGGGTGTTTAAGAACTTTAAGCGTGTCTGATCATTTACGCTTACATGTGGCACCCGCCATTCAATCTTTTCAATCTCGATTGAAGCCTTTTTTGTACCATCAGCGGTCTTGTTTTGATAGCAGTTTTCATCCGTTTTACTTCTAATTAGGACTAATTCTTGACTGACGTTAATAATAACCCTCCTGTAATCGGAACAGAAGCCTAAAAGCATGCTCAATGGAAGGCATGCGTTGAACTTGTTATTGGAGAGTGTTGCTTGCCGCTGTGCGAATGGTCCCCACCCAGCAATCGACAACATTCGACTTTCATCTTCATTATATGAAACTAATGCTTTCATCGTAGAACTGATTCCTGGCTTCATTGCGCGATCGATTTCTACACCATTAAGCTCATATCGAATCTGATCAAACAAAAAAGCGTATGCATTGTTTGTTAATTCAGGTAGACCCGTACCATTATCATCAGGTTTAAATTTCCCCTCTATGTATATATAACTCTCGGAAGGTAGTGTGTATATATCTTGATTTTGAATACTTATGCGAACTTCATCATTTAAGTTGAAATTGTGTGTTCTCGGATAATATGTGTGATACTCTTCTTTCGTTATAACTTCGTCAAAATGCACACCTTCAAATATTGATAGCTTTTCCTCCATTTTTTACTCGAAAGCCTAACGATTGTAAAAATATTATATTGGCCGATGTTAACTGCTTGAGTTTAGATGTTGAAGTGATCTTCCGTTGTGGGGGTGAAGAAGTTATATAACGTTTACGAAATGAAAGGCCCATTATGAAACTCTTTTTAATTCTAATCTAACAATGATTTGCTCGCCTCTAAAGTTTACGGCATCACCATCTTGATCGAGCAGTGTTAATGTGATATTATCGATACGCCTAGAATTAATTGGTAGATATATTATATGCTCGGGCGCTATATTAATCGAAAACCCAGCTTCAACTTGTGGAGAAAATTCATAGAGCGTGTGGGATAAACGACTATCGTTGTAGGCTGATGTTGTGATATTGCACTCAATTCTTATTGTCGACACTTTTATAATATTGACAGGTAAATCCGATTCATGTTTTTGATCGGCTGGTAATAGCTTCCCACTAAAACCTAATATGCTTCCTATAGAGTCTCTAGGTCCAAAATTTATTTCATATTTGCTTTTAATTTCACACTTTATTGTATTGTTGTTTGGTTTGAGGGATATTGCACCTCTAGGCATCGCATTCATCAAGAAATCGGCGATATCACTTATCTCATAAGATCCTGTGGGAATTGTAATAACTTTGTCATTATCATAATAAAATTTGTTACAGCCCTCTACAATGTTGGGAATCGAATTGTAGCTATTAAATCCTATTAGACCCAGAACATATTCATAGTGGGGATTCAATTCAATAGGCGGATAATAATCAACAGAAAGCACTGATTTTGTGCCCTTCAGGGTGAAAGTGTACGACATGACTAATATATTGATATATGAACATACGATTATATATTATTTAGTAGGAATTCTAAGCATAAGTGACCACAATTGAATGTATTGAAATTTTGGTATCGTTTATGATTATACATTATTTTATTAGGTCCCTTTCTATTAAAATATTCTATCAATTCCGGTGGAGGCTTTAAATTGCCAAACGAATCATAATAGTATATATTAGAACCTCTCTTCTTATAACAGACCCAATGTGTTCCCGATCCTTTAATGCTATCCAAATTAACGACTGCGCTTTCATTTTTGTTGGGTGATTTTGGTAGAGTATCCCTCATAAATACACCTCTAAAATGGTGAATATATTTCGCATATTTCAAAATATCATGATCGGTTAATGCTCTTTGAGGCAGTCGACTTATTAGTTTTTTGATGGTTTTAGATATAAACCTAAGCCTCGCTTATATGGCTTCAGATATAATCCTTTACCTTTTAATGCGATAGCTTCCATAGTTTTATTATGCCTTTCAGCTTCCCGTAATTGACTTCGAGCCGCTTTCGCTTTGAGTACTGCTTGTGTTATACCACTTACACCGCCTGCCAGTGAGCCGAGAGCGCTTAGCCCGGCGAATATTGGTATGAGTGGCAATACGCCTCCAACTTTCGGTATGGGGATTATTCTGGGGGTTTTAATATGTTTTCGACCTCCAGCCTCTTTGATTGCAACCTTAGCTGCTGCCAATGATGATTTAGCACCCTGTTTAATATCACCCCCGAATCGCTTAAGAGTCTTCTTAACATTGGTGCACACTATTTTTTTAAAAGTTTTTTTCTTTAAGCCCATACCAAATTTTCTTTTGGCCTTCATTGCGTTAGTCACCAACCAGGCTGCTGTCTTTTCACCAACACTTGCGTCTGCTGACTTTACACGATTCCAAGCTTTTTCTTGCAATATCAAATCTGCCTCGTGTCTATCTTTTAAATCTTTATGTTGTGAATATGCGATATCGTGTTCCCGACAAGCCGCATCCAATGGATTAATGCCGGGATCACCTCGTGCTAAACGTTTCTGGAGCTTTGTACCAGGACCACAATACATGTACCCACCTGGCAGGTGAAGCTCTATAGGCAACTTGTTGATTATCGAGTTCACGACACCTCCGCCCTCTTTAAAAGTTAGCATCGAAATGAATTAGCTTTATAAACATCCAACAATTTATATATAATTCATTCACCATGAGACTTGTGAAGCAGAAGGATGCACTTGAAATAATCAACTTGGAAATGGTCGTTATAGGAAGGGTTTTGATCGCTATATATGCTGGTGAATTATTCATTTTATTCAGTTAATATATATCTGTCTGCAAATAATCATGCGCAGGCAGGCAGTTAATAGTAGAAAAATGGATTATGAGAAATTGAAGCGTGATATTATTAAGGCAAGTAAAGTTATTAGGAATAAGTATATGCAATTGAAGCTTAATCGTTCCGATGAAGATTATTTAATACGAAAAATGTTTAAGCCCATTACTGAGAACCTAGAAGGTTTGAACACAACAATAAAACAGGAAACACAAACAATTAAGGAGCCCATAATGAATATTACAAACACTTTGAAAAATAGAGGAAAGCTGATAAAAAAACAAGAGATAGAAAAGAGTTCTTCGATTAATCCATTCGATGAGCAGTCTAATCCATTGGTGGAAGAGGATCCGCATTCGCATAACGCGTTTTATGGAGATCTTAATCCTTTACCGAGAGAGTTTGTGCGAGGTCTTTTTCAAGATACAAGCAATGTATATGATACAACGTATGGTGTCACATTCGAACCCGAAACAAATAGATTGAAATTGGGTGGGCATACATTATATCTAGATGGTAAAGACATAATAATCAATAATAAGCTGTTTACGGGTTCTCGTGGTCTTTATGAATTAATATTTAAAACTAGCCCAAGTAGATATAATGAGGAGGATTTATCACATTACTATGATATTTTACGCGAAACTAATGTGCATCGCAAACTGTTCCAACCCAAAAATAACTTGAGGGGGACTAGAGGCCACAAATGGCGTGAAATAATAAAACCTCTTCTTGCTAAATATTCCAGTTCGACTTCAGAAACATGGTCTGGCGGAGATATAGGCAGCATGCTTGTTTCCAACACCCATGATAGATATCAATACGTCTATTGGGACGACATAAACGAGCTCGTGGATCGTCTTAAACTTTTGAAGGCCTCTCGGGATTCTGGCAATGAAAGTACCCATAATGAAATGCAGTCGATCATCGAGGAGCTTAAAGAATGCGGCGTAATTGAATAAATATTTAATACTATCATTCTTTTCCTCAGTATCGTCATGAGTGTAGACAAATTTGGCCGATATCTTAGCAGCGGTAAAGCTAGCGTTAAACGTCAAAAGCCATCTCTGCCATTAACAGAGGAAGGTGATGTTGATATTGGCGGTAAACGTATTTGTCGTGTAGCAGATCCTATACACGATCAGGATTCTGTTAATAAGCGTCACCTATCTAGAATACTTGGCGTAATAGATCTAAGGATTGATAATGTGGTGAGTGATATTCAAATAAAAATAGACGCCTCGAATTCCAAAGTGGCTGAGGATATTAGTGATATCATACAACATATGCAGACTGCTGTTGAGAATAGAATCGAAAATGAACTAGACAATTTAAGGAACAATCTCGCAACAAACACCTGGGTTAGTGACAAGATCGATAAAATTAAGAGGGAATTGGATGAGAACTTGAATGCATTTAAAACTAATTTAAATAAAACTGTTAATTTGGATATATTTAAGGGTATTGTTAATGTTAGTGTAAATAATGTGCAACAGTCGATTAATGGGAAATTAAACCAGATGCAAGCTAGTGTTGAGAAGAAGATTGATGCTAAATTTGATGTTTTAAGAAAAAACCATGCTACAAATTCTGAAGTTAGTAATAAGATTGAAAAAATTAAAAAGGAATTGGATGGTGAAATACTTGCACTGAAAAATAATTTAAATAAGGGCGTTAACTTGGATACAATCAAAGGGATTGTCGAAGTTAGTGCAAATACTCTACAAGCTGAAACTAATCAAAAGCTGTATCGAATGGAAAAAAGTGTTGAGAGTAGAATTGAGGTTAAACTCAATGCTAAACTGGAAGCTATAAGAAAAAAACTTGAAAAGAAATCAGGGAATTCCCCACCCCCACAACCACCACCACCACCCCGACCGCTCGCAAGACCATAGAGACGAGACATAATTTTAATTCATTTACCATCGCATTGTTCTACCTACATGATGTATTAACACGCTGAACAATAATTGTTAATTATGAATAGTATTAAGCGTCATTTAGTTGATGAGCTGCATAGACCGGCTCGTAGATTCTTTCCCAGACGTCGCTTCATTATTAGAGGGTTTGACGATGTTTGGCAGATTGACTTGGCTGAATTTATACCTCATGCACGAGAGAATGGCGGGTATAGATATATACTTGTGGTTATAGACTGTTTCTCGAAATTTTTATGGACTCAACCCCTTAAATCGAAAACCGGTCTGGATGTATGTAATGCTATGGAAGGCATTCTACAAGACACTCGTCAGCCGAAAAATATACAGTCCGACAATGGTAAAGAGTTTTATAATACTCGATTTCAAAATCTCATGAAGAAATATGGTATAAACCATTATTCAACATATAGTACAATGAAAGCGTCTATTGCCGAACGTGTTATTCGTACGCTAAAGTGTAGATTATATAAGGAATTTACAATGAGAGGTAGCTATAAGTGGATAGATATTTTACCCTCCGTGACTGATACGTATAATAAAACAAAGCATCGAACAATTAAAATGCGACCTTGCGATGTGACTAAAAAGAATGAGAAGCTCCTGCTTTCTACTATCTACAATGATGTGCAAACAGCTGTGAAGCGGAAATATAAAGTTGGTGACATCGTGCGGATAAGTAAATTCAAAAGTGTTTTCTCGAAAGGCTATCTCAGGAACTGGGGTAGTGAATTGTTCAAGATTATTAAAGCTAATCCTACAAATCCGCCAACATATATGCTGGAGGATATGAATGGAGATCCGATTTTGGGTTGTTTCTACGAACATGAATTGCAGAAAACTAAACATAAAGATGTATATCTGATTGAAAAAGTATTACGTGTAAAGGACGGAAAAGCTTATGTAAAATGGTTAGGGTTCGATAATTCACATAATAGCTGGATTGACGAAGATAATGTTTTGTAATTTTATTAAAATTGTATATTATGATTATATAAAAATAAAAAAAGTATTAATTCTATACATGCACGCATTTTTATTTAAGGTGAATTACATATCTGTATCCTAACATCCTGTATAAAGCAATATAAGAAGTTTTTAATCGTGAGAAGGTATAAACGTTCAGCTGCAAAACATTATTCTTATATACTAACATTAAAAAAATATGACTTCTATGTCTACGCATTTCTTTAAGTGAGATGCACTTTATATATAAATAAAAGGGGTATTTTAAGGAAAAAATGTTGGATGTTATATTCTCTTTATTTAATAATGTATATTACATATATTTATTTATAAAATTATATAAAGTGTACAACAAAAGACCTAATCATATATTTTTCCATATTCTCCATTTTATAGCTTTATTTTACTAATATTTGTCACCAACGCATACATTTCTAAATCAGATTTGATTTTTTCAATTTCGGATATAAACCTCATAATTCTAATGTTCAACAAGTCCTTCTTCTGTCTAAGAACCCTCCGCCTGCTTTCAACGGACATTGTCGACTGATGTATTTCCAGCAAGTCTAGACATGTTTAGGCGGGTCTGTACATGTTAGCTACTTGCGAAAGCTTCTGATAAGCGTATATAACATATCCACCACCAGTCGCGGCAAGCTCGTCATTATAGTCCAATTCAGGATGATTATATTGAGGATACCAACTCATTAACATCTTCGGTATGCTCTTATTTAAAGTCAGTACAGTCGATGTTTCTATGTCGAATACGCAAATTTCTGCATGAAGATCTAAATCAGGTTCACATATATATTCATACTCACTATAAATGTGCCACTTCTTAAGTTGGCTCATATTTGGGTTACAATATTCCAAAACGTTCATTAATTCATCGATATCAAAATATTGCATGTTTTGATATGCGAATGCCGCTATGAATAAACAATCACTTTGATTCAATTCCGAGGATAATAACCAATCTCGCACTATGATAGGTATTTCAATACCATTAGCAGACAAAAAGTTATCAAATTTCTCGTATTGCACCGCCATTATACTATATAGAAGGTGCTACACTGCTTTGCAATTGATACTGTTGATATTACATTCGAAATTCTTATATATTTAATATTTAGTTGGGCTAGTATCCATCAGGGGGTGCTTTTTATATTTTCTGCGCATGCGGCTATCACAGAAGCAGACAGCCGTTGCGGTTTCCGCTGGAAACATGTTTAGACCTGTTTGAAGTACATTGAGAAGCGCGATAGCAAGCCTGGTAATTTATTCAGGAATTCTCTAGAAACAAAGACCATCTTGATGGTCAGCCATTTTGGCTGATGTCACCTTAGTTTGGCTAGTGACCGTGAGAGGATGCTGCATTATGGTAATCATGAGAGATGCCATTTCTTGGTTAGTGGCTGTGAGAGGGCGTCACATTGGGTTGGTAATGATGAAATCTGCCATTTCTTAGTTTGGTTAGTGGCCGTCAGAGGGCGCCACATTGGGTTGGTAATGATGAAATCTGCAATTTTTAGTTGGGTTGGTAATGATGAAATCTGCAATTTTTAGTTGGGTTGGTAATGATGAAATCTGCAATTTTTAGTTGGGTTGGTAATGATGAAATCTGCAATTTTTAGTTGGGTTGGAGGCCGCGAGGGGGCGCCACATCACTTGGGTTGGTAATGATGAAATCTGCAATTTTAGTTGGGTTGGTAATGATGAAATCTGCAATTTTTAGTTGGGTTGGCGACCGCGAGGGGGCGCCACATCAGTTGGGTTGGCAGAGGGCGCCACTAGGGCGAGGGGGGTGAGGGGGAGCTGGGTGAGAGGGGGAGGAGGCGCCAGAATCGGCGTAAGTACCCTACTATTATGTTGTATAAAAAATATATTCTAAGCGTTGCTTTCGTACAGTAACACTGTCCTAATGCTTTAATGATCTAATCGAGAGACTAAACGGTAATAGTAAGAAGTGATCCAGTGTCTACATAAACTGTTCAAAGTTTCTCGAAACTAGTGTTCCATGGTTCGAGATTTTTCCAGAAGGTCGTCGTATGATGTGATATTCGATGGGGAAATACGTTCTCTATATCCCTTGCAAAGCATCCCGTAAATCATATTGATTTGAGTTTCCGAGTTCCGAGAGGAGATCGTTTAGTTGCGCGAACAAATTCCTTTTCAGACATACGAAGTTCTCCATCATTTGGTGGTTACCTTGTAGTATAGCAAAGATCTCGGTGTAGATTTGGTGTTTGGTCTTTTTAGGCTAGCAGGCCTCCCGGAGTAGTTGGCAGGTCTTCGACCAGGTGTCGGCTTGGTGCTTGATGCCTTTCCACTATAGATCTGCAGTTCCGCCTAATAAAGGGTAGACCATATAAGGCATCCTTGTCAGTAATCTTTTCTATTTTAACGAGATGGTCGCTTTGGTATTGAAGGCTTTTTTTGTTCAAATGTAAGTCCGATGGGATTCCAACTGGATCTGCCAATGGGGTTCCAATTAGATTTTCTGGTTGTTCAAATGTAGCTCTAATGGGATTCCAATTGGATTTTATACACCGTAGTCGACATATTTTAATTTCTGATACGAAAGTAGAAAGAGGAAAAGAGCGCGACGAAATAAACTAAAGGTAAACATAAGCGAGACTGCCAAGACAGTACACTCGACAAACGTTTCCTAAGAAATGTAAGGCGTGAGGGTCCCCCGACACTGCGTTGCTCTCCCACCACTGTTAGCAAGCAGGCATCGCTACGTATTATAAGGTCATCTTCTGCATGGGATAGAAGTGTAAACCGAAATTAAAATTTGACGACTACGGTATCACATATATATATATATATATACATTTTCACAGATATAATGTCAATACTATATCGCCGGAAGGGCGGCCTATGGTGGTCGCTATTTATAGGGGAAGGTTCAGTGGTACGCTGTCCACTATTCGGTATTAAACTATGCTCTCAGGGCAATTGGAAGACCCAGGCAGGGTGCTGTCCAATACGAGTTTATAAGGTAGCTCTTTAAATCGACTAGAAGGCCCAGGTAGGATGCTGTCCAGTGCGAGACTTAGAGATAGACTGCCTTTGGTGTCCGGGAAACTCCCCTTTTATTCCTGGCAATCTAGCGCGCACATCCATCCCTTTGGATGAGGGTGGTCCTAAGGGTAGGGGTGCATTCAAACGGTGATACTGGTGGCGCTAGGGGAGAGGGTATGGCGGAGCGCCCGGAAACTAAAGTGGCACGCTACAAGTATACATTATAACATGCTCGCTTGCCTATATAATGCCAGTACAAAACAAAGCGAACGTTATAAGACTAGTCTTCTGCATGTCTTGATTATATATAGCGGAAAATATAGTCTTGAACACAAGTACCTTGGGTTGCCTATACACACAGGCACCAATGCCGTGAAATTTTTAAACGTCTCCCCCTAGTGAAATCGTATTTCGTTACCTCGTCCGGTTGGCACTATTTACAGACGCAAATATGGCAGGTGAAGTGTTGTGATTTTTTTTTTAGACATGAGAATACAAAACTCTTCGGCTAGCAAAGTGGAGATTTATTCGTGAGTATATTTGCTTTAATATTCTTTTAGTGTTTATTGAGCTAATTCTACATTTATTGCATTTAATACTGACGGATCGGTGAAAAGAAAAAAAAGTACAAAACACGTGCGGAAACTTACTTAAAAATAAACTTTATTATCTGTCAAAACAATATCATATCAATATTCGTACACATTTATTGATCCACATTTATATATCTACACACACAGTTATACAATATGTACATAATTAATTACAACACAAATTTTTCTTTAGTGACATCTTTAAATCATTAAAAGAAATTCCATTTTATCATTAAACTAACCTAAGATCAAATAATGTACTCAACTCTACCCCCTGAAATGTCACTTATAAATCCTAATACATTTTTATCATAAAAGAAAAGAAACAAGATATGTCTCGGTCAATTTGAAATAAAATACGCAGTCAGGTTAATTTAAATTATTCTATAAATTATCTCCATGTTACGACATGCTCATTTAAAGAATATTCTGGTTTATCATGAAATTGAAGTTTATTTTAGCACGGGCTCGGATAGCGCGGATATTTAGACAATAGTTTATAATGAAATATAAATACGCGGTGCGCGTTCACGCAAAATATCGGAAATTAACGGTCGCAAAATATCTGAAATAAACAATTATGATTAAATTCGGGTTTTACGGAGATCACGACAATTAAAAGTCTGATCTTGACGGGATGCGGTTTATAAACGGTAATACATCACTCTTCCCACGGCGCATGGCCTGAGTAAGAGGGAAATATGCGGACGAGATTAAATGGATTTAGAACGTCTGTTCCATGATACAGAGACCTGAATACAGAACGTTCATAAGGAAATGACCTGATCTTTTCCACGCCATTCGGAGGCTGAATAAAGATAGGTGTAGGAGCTGGGACAAGTCGGAGATGTAAATGAACGAGGTAACCTCGATGAGGGCCTTTTATATGTTAAAACCCCTACGTATGTAAGTAAAAAAATCGTTCAAAACATAAAATTTGCACACGATACTGACATGAAATACGCGACTCTGAGCATGACGTAGACATTCGGTATTTTTCCATTTAAAAACAGGTAAATAACAAGAATTATTACAACAATTGGTCATACATACAGGTCGACTCATTCCACTTTATACAATATTCACATTTGAACAAAATAACATTCATACAGTTAATTTAATATTTACAAAATAAATTAATTATGAACTCAAAAATGTTAATTTGTTACAATTAACGAAGGAATTTCGTTACAGGCCCTTCCCTAAAAGAAAACATTGAAATTCTAATAACTACATACCAAATGTTCAAAATCGGAAAATTAAATTTAAAAACTAACACTTGTCAGTCTATCATCACTTGAGACGTCTTTTACGCGCGCACTGGCACTAATTGTTCTGACGTTGCAGGTTTGCATGATGGATCTCGGCTTCACTAGCGACGGAGGTGGTGAAAACGACAGGACTGGTGCTGGTATCGCATCGGACAACTGTATGCATCGAAAATTTGAGATAGACCTCTACTGCCGGAATTATTACAGAGGTTGCAGTGATTTTTACTCTGGCGGTTTCCATGTGGACAAACACTTCGTGCGGCGGATTGCACGAAGTACGAGCTCTAGATGGTGTCATGAGCAAACACTTGGTACGGCGGATTGTACGAAGTATGAGCTCCGGATGATGTCTTGAAACAAAACACCTGGTGCGGCGGATTGCAGCAAGTATTAGTCCAAAACATCCCTCACGGCCTCCGGCGGATTCGGAGGTAGGAGATCGGCATGGAGCTCGTCGGCGGACGGAATTTTGATGTCTTTCACATGGACTTTCACTGGCTTTCGTCTGTTTGGTACCTGTAACATAAGAATAGACGGGGACAGGATCTGGATAACTTTAGAGGGACCTTCATATTTTGGAGCAAGTTTAGCAGTAAATTTCTTAGAGGCGTCGGATAAATTATGAGTCTGATGATATACCCATTGTCCAATTTGAGGGCGGTAAGGACGATGTCTCAGATTATAAGGCCTACTTTGCCTCTGGAAAGCTTGAGCCAACTTTATCCTGACGATCTTGAAAAAGTCGTCCAACTTCGACATCTCTTGGGCCAATTCTTCGGTGTTCGGTCGAACAGGATCTATTAACTGCCCATCAGCGGTTCTTCGCAGAGAGCCCGGCGGCATGAGTTCTCTACCAAAATTAAGAAAAGCAGGTGTGAATCCTGTAGACTCATGTTTAGCGGTGTTGATGGCGAACATAAACTGAGGTAGGTATTGGTCCCATTCTCTATGATCTTTGTTTATATACTGTGCAATCATAGGTCCTAATACCCGATTTGTCCTTTCCACAGGGTTCGATTGCGGAGCATACGGAGCATTAAATTTAATCTTAACACCTAGTCCATTGAAATAACTCGTAAAACTGTGACTGGCAAATTGCGGACCATTGTCAGCCAACAGGATCTTCGGACAACCAAAACGATGTACGACTTTCTCCTTCAGCGCCTGGATAACGGTTCGTGAAGTGGCAGAGCGTAGCGGCTGGCACTCTACCCACTTGGTGAATCGATCCTGCATTACTAGTAGCGAAGTGAATCCTCTTTTAGACCGCGGAAAAAGTCCGAGGAGGTCCACACTCACTTGTTCCCACGGGCAGTCAACAGGTGAGAATAACATCTGGCCTAGAGGTTTTCCCTGATTAAACTTATACTGCTTACAGGACCGGCACCTATTCACGTATCGACGGATGTCTCTAAACATGCCTGGCCAATAGTATAATGAAGCGGCTCTCGCTATACTTTTGGCGACCCCCAGATGTCCAGCTTCAGGAGCGTCATGTATTTCTCTCAGGACGTCATTTCTATCAGGTGTAGCTACGCACAATTTCCATGCGCGCACTCCATCGGTATGTTGTGTGTCAGGTATGTGTCTGTATAAATTGCCATTTTCTAATCGGTATTCTCGATGTTTTTCAGGATCTGATTGAACATACGAAACTTTCTTATTGTACCAAGAACAAGACGTTTCTTCCAACAAGGCACATGCGTCTTCATCGGTTTCATGCTTAAAAGGAAGCGGTGCACGTGACAGGGAATCGGCTAAATTATTCATCGCTCCTTTTCGGTACTGTATGACGAAATCATATTGCTGTAGATCAACAGCCCATCGACTGAGTCGTCCTGACGGATTCTTCAAGTCATTTAGGAACCTTAAACACTGGTGATCCGAAATAACTGTAAACTGGTAAAATTCTAGGTAATATTTAAACTTTTTGATACCCCAGACAACGGCAAGGGCTTCCTTCTGGGTCGTCGAATAATTAAATTCTGCTTTACTTAGAGTTCTACTCGCATAGGCGATCACTCTTTCGGCACCCTCTATTACTTGAATTAAAACGACTCCCAAACCTTTCTCACTGGCGTCGGTATGTAATTGGAATGGTTTGGAGAAGTCTGGACACGCGAGAACTGGACTCTCTGGCAGAGCTTTTTTTACGGCGGCGAATGCGGCTTCTTGATCCGTCGTCCACTCCCAACGCACATCCTTTTTAATTAATTTTATAAGCGGAACGGTAAGTTATGCGAAATTTGGCACGAATCGACGGTACCACGACGTCTGTCCTAGGAAACCACGCATTTCCTTCTTGGTTCGTGGCGGAGGTACATTTAAAATTGCAGCGATTTTGTCCGGGTCTGTACGGATGCCGTCCGGTGTGACAACATGACCTAAATATTTTATACTTTGTTTTGCAAAAGTACATTTGTCCGGTTGAAGCTGGAGGCCTGCTTCCCGTAAACGCGCGAAAACAGTACTTAAATTCTTCAAATGTTCCTCAAAAGTTCTTCCTAAAATAATAATATCATCAAGATATACAAATGCGTATTCTGCCATCTCAGGACCTATCACTGAATCTAATAAACGCTGGAACGTCGCTCCCGCACTATGTAATCCATAGGGTAACGATACAAAATGAAATAGGCCCTTCCCCGGGATTGTAAAAGCCGTCACGGGTCTGCTATCTTTTTCTAACTTAACTTGCCAGTACCCACTTTTAAGATCAAGCGTCGAAAAATATTTACTATCACGGAGCTTGTCAAGAATATTTGAAATGTACGGCAAAGGGTAAGAGTCTTTAATAGAAACAGAATTGATTTTTCGAAAGTCGACGCAGAACTGAACGCCACCATTCTTTTTCATGACCACGACGATAGGAGAACTCCACGGGCTGTTACTGGGTTCTATTATACCGTCCTGTAACATCTTATCTACTTCGGCGTCGATCAGTGCTTGTTTCTTCGGATTGCATGGATAGTATCTTTGTTTTATTGGGGCGGTATTCGGTTGTAAACGGATAGTGTGACGTATTGAATTCGTTCGACCAGGCACGGTAGTAAATTTACTCAATTCCTGCTCAAGGAATTTTTTTAAAACGGTTTCTTGGCGGTCCTGTATTTCGGAGGTCCCACAGCTCGCGGCAAAGACTGCATTGTCTCCCTTAAAATACAGTTTTCTTTCGGAAAAATCAAGAACAGCCCCAATCTCCTTAAGAAAATTAATTCCGAAGATGACACGGGCTCTTCGGCATAATTACAAAATTAACGTATTGCTATGATATTAGTACAATATTTATAGGGTTGCCACGATATAGCTCAGGAAACAAAATTCTCTTTCCCTCAGGTTCCCTCGGCGAAACTGTACAATGTTCACGTCAGGAATCGTGATCTTAGGAAACAGTATAAAAAAACAACAAATTACTTGAAGACAAAAAAAATGAAATAAATAATTAATTATCTTTTCTAAAATCTTTAATAAAAGTGAAAAACAGATCAGATATAAATTATTTATTATAAAAAACAAAAAAAAAAAACTTTAGTTAACAAATACTCAAGAAAAAACCCTACCCACTAATTGACCAGATAGGATAAAAAAAACTTGTACTGACAAACGCGACAAAATGTACCTAATTAAATACTGAAAATAATTCACAAAGTCCTTACAAAATAATAATAACTTAAAACAAATAAATTAATACCTATAATTAAAATACATCAAATTATAGCAAACTGATATAGTAAAGAAAATTATCTAATTTAATAGCTTCTCAATAAATATAAAATATTCTCAAACACGTGCAGAAAAACAAAATGACGGCTACGAGCCTACTTTTTCAATATTAAAATTTTCTCTTATATTATAAAGAATGCATTCTCTTTCTTAAATGTAAATACTTAACTTGTATAACAGCAATAAAACTAATTCACAAACTTGATTAAATCTTGGCTCCTTAAAATAAAAATGAACCTTGTAACAAATTTTATTCAACAATCATATATCTCAAATAAAAGAACAGCATTTAACGGGAGACCAAGATCTAATGTCCTCAATATTAACCACAGGACAAGTGAAAGTCACGCATCCCTACCACGTCTCAATAACATTCCGCACATGTATACTATATCATAAATATCAAGTTGAAGAGCGTAAATAATCTTTCAGGCATCTTTTCTTTTAAATTCAAATAACAAAATAAATATTAATATACACAGATTACCAAAAGACTACTATACCTCCCAAATTCTTAAACAGAAACCAAAATACAGTGTGTACCAAAACATTTGCCCCACAGAAAAATAAATTTGAAATAAATCAATTTATTTAATTTTACTAATCCATGATATATAAAAAACCATAGCATATCTCCAAAATAACAATTTATTAAATCTGTGCAAAGCAAAGATTTCAGAAATTTTTATTTTCCGCACACAACATCTTACTATCTCTAATGTTTTCTCCAAATACAATATAATGTAAAAATTAAAACCCTTCTCCGCACACAGAATATAATTGTATAGTACCTCACAATCTTCTTAAGGATTGTTCAAATATGGATGAAGCATACTAATGTGATATCGTCCCTTCTTAAAGCGTCCATCCATTGAATAGAGCTCATATGTGACGTTATTAAATATTCTTGTTATAATATACGGACCACAATACGGAAGATCCAATTTAGCACACTTTTGTTGATTTCTTCTGGCAACTCTGTATCTTCTAACAATAACTGTATCACCAATATTAAACCTAGTTCTTTCTTTGATTTTTTCATTTTCTCGGCGCACATACATCTCCCCTTGCCTTTGTAGTCTTCCTCGAACAAAATTATTTCTCTCTTCTAGATTATGAACAACTTCTCCATGCAAATCCCAGGGCCGACTAGGAGTAATTCCATTCATCAAAGTCGCTGGACACTCTTCAGTAAGGGTATTGGGCGAATTGTTCATGGAATCTTCTATCTGTTGGACATACTGGACCCAGCCTACATGTTGTTCATGGGTTTTCATCCTCAAAAATTTGATTACCTCTTGAATATACCGCTCACATGGATTGGCACATGGATGGCGTATCGAAGAAAAACATACATTAATATTTTGTTCATTCAAAGCATTTATAAATCTATCATTAGTAAAATAACTAGCATTATCTGCTAAAATTCGTCTCATTTTTCCTTGATTTTGTACGAAGTTATTAATACATAAAAGTGCAATCTCAGAATTGTATTTTGTAGTGGGAAACAGCCTAACAAATTTAGTAAAAATATCCACCATAACAAATATATTTCTATACCCATAATCTCCTGGTATTAAATTTCCTAAGAAATCAATCGCTACTAAATCCAATTTATTATTCACTATTATACTTTTTATATCATGTTGCAATGTGCGATTTTTATGCTTTCCAAAATAACATTCATTACAATTCCTTACCACCCTTTTCGCAATACTTCTATCCTTAACAGCATAAAAAGCTTCTCTAAAAGTTAACCAAACTTTCCTAGTCCCAATATGTCCCAGTTCATTATGAATAATAGACATTGCTTGACGAGCATACATTTCATTTACAACCACATTATACTGATCACGAATCTGTTTTTTAATAAGCCCATCATGAAAAATGTAATCTTTATAATTCCCCACATTTCGCAATTCCTCTTTAATATGATCAAAACATTCATCCTGCTGGACCTGATGGATCTCAACATAGTCAAACATTCCCTCAGCTGCATATCTATTATAAGCATTTAACTCGACATGATTGAAGTTACTTTTTATATTGTACATTCTTGTTAAAGCATCAGCGGTAACATTTAGAACACCTCTGATATGTCTAATTTGAAATGAATATTCTGATAACAACAATGACCATCTATATATTCGATTATTTGAAAATCTAGTTGACAAAAGTGACGTCAACGCCGCATGATCTGATTCTACAATAAATTTTTTAGCCAACAAATAAAAACGTAATTTATTTACAGCATGCACAACAGCAAGCAACTCTTTTTCTCCCACAGTATATCTTAATTCATATTTTTTTAATAGCCTTGAAATGAAACAAATAGGCTCTTCATTTCCCTCATCATCTAACTGAATTAAAACTCCACTTATAGCAGAATCACTAGCATCAACTCTTAATAAAAATTCTTTAGAAAAATCAGGCAGTACTAATAACAAACTATTATAAAATTTATTCTTAACCTTTTCAAAAGCATCTATTCTTTCTTTAGACCATATAAATTTTTCATTCTTTCTTAATAATTCATACAATAGTGCACATAATTTTGCCAAATACGGAACAAATCTTTTATAATAACCCACAATATCAAGAAAACCTCTCAACATTTTCACATTCTTAGGTCTAGGATAATTTTTTATAACCTCCAGCCTAGAATCATCCACACTGACATATTTTAAACTTAAATTATATCCAAGGAATTTAATTTCCTTTTTAAAAAACTCACATTTCTTAATATTAATTTTCAAACCATTATTTGCTAATACCTCTATAACCTTCCTTAAATGTTCCATGTGTTCTTCAATTGTCTTGCTAAATATTAAAATATCATCTATATAATGGGATACAAACGATTCATAAGGTTCTAAAATGTGTTGCATTGCTCTAATTAAAGCAGCAGACGAGCTACTTAGTCCATATGGTACCACTTTAAATTGGTATAAAGCTCCATCTACCATAAAACCACAATATTTTCTACTCTTTCTTTCTAAAGGCACCAACCAAAAAGAACTTTTTAGATCCAACTTAGTATAAATCATAGCGTCGTTGCACTTAGATAATAACGTTTCCACAGTTACAGGAGTCTCAAATTGCATCTTGGTATGATCATTCAACCTTCTGACATCCAAAGATAAGCGAATATCTCCACACTTCTTTTGAACCACCACCAGCGGATTGACATACCTCGTGACACCTCTCTCAATAACACCATCTCGCAACATCTTTCTTACTTCTTCTCTCACCTTCTCTTGCATATTTTTGGGAATTGGATAATTTTTAATTTTAAATGGTCTCGACTCATCTACTTCTAATGAATGTACATAATTTTTAGCAATACAGGGAAATTTATCTACTAAGGAAATATTCTTCTTTATCATATCTTTGACATTTTCTTTATATTTTTCTTCAACATTAATTTCAAGTAAATCTACATCTTCAGGCACCTCGATACACATATTATTGGACTCCATTTCTTTAACCTCTTCAACCTCTTCATAATTTTCACCATTTATACTATTTATTACTTCTTTTACTTCATATACCATTTCCATATTATTTATAACCTTTTCATCTTCTTCATCCTGCTGAAACCAAGAAACTACTTGATTCTCCACCACCATACATTTTCTCTCAATGTCTATTACTGCCTTTATTTTCTCTAACAGGTCCATTCCAATAATACCATCTCTTTGTAAACCTTTGACTGACATAAATTCTCCCAAAACTTATTATCTTTTACCATAAATTCAACTACATAAATTTTATTTACCATTGCTATTATCTTTTTCGTCGCAGACACAATTGTAATTTTTCTTGTAGGTATATATTTACCTGCATTCATACTTTCTAATTTTTTTATTATTTGATCATCCAAAATTGAAATTTCACTCCCCGTATCAACTAAACAATTTACTTTCTCACCTCCTATAGTAACTTTTATATGTGGCAACATCTTATTATCTAAACTATCTGAATCATTCTCTCTCATTGCATTCATACTAATTATCTCTTTGGTTGGCCCATCTAAAAATCCTGACACTTTGCCTTTTCCTCTCTCTCTACATTTTCTCTATTTTTTGTTCAGTACCATTATATGAAAAATTTTTATTTACTCTTTCATTCTGTATATAATTACGATTTCTATTTTCCTCTCTTAATTGACATGCTCTATCATACTCTCTATTCCAATTTACATTTCTTTTTTCTACCTGTGGTCTCACAAATCTATTTGTCATGTTATAATTGTGTGAATTTCTTTCTCTATCATTAAAATTTCTTTGCTCTCTATATCTTATACCATTTCTATCATATTTTAACATATTAAAACTTTGAAATCTATTTCCATACTCAGCATCATCTAATCTCCTCAATAATTCTATAAATTGACTAATGGTCTTTATATTTTGTATGGCCACTGCCTGACTTACTTCAAAATCAAAATGCCATGCTAATTGTGTAACCAAATCAATTTCTAGCATAGCCGTAGTTAAATATTTTAAAATTGAATATTTTTTTATCATATATGTCTCACGATTATCTGAACCTCCTTTCTTAAAATTACCAAATAATAAATCTTTTCTCACCCTCATTTGTGCCATCTGTCCCCAATATTGCTGTGTGAATCTCATTTCAAAATCCTCAAACGTCATCACCTCGTCAGAAATCATGTCCCACCAGATAAGAGCATCGTCCTTCAAACAATTTCTCACCATCTGCAGCTTTCTACCATCTCCTGGAACATTCTCCAAACACGCCTTCAAATTCTTCAGAAAACCCATCGGATTTATTGATGTTGATCCATAAAACTTAGGCAAAGCATCATCTGATACTGGCATCGGAATATATTTTGTTATTTCACCATTTCCACGAATTTGTTCATTTTTTATTGCTGTTATCTTCTCTTCCACCTTTTCCATTTCTTTTTCATTTAATACATTTCTCTGTAGCACTTTTATGCATTTATCTTCAATAATATTCATTCTTTTTAACATTTCTTCTTTCATTACATCAACTTTAATTTTTAATTCTTCAATCTCTTGTTTATTTTCTTCTATTTTCTTTATTTGTCCATCCACCTGTCCAAACTTTGCCATAAATACCTCAAAATTTCTTTGCATCCTTTCTTCCATCTTGTCCATTCTTTCTCCCATTTCCAATATTATTTCCATCAACATTTTATTTTCTCCTTCTTCTTTTTTCTTTAAGATAGACTCCATACCCTGGCTCTGCTCCTGCGACTCATCACTCTCATACCCTGCTGGTTGCCTTCATTCCATTTTCTTTTCTCCCTCCATTTTGTTTAACGCATCCAAATTTTGTTGAGCGCCTTGTAAATTTCTGCTTCCCTCCATTTTCAAACCACGTTGTTTCAGCCAAAATAATTGCTTTTCTGCCACACTTTGGTTGCCGCCAAAATAATTGCTTTTCTGCCCCACGTTGTTTCAGCCAATTTAATTGTGCTATATTAGTACAATATTTATAGGGTTGCCACGATATAGCTCAGGAAACAAAATTCTCTCTCTCTCAGGTTCCCTCGGCGAAACTGTACAATGTTCACGTCAGGAATCGTGCTCTTAGGAAACAGTATAAAAAAACAACAAATTACTTGAAGACAAAAAAAATGAAATAAATAATTAATTATCTTTTCTAAAATCTTTAATAAAAGTGAAAAACAGATCAGATATAAATTATTTATTATAAAAAAACAAAAAAAAAAAAAACTTTAGTTAACAAATACTCAAGAAAAAACCCTACCCACTAATTGACCAGATAGGATAAAAAAACTTGTACTGACAAACGCGACAAAATGTACCTAATTAAATACTGAAAATAATTCACAAAGTCCTTACAAAATAATAACTTAAAACAAATAAATTAATACCTATAATTAAAATACATCAAATTATAGCAAACTGATATAGTAAAGAAAATTATCTAATTTAATAGCTTCTCAATAAATATAAAATATTCTCAAACACGTGCAGAAAAACAAAATGACGGCTACGAGCCTACTTTTTCAATATTAAAATTTTCTCTTATATTATAAAGAATGCATTCTCTTTCTTAAATGTAAATACTTAACTTGTATAACAGCAATAAAACTAATTCACAAACTTGATTAAATCTTGGCTCCTTAAAATAAAAATGAACCTTGTAACAAATTTTATTCAACAATCATATATCTCAAATAAAAGAACAGCATTTAACGGGAGACCAAGATCTAATGTCCTCAATATTAACCACAGGACAAGTGAAAGTCACGCATCCCTACCACGTCTCAATAACATTCCGCACATGTATACTATATCATAAATATCAAGTTGAAGAGCGTAAATAATCTTTCAGGCATCTTTTCTTTTAAATTCAAATAACAAAATAAATATTAATATACACAGATTACCAAAAGACTACTATACCTCCCAAATTCTTAAACAGAAACCAAAATACAGTGTGTACCAAAACATTTGCCCCACAGAAAAATAAATTTGAAATAAATCAATTTATTTAATTTTACTAATCCATGATATATAAAAAACCATAGCAGTATGTAGTTCTGCTACCCATGCGTACCGGTAATGAAACTGAGCCAGGTGACTCTATAACGTCTCCATTTGCGAGGCGGACTTTGGATTTTCTATCCAAGACACGTTGGACATTATCTTTTAACAACCGGGCAACTAGTGATTCGGATAGAAATGAAGAAGTAGCTCCGCTGTCCACGAGAGCTCGTAGATTCTGATTACAAATGTACACGCGGATCCAGACGCGATTATCTGGTATTGTCGAGTCTTTAATACATGTACTTGCGGATTCAGGCGGTTTTACTGCTTGCGGACGGTCTTTGCCTGCAGACCGCCCTTTTCGGCGTTTCCCTGGCATCGGCAGTCGACGGAACGTACATCTAATTTACCACACCGACAACAGAACAATTTAAACGGGTTGCGGCAATGACTACGCGTATGGTCTTCTTTTCCACATCTCCAACAGCGTCTTTCCGGATGTGATAACTTTTGTAAAGTCGGTGATGGCGCAGGAAATTGACGAGGCTTACTATTCTGAGCGGCATACGACAATTGATGCGAACGCGACGTTGCTGACGAAGTACTGGGTTTATCACTGAACGGGCGTTCCGGTGCGGAGAGTGTACTTTCTCTACAAAAGCGCGCCTGCTCTTCCTGCAGTAATTCATATTCAGCAGCGAGTTTAGACAATTGTCTGAGGGATTGTATCGCGTCCCTACGTATATATATTTTGTAACTGGGTGACATGTTACCATATACACGTTCTAGTTTATCATCATCGGACATATCTCGGCCGCGCCTCATTAACGTTAATATTGCGGTTAAATAATCTTTAAAAGATTCCTTCGGTTTTTGCAAACGAGCACGTATTTCTTCTTCTATTGAAAAGCTATACCGAGGCGGAAGATATTGGAATTTAAAGTCCTCCAGGAACTCGTCCCACGTACCCCATAGTGTCTTATTATTTCGGAGCCAAAGCAGTGCTTTATCCCTAAAAAGCTCAGGCAACGCGTGGAGCATATGTTCATCCTTAATACCGTAACAAACTTGAAGTTCTTTAACTCTTTCCAAGAAAAATACAGCATCCGAGCTGCCATTAAAATGAACTCCCCATTTCCTTATTTGTGCGCAGATTTCAGAGGAAGAAGTCTGAACGTTAGTGTCTACAGGCGGTGTTACAAACAGAACGTTTCCCTTATTCGCGGAACCCGTTTTACCCTCTTTCAAAAATGTGTTAAGTCGTTTACGTACCTCTTCTACGTTACCGGAAGCGTCTAACCCCAAAGACTCTGTTACAGCATTTAAATCCTCTTTCTTCAACGTATATATCCACCCAAGAGGGTTTGGATTTTTGCCTTTATCTGAATCAGACATATTATAATTTATAATGTACCAAATTGACTAATAAAAATGTATTTTAGTTTCTATTTAATTTCCTGCCCTTTTATTCCCTCACAGTTAATCAAAGAATATGTATCTAAGTGAATATGTACATCCTACTATCCTTTAATAAAAACTTATCTCTGTGTATGTATATAAAATGTGTATCAATCTTGCTATTTTTAAAATAAGCATAAATATATTCTGACAGAAAACTGCTTGACCAGTTTTTAAACGCGGCGGAGTTTAATGTCGGATTTTTAATTTATCTAATTCTTGCTTGAATTAATTTTTAAATTCATTAAAACAAGGCCTTAACGTTGTAGGCGCCACTTATAACATGGTCGCTTGCCTATATAATGCCAGTACAAAACAGAGCGAACGTTATAAGACTAGTCTTCTGCATGTCTTGATTATATATAGCGGAAAATATAGTCTTGAACACAAGTACCTTGGGTTGCCTATACACACAGGCACCAATGCCGTGAAATTTTTAAACGTCTCCCCCTAGTGAAATCGTATTTCTTTAGTGACATCTTTAAATCATTAAAAGAAATTCCATTTTATCATTAAACTAACCTAAGATCAAATAATGTACTCAACTCTACCCCCTGAAATGTCACTTATAAATCCTAATACATTTTTATCATAAAAGAAAAGAAACAAGATATGTCTCGGTCAATTTGAAATAAAATACGCAGTCAGATTAATTTAAATTATTCTATAAATTATCTCCATGTTACGACATGCTCATTTAAAGAATATTCTGGTTTATCATGAAATTGAAGTTTATTTTAGCACGGGCTCGGATAGCGCGGATATTTAGACAATAGTTTATAATGAAATATAAATACGCGGTGCGCGTTCACGCAAAATATCGAAAATTAACGGTCGCAAAATATCTGAAATAAACAATTATGATTAAATTCGGGTTTTACGGAGATCACGACATTTAAAAGTCTGATCTTGACGGGATGCGGTTTATAAACGGTAATACATCACTCTTCCCACGGCGCATGGCCTGAGTAAGAGGGAAATATGCGGACGAGATTAAATGGATTTAGAACGTCTGTTCCATGATACAGAGACCTGAATACAGAACGTTCATAAGGAAATGACCTGATCTTTTCCACGCCATTCGGAGGCTGAATAAAGATAGGTGTAGGAGCTGGGACAAGTCGGAGATGTAAATGAACGAGGTAACCTCGATGAGGGCCTTTTATATGTTAAAACCCCCTACGTATGTAAGTAAAAAAACCGTTCAAAACATAAAATTTGCACACGATACTGACATGAAATACGCGACTCTGAGCATGACGTAGACATTCGGTATTTTTCCATTTAAAAACAGGTAAATAACAAGAATTATTACAACAATTGGTCATACATACAGGTCAACTCATTCCACTTTATACAATATTCACATTTGAACAAAATAACATTCATACAATTAATTTAATATTTACAAAATAAATTAATTATGAACTCAAAAATGTTAATTTGTTACAATTAACGAAGGAACTTCGTTACAACATTGTCATGTGAACACAATTGTACGTCGGTGTAGGGTCAAAAATAACAACAGTCACATTCTTTTTAGTATGGGTCAATTACCCAAACAGACAATACATGTCATAAAGAATAATTTCGGTCCAAGTAACATTAAAGTACAATAATACCTACTAATCCTAATATTATTCTAGCTTCCGGTAACGTTTTATGTTACCAGAACTGTACGCCGTTGCAACATATAAAATGGTAACATTTTATTCTGTCAAATGTCATACTGTCATAGTTGTTTACATTTTTCAGTCACTTCATTATCATACCTATTTCTTCCATTTTTACTATATTTATACGCCGATTTCATTTTTAACAATCAGTTGTTTTCACAACTAAATCATACCTAAACCGTTAGGTAAGCAAGCGAAAGAAATAATTCTCTCTTTAATCGGGTATTTTGAAAAAGAACGCGATAATAATGCGCCATTGCTACCCCTAACAGCAGTTCGAGAGGTAATATTTTCTGTTATTTATAGTTTATACAATAAACGTTTTAATAATAATATTTTTCATTTAGAGAGTAGCAAGTGCTTTAAATATTCACATTGCAACTGTAAATAAAATATCATCTACATCAAAACAGGGGGTTGGACCATCTAGCCCAAAGCGAAAACGGCCTAGAAGTAAGCCTGTTGTAAATGTTGATGACTTTACTCAGTGTGCAATAAGAAATACAGTATATGACATGTATAGCAACAGTAAGTTCTTAAGGATTTACGTTTATAAAATTAATATTTGAGTTTTTTACAGAACAACATATCACGCTTCATTCACTGTTAAGGAAACTTCCTAGTTTGAAAGTACCATAAAATAAAACTCAAATATCATGTAGCGAAATGGTTCCTTTCCATTTCTAAGTACTGTTGAGTACCCTTTAGGAAGTCGACGGTGGTTGAATACAAACACTTACATGGGTGATGTATGGATATATTTACAATGAATATATACAGTGATACAAGTGCTTAACTTACTCGTACTGTTAATACTACATCTCTACATAATAATTATAATAATCTCTTAATGATTATAATACTCTTAATCATTATAATACTGTTAATAATAATAATCTTAATAATCTCTTAATGTAATGTCCTCTACTTTATATATGGACGTATGTTTATTGTATACTTAATATGTATATTTACAAGTAGTAAACAATACATTAAATGTTATTGTTTACTAATGAATGTTATTCCATAACATTCATTGAGATGCATTGTGCATGTATAAGCATTCTTACACCGACCTTTCATTTTACATAACATTACCTTGTCAAATAGGATAAGGTCTTCTTTGGTGTAATCAAATGACTATTTGTTTATACTAGCACGTCACATCTCCTTCGCAAAGGAAAGAAAAATTTTGTTCTATAAATAAAATTTTTCGTAATATACCATAGTATTGTATCTTACAATTTTCCCTTTGTTTCTATCACATACACATAATCTTACATTATATATTACATTTTTATACATTTACATACATAATCTACTTTGTAATTCTTAAATTTCTATTACATACACATAATCTTACATTATATAATACATTTTTATACATTTACATACATAATCTACTTTGTAATTCTTAAATTTCTATTGAAATAGATCTTATTTATACTTAATCTACACTTTTGTCCTTATACAATTTCAATCTGTTTTTGTGCACTTCTACTTGCTTATTTCTAATTTTTACCGTTACATTCGGTGTGTTTTCCCTTATTACTGCGTAAGGACCCTTATATAGAGGTTGTAACTTGTTTGTAGTTTCATTTTTGACTAAAACTTGATCATTGCATTTGTAAGTTACATTCTTTACACGTTTATTAAATTTTTCCGTTCGTTTGACTTTAGTTTCGATTAAGTTATTCCTAGCATCTTTCCAAGCACTTGAAAGTCTATATTTCAATTCATTTGGATAATGCTCAAAATTATATATTGGATCGTTTGACTTTAGTATGTTACTTGGTAATTTACATTTCTTGCCGAACATTAGTTCGTAGGGTGCGTACTTAGTCTGTGAGTGTTCGCTCGTGTTGTACGTAAAACACCAGAAAGGTACCCAAGAACTCCATGTGTCCGGATAATTGGACGTTTGGATTCTAAGATACGATCCCAAATGCTTATGTGTATTCTCCAATGCACCCAAGGTTTCGTGATGATAAGCTGTGCTATTTAACTGTTTAATTTCCAAAATGTTGGCTGTTTCTTTGAATATCGCTGCTAAAAATTCAGTACCTTTGTCAGTAACTATTTCATCTGGAACTCCATACCTAAGAATGAAATTATTCACAAATGACCTAGCTACTGTTTCGGCTTCCTTATCTTTAATAGGATATCCTTCAACAAATTTAGTTAACTCGCATTGAAGCGTTAATATGTATCTATTATCATCAGAATCCTGGTTGATTGGACCCACAAGATCTAAAAATACTTTTTGAAATGATTTTGTTGCTGTTGACGTGATAGTCATCGGTTCTGGGGCGCGCATCCCATGTTTGTATCGTTGACAATCGTCACATTTTTCAACAAATTTATTTACATCTGCCTTCATACCAATCCAATAATAATATTTCTTTATGTTACTATACATACGGTTAATTCCAGCGTGGCCTCCCGTCGGCAAAATGTGAAAATCGTTTAAAATTAACTGTTGTGTTTCATTACAATCAATCTTTTCCACATTTGAAATGATATTTACCTTTAAATTGTACTTCCGGAGAGTAGCTAATTCTCGTTTCATACGGGCGATTAAATGCTCATTAATCGAGCTTTGAAATATACATATTTCAGGAATTCCATAATTATTACATATTTGTTGCAAATTCCTCAGCTCTGTACCTAAGTCAGTTACTGATAGGATATCTTGCATAATGTATATTATTTGTCTAGACATGTCATAAAAAAATTTGCCCTTTTTTATTAATTTATCATTTCCTATTTTGGTAAAATTAGTGCCTGTCACGGTTGTTAATTCCGTAATGTTAAATGGAGGTTTTAATAATGCCACCATTCCTGGATGCCGTATATTTTCATTATTTTCGTTAGTTTTTGTTATTAATTTTTGTTTTATTAAATCCGATTTTATACTCGACCTAGTTATTACATTAACGTTTGCTGCCATTTCCTTAAGATCGCTTGATTCTAAACGAATTCTTGATAATGCGTCGGCTGCCACGTTCTCTTTTCCTTTTATGTAATTAATTGTAAAATCATATTCCTTTAGCAAGAGTCTAAATTTTATTAATCTCGAAGACGGATTTGTCATACTGAATAAATATATCAGGGGCCTGTGATCTGAGTATATCTGAAATTTTCGGGCATATAGATAAGGCCGGAAGTGTTGTACTGACCATACGATGCTTAACAATTCTTTGTGGATCACCGGAAAATTTATCTCGCTTTTGCTGAGTGCCCTACTTGCATATGCAACAGGTCGCCCGTCTGAATTTGACAGAATGGCTCCTATAGCATAATTCGATGCGTCTGTTGTTAAGATGAACTGGTTATCCCGAGAGAAGTCTGGGTATTGTAATACAGGCGGATTTATTAAAGCTGTTTTAAGAGTTTGAAATGCTAACTCGCATTCTCTATCCCAATGAAACGTGGTTGATTTTCGCGTGAGCTTATTTAAAGGACTCGCAATTTTTGCGAAATTAGGAATAAATCTCCGATAATAATTTGCGAACGCTACAAATCGTTTCGTCTCTTCCCCGTTTGTAGGGGTGGGGTAGTTTTGAATAGCTACAATTTTTTGTGAATCTGGCGAAATACCGTTTTCTGAAAGCACATGCCCTAAGTATAGAATTTCTTTTCTCAAAAATTGACATTTTACAGGATTTAGTTTTAAATTTACTTTCCGTAATCTATCTAAAACTTTAACTAAATTTTGATTATGATTTCGTAAATTGTTCCCGAAAACAATTAGATCGTCTAAGTAAACAAAACATGATTCGTAGTTTAAACCCGACATTGCTATTGTCATGATTCTTGAAAAAGAACTAGGACTCGATTTCATTCCCATCGGTAATCTTTTCATTTGCCAATGCCCTTTATCCGTCGTAAATGCTGTATACTTCCTACTTGACTGTTCTAACTCTACTTGATAGTACCCTTGTGACAAATCTAAATGTGTGAAATAAACTGCTCCCGAAAGTGCATCTAAAATTTCCGTTATATTCGGTAATGGAAACCTATCGTCTTCAATATTTTTGTTTAGAAGACGGTAGTCTATGACCACTCTCCACCTTTTGTTACCATTTGCATCAGCCTTTTTTGGTACAATTAACAAAGGTGATGACCATTGCGATTTACTTTCTTCTATAATGCCTTGCTTCAGCATTTTATTTATCTCCGTATCTATATCCTTTTTTTGTGCTTGAGGCAACCTATAAGGTTTTACGTATACTGGTTTTACATTGTCTTTTATATTAATTTCTTGTTGACCTATATTTGTTACAGTTACTGGATCATTTTCTAATAAAAAAACGTCACTGTATTTTGCGCATATTTTCGCGATTGAATCTATTTCTTCCTTATTTAAATGTTCTATGTCAATTGAATTTAATACTTTCTCAACTCTATTTACCGTGATTTCGTTTACATTAAAATTGTATACTTCGAAATCTGTCACATTAGCTGTGATTGGTTTAAAATTTCTAATTGTGATTTCTTTATCATTCGTGTTTAAAATTCTAACCGGTATGCTATATGAATTAGGTTTTGCAATAATACCTGCCGTAAATACTCCTTCCGCAATCTCTGAAGGGTATACGATACATTCGTTCGAATTGTCTATTCGAAAATGTCTTATTACCTCACATCGTGGCGGTATTATAGTCATACACTCGTTATCTGACTCTAAATTAGTCGATATTTTATTATTATTTATATTGAATGAGAAAGAAAATTTCTCGAAATTTATTTCTGCTCCGTACTTTGTTAAAAAATCTGTTCCTAAAATACCATCGAACCTATTCGTAAAACTATGTATTACCTGAAATTCATGATTGAATTTATGTTGCTGTAATTCTAAGGAAAGAATTGCTGAACCTTGTGATTTTAAAGTACCAGCTATGCCTTTTATTCTACATTTTCTATCTGTATTTACCTGTTGATATTTATTTAAACATTCTGAAAAGAATACACTTATATTCGCACCCGTATCTATTAAAAAAATTACATTGTTTCTATTATATTTCAAAGTTATATAGTTTAAATTATTGCTTTTATTGACCTCGAAAAAACTGCATTGTATGCTTTTTGGTTATATTTGAACTTGAACTATTCGCATTTCTATTGTCAACTATCGCTGCGTTTGCATAATTGTTTTTATATGTCGAACCTCGCCTCTGTTTGTTATTATAAAATTTGTTTGCGTTGCTTTGTTCATGTGTTGACCTATACCGTCCGTTATTTTTTCTGTAACCGTTGTTATTATCGCGTTTATTGACATGACCATGAAAACGTTTATATCTATTTGCTGTGTAATTAAATACGTTCATTGAAGCCGGTATATTAAACTCTTCTTCAATTGCTACATTTATTGCATTTTTCAGAGTGTCAGTGTTTCTTGATTTAATTATTGTTCTTAATTCCGCATTTTTAATACCGTTGCAAAATGAATTGATCGCGATTTTCTCATTAATTGGTTTCAACGTTCTTACAAGATTTTCGTTATCTCCCGCTTGTGAAATAGTTAATTCGTCAAGAAGTTTCTCTATTTGTTGACCGTATTCGCGTATTGATTTATCATTTTGTTTCAGTTGGTGTAATTGAGTTGATAATGTTAATGCAGATTTTTTAGTTATAAAATTTACCGTTATTTCTTTTATTAGTTTCTCTACTGTGTCATATTCTGAATCTAACCGAATTTTTGCATTAGTGGTTAACCTGGTTTTTAACACGTATTGTATAAGTAACTTGTGTTGATCCTCCGCTAATGTACTAGCATAAAATGAAACACCATCTATCAATTGCTTGGTTGTATCCTCATTGCCATTCATCATCGGCAATAAACCCGATACGACTTTTAAATCAAATTTATCAGTCATATTTACTTGTTTTTTAACCCGTTTTTCTAATAAAGTTTGCAATGATTCGATATCAAGTTTAATTTTTTGACTGTAAACCCTAACTTTGTTTGCGAAGTCTGTTTCATGAATGTCACCTGTAAATCTACGTTTTAAAGTGTTGAACCTCTGTATAAGTGTTCCTAACTCAGCAAGTTTGTTTTCAGTATGTTGGGAATTTTCCCTTCTTTCTTTATTATCCTTAACTCTATTATTTTTAAACTGTTCAATATCCGCGCACAATTTCTTAAATTCTTCTATGTTCATTTATATAGTTTTTTTCACTAACCTTTTATTATACCTTCTCCAGCATGTCCAGTTGTTCTCTGCTCTTGATCACTTCTGTCCGTATCTTCTTTTCCCAGTGCTTCTTGCATCTGTACCATACGAAGTACGAAAATACCATTATCAGGAGTAGTACTGCTGTTGCTGACCCAATTTGTGCTGGTGTGAATGTTGTAACATCGGCCGTTGTTCCACTGTTACCTGTTTGTGCAATTATCACCTCTTCCTTTGATGCCGTAGAACCCATTGCGTAGTGCTTGTCTTCCTATTATTCATTCCAAATTCCAAATTTGTGCTGCAGGTAGCAGACTGCCATAGAACAATTTGTTGTTGTTCTATTTTATTTGCAGGACTGGCAGGATCGCCATGTAGCGAAATGGTTCCTTTCCATTTCTAAGTACTGTTGAGTACCCTTTAGGAAGTCGACGGTGGTTGAATACAAACACTTACATGGGTGATGTATGGATATATTTACAATGAATATATACAGTGGTACAAGTGCTTAACTTACTCGTACTGTTAATACTACATCTCTACATAATAATTATAATAATCTCTTAATGATTATAATACTCTTAATCATTATAATACTGTTAATAATAATAATCTTAATAATCTCTTAATGTAATGTCCTCTACTTTATATATGGACGTATGTTTATTGTATACTTAATAAGTATATTTACAAGTAGTAAACAATACATTAAATGTTATTGTTTACTAATGAATGTTATTCCATAACATTCATTGAGATGCATTGTGCATGTATAAGCATTCTTACGCCGACCTTTCATTTTACATAACATTACCTTGTCAAATAGGATAAGGTCTTCTTTGGTGTAATCAAATGACTATTTGTTTATACTAGCACGTCACAATCAGTTCAAATACACATTTATTTATTTCGGTGTCGCCGAGAATTTCGGGGCCGCTCTTGCATCGAACATAAGATTACAGCATATATAATGTGCATCGCTCGTGGAGCTAATGGTCCCTACATATGCGCACATGCCAGACACTGCCGTCCGTACGCATACATAGGAGGCCTTGCATCGCCTTCGGTGTGCAGTCGTGTAACCCTGCCGGCAGACAATAAATTCGGCTGGTGAGACTGTATACGCCCGAAGCCGGCTCCGCATCAGTATGCTTAATATTTGTATGTAAAAAATACATTAAGTGACAATATTTTAAAAGTTGAAAAATAAAACATACATTACAAAAATATAATAATACATAGAAAATAGAGAAAAACATTCATATATAACGCAAGAAATAATTATATAAAATAAAATAAAAGATGTTAAGTTCTTAACATAACCGCCCCCCTTGAAAGCATCGCTTTCAACAGAACGTAGCACTCGCGGGACTTAAGTCATCGTACACTGGTAACACGCACAATTTTACACTTGGTCTTTGCACCGTACCATTTAAAGTCTGTACTGTTGCCGCACGCGTAATACCATCTCGTCCTGGATGGGTCTCCAAAACTCGGCCTAGGATCCACTGGCAAGGAGGGGTGTTGTCTTCTCGGATGATTACCAAGCGCCCAGGACGTAGTTGCTGCTCGGTGTTTACATTCCACTTGTTTCTTCTTTGCAGTTGATTCAGGTATTCTCTGTGCCATCGCTTCCAGAAATGTTCACGTATTTGTTGAAAATATTGCCATCTTGATAAGGAATTTAATTTTATATTCATCAAGCTAGGTTCCGGAATGGTAGCAGATATGCAACCAGTAAGAAAGTGGGAAGGTGTGAGAAAGGTTAAATCATTGGGATCGTTTGAAATGGTTGGTATAGGACGAGAATTGAGTGTGGCTTCAATTTGGACTAATAGGGTGTACATTTCTTCGTAATTCAAGGAACTTTTACCAATTATGCGAGTGAGATGCATTTTTACAGATTTCACTGCTGCCTCCCATAAACCTCCAAAATGTGGCGACCTTGGTAGAATAAAATGCCATTTTATTTGATTATGGGCGAAGTAAGCCTGCAGCTCCTCCTGGTTATACTGGGAATTCAGTTGTTTGATCATCTTCTTTAATTCGGAATTTGTTCCCACAAATTGTGTTCCGTTATCGGAATATAGATTGAACACGTTTCCTCTTCTTGAAATGAATCGCCTCAACGCAGCCATGAATGAATCGGTTGTTAGATTACCCACAAGTTCTAGATGTATTGCCTTGGTTGCGAAACATACGAATACAGCACCGTAGGTCTTCGTTACATTATATTTTCTGCGGCTTCCTTCACGGATATAAAGTGGACCGAAGTAATCCACCCCTACATTTTGAAAGGCTCTAACACATGTTACTCTGTTCGTGGGAAGATCGCCCATTAAGTAATTCGTATTTGCTGGTTTAGCTTTGAAACAAGTTACACATTTTCCTATGACTCTTTTGACTGAATTTTTTATGGACAATGGCCAATATTTTGTTCGTACGGCAGCGATAGTTTGTTGTACGCCAGCGTGTAACTGCTTAATGTGCTCATTTTGAATTATTAATGTTGGAATGGATGTTTCGCTGGTAATAGTATTTGATGCTTTTGAGAGTAGGGAATGTTTGCTCGTTTTAAACGCCCACCGACTCTCAAAATATCCTCATTGTCCAGAAAAGGGCTTAAGCACAATAAATTGCTTTTGGTATTGACTCTACCTTGTCTTTGCAATTTATCATATTCCTTGGGAAATGAGTGCTTTTGTACTAATTTGACTAATACCGTTGTTGCTCTTTCCAGTTCTGAACATTTTAAATGGCCGGTATTTATTTCCATAGTAGAATTACTACATTTTGCCCGTACATTATTTTTAAATCTGAGGCAGTATGCCACTACTCTTGTTAATTTGTTTAAAGAAGAGTATTTAGTGAACAGATCACAGTTGTCTGTAATGACATTAACAGCAACAATATTTTTTATTTCTGGCAAAGTTTCAATAGTTGGCGGTTCCAAACCAGGCCATTCTCTTGCATTCTGTTCTAGAAATGCAGATCCATCAACGCTCTTCTTCGTATTTTTAATAAAGTGTTGTTCGCATAGCTTTTCTTCATGTGAGTACATTTTATCCTTTTTGACGATTTCTAATTCCCAGAATTTATTTTGATTGTCGTTAAGTTGTTTTAATGTAACTAAATTGCACGTTGTTATGTTTACTGAAGTTTGTGGTGCAATTAGTTTTCCAGATATTACCCAGCCTAATAAAGTTTTCTGTAAATATGGACCTCTGTTACCTATTTTGATTTGTCCAACACATTGTAGTTTATAAAACAGTTCAGCACCAATTAGCATATCTACATCTCTGGATATATTAAAATCAGGATCGGCCAGTCTGATATTTTTGGGTACATCAATAACATCTCTTGATATAGAAACTAGTGGAAGACATTCCGATATTTTGTCCAGTACTAAACAATCTAGTTTTGCTTTGAAATTATTATTTCGAGATTTAATTGAAACCTTGGTGGTGTTCGTTATTCTTGTAGTGTACTGTGTTATTCCAGATAGAGATATTTGTGTGTTAGTTAGCGGTAGATTAAGGATTTTCGCCATTCTGTATGTTAATAAATGTGACTGCGATCCCGAGTCTAAAAGAACTCGACAGGGATGAGTTTTTCCTTTCTGGTCTAAAATGTTAACCAACGCTATGGATAATAAAATGTGACTGTTCGCGTCTGAATTGCAGCTGTGATGTGACACGCTGGAACTTGAACCGGTGGAACTTGAACTGGTCTCCAATGGCGATGTCTCAGATCTAGATATTGTTTGAAGATGAAGCAAATCGTTATGTTTCTTATGACAATGCCTGCAAGGTCTCCCTGGACATTTAAAGGCTACATGATTTGTTTTTAGGCAGTTGATGCAAAGTTTCTTGGCTTTAGCTTCCTCAATTCGTTTATTAACGGGAAGATTTATAAACTTTCTACAATGATAAATAATATAGGAACCTTTACAAAATGTGCATGATACTGAACTTTTGTTAGTTGACACATTCGCTGATGTTTTGTAATGATTGTTGCTTGCCTTTGAGATCGCTTCTAAAGTTTGACATTTTTGTGTGAGAAAATTCGTGAACTCTTTTAATGTGGGTAATTCTGTAGACTGTATTTTGGCTTCCCATTCCTTTAATGACTGAATATCTAACTTTTTGGAGACAATACATATTAGTAGATCATCCCAGTGTTCTGTAGGACGTTTCAGTGCTGTGAGGGCTCTAAAATGTTTCATAAAACCGTCTAATATTTGTCTGAGAATATTTACGTTTTCTTTGTGTGCTGTTGGCAAGTTAAAAATACCATTTATGTGTTTCTGTACAATTATTCTCGTATTATTGTATCTATCTTGTAACATTTGCCATGCATTTGCGTAATTCTCGGATGATATTTCTAAGGAATGTAGAACGTTGGCTGCGTCCCCTTTCAACGACGATTTCAAATAATGAAACTTTTGTACATTTGGTATGCCACTATTATTATGTATAAGAGAATTAAAAGTATCGTAGAATGAGAGCCAATCATCATAGTCACCAGCAAATACCGGTAACTCAATTGTAGGCAGTTTGATGAAGCTATTTACTGTGTTGATACTATTATTTTCTGAGGATACTTCGTTGTCTCGCACAGGAGCTAACATAGATGTATATCGTAGTTTATTGTCGTAATATTTATTTTCAAATTCTTCACGCTCAGTATTCTCGAATTCTGTTTCATCTAGCTTCTCAATTTGAGTCTGCACTTTATCAAATTGTTCCAGTAATAAAATATATCTTTCATAGCGATCGTCGTCAACGATATCGTTGGGACCACTTTTATCTAAATAAGTGACCGCTCTTGTCAACGATGCTTTAATTATTCGGCGCTGAAATTTTAAATCTTCTATTTTTATTATTTTTAAATATATACAGATATAATCGTAGCTCCGCAGCAGTATACCTTGCTCCGTATCAGTATCTCACCTCCGCATCAGTATACCTTGCTCCGCATCAGTATCTCACCTCCGCATCAGTATCTTTCCTCCGCATCAGTATTTGACCTCCGCATCAGTTTTCGACCTCCGCATCAGTATCTCACCTCCGCATCAGTTTTATTTGCTCAGTATCAGTATTTAAGCTCCGTATTAGTATTTGGGCAAAAAAAATAAAGAAAAATCTGTCTTCAGTATTAGATTTTTCTATTTGCATGCACCAATCTCGTGGTAGGGACGGACCACTTTACTTGGATTTTTGTAATTTATTTTTGCTCTGCGTACGTGTGTTTGTTACTGTACGAGAGTGTATATTTCGTGGTTTGCCAGGCCACTTTTCATAGATGTTAGTAATCTATCTTTTCTCTGCGTAAGTGTGTTTGTTACTGTACGAGAGTGTATATTTCGTGGTTTGCCAGGCCACCTTTCTTAAATTTTAATAATCTTTGTTTTGCTCAGCGTAAGTATGTTTGTTACTGTACGAGAGTATATATTTCGTGGTTTGCCAGGCCACCTTTCTTAGATTTTAATAATCTTTGTTTCGCTCTGCGTAAGTACGTTTGTTACTGTACGAGAGTGTATTTTTAGTGGTTTACAAGGCCACTTTTCTTAAATTTTAATCTTTCTGTGCCGCTGCAATAATAGGAAGTACGATAGCCGCACATATATCCTCTGCCTTTGCGAACAATTGTTTGTAAATATTTCTAACTTAAATATTTCAATTGGATTCGCCGCAGTATCAGGATATGATGTGATAATCAGCGTATGTATCCTTTGCGTAAGCGAACACTAAATTTGTATACGTCTTGCGTATTATTTTAAGCGGACCAGAGCACTGGACGCTTCGTGTCTTTTTAGTTCGTTGCAGAACTGAATACGATACTCGCCTATGCGTTACAAAAAAACACGTTTTCGCGGTTAACGTATGATGAAAAAATCGCAATAAAAATCTTAAACGGCCGATGCCTCAATTATGTTTAGGAAATAAACAATCTGTTAAAGGTAAAGACGTTATAAGAAAATTCAAAATGAATATTTATCAGAAAAATGACTGGATTTGTGGGTGTGAAATTAAAAATACTTTGTTTTGTTTTCCGTGTCTTTTGTTTGGTGATGAACCGTCTTGGTCAAAGAACGGAATAAAAGACTTAATTCATCTTAGTGCTAAAATTACGAAACATGAAAATTCCGAAGGGCATTTGAAAAATATATTTAGTCTAAGAATGTTAGGAAAAAATAACATTCAGAATGTTTTAGATCACCATATAGAAAAGCAGTTCAACACAATGAACAGGTAACAAAAAATAGGCATGTGTTAAATTTAATAATAAATTGCATTAGATTTTGTGGCGCGTTTGAACTGGCACTTCGGGGTCATGATGAACGGCAAACGTCGAATACCAAGGGCATTTTTCGGGAATTGATAAATTTTACGGCAGAATTAGATAAATCGCTCAGAGATCACATCGAAGCAGCACCGGTTTTTAATTGAATTTATAAATGATTTCCCAAATTTTAATGAAAAAGTGATAGAACTGTTCTGCAAGTCAAAGACACGCAAAATGGACTTCGTTTATCGTCAGATGTAATCAAACTGTAGTGTTATATTTATTATTCCCTCAAAACAAACTGTACAATGAACAGTACCTGTCTGGAACAGTATGTCGGTGAAACTTATAAAGATTGGGTAAGCGTTCTTGTATTATACTTTTACTTTCTTATACGTAGTATAAGGAAGTATTGTGCTGATGAAAATTTTCGACCTCGAGATTTTTGCAGATGTCCACGTTTTGAGGTCGCCTGATACCAAAAAAGTGGTTTTTAAAAAATGTGTGTGTGTGTGTGTGTGTGTGTGTGTGTGTGTGCGTGCGTGCGTGCGTGCGTGCGTGCGTGCGTGCGTGTGTGTGTGTGTGTGTGTGTGTGTGACCACGATAGCGATCAAACCGCTACAGATATCAATTTCAAATTTTGTATTTACGAATATAATCTTCCTCTTGAGAACTGAAAAAAAAAATCGGCAGACCGGAAGTAGTAGTTTACTTCAGTGAAAAAATCGAATTTTGCAAATATTTCGTCAATTACTAAGTTTAAACAAATTTATAAGGAATTCATATGTACTCAAAATTAAATTTGAGAAAAATTGTATTAATAACGTTTTTCGAAATTCCGACCAGAAGTAGGTCTTTTACTCTTATCGAAAATCAGTTTTTTGCGAATATCACGCAAGTCATGCTTTCTAGGCAGGTAAATTATCAGTATAAAAGTATTTAGAACGTATTTTTAAATATCTTTTGTATAAAAAAAATTTCAAAATTCGGACCGTAAGTAACACTTTTACTCTTACCGAATAACGATTTTTTGCAAAATATGTCGTAAATTATGCATTCTATATATATATTTATGAAGAGTACAAAAGTATTTAGAGTTGGATTTGGAATATTTTTTGTATAAATGAAATTTCAAAATTCGGACTGGAAGTATCACTTTCCTACGTATAAGAAAGTCGTGTGGTGGCCACACCTCATTTTTTAATTTTGAAATTATGCACTCCCTATGTGAACCACCCCGAGCCGCCACTGGAGGAAACCAGTAAAAACATTTTTATTCTAGAACCTTCAGTGTTGCCAACATAAATAATGATATGGCATCACATTATATTTTCTCTTTTGAAATGGCGTTACATCTTGACAAGTTGTGGTATTTATATAAACAAACGCTTATTAAATATATGTAAAGAAAAATCACTACACTAGTGTTATCGCTTTTCTTAATTGTTTTATATTTGCCGCGTAATCCATAGAACTTCATAAATGTCACGTTTGACAGTGACACTTTAAAAACTGGGAAGAAAAGAACGTGAATGTGAGGTGAAATCATCTAAGAAAATTAGAAGATAGTACAAGGTTAATTTACAGTAAAAGAAATATCTAGACCTGAAATAAAGACTTCAAATGTTGTTTTTTGTCTTTACAGAAAAACGCAATTTTGTTCACTCATCAGACTTTGATGGTATTATATATACAGGGTGAGTCATTAGTAGCCGCTTCTTCAATTGTTCTTTTGTGTTTTAAGTAAAAGAAAAAACAATTAGTGAAAGATCTGTGGTTGCTTGTGGCGCATATTGTAAAATACTTTAATCTCTGACGCACTTCCGGTTTCACCGGAAATGCAAGGAACTTAATTTTTTTAAATGACACCCTATATATTTTTGGATTTTCTTATACTGCTTTAAATTGTCTGTTCAACTGTTGTTTCTTTTTCAAAATTGAGCCAATAGTTTTTGAGTTATTAATTCTTTTTTAAATATTTGACCAAAACACGTGTTCAGAAAAAAATCATTTTCACATTGTTTTTAAAAGTAAAAACATTAACTTTGGTGGTGCTTGTAGCCAAGAAAATTCTGCATCATTTGGTAAAGTTGCACTCGACAATACCTCAAAAAACTTTGTTTTTTCAAAGCCTCCTTCCTGAAATTTTCACATACCAAAAACTTATTTTTTTTAAATGGAACACTAAGTATTTTATTGAGGCATTTTGTTTCTTTTTTTACTCTCTTTCATTTCTGTTAACAATGTCCTATACCTATCTTTTGTAATTTTTGAGAAAATCACTATAGCATCAATTAGCGGTCAATTAAATAACTACAGGCGCTGTTCTATGCACTCAAATATTCGTCTAATAAAGGCTTGAATGCGGTTAACTGCCTGAGTCAACTGTTCAAGAAAGTCGGTATACATTTACGTCAAACTTATAAAAGCATCGCTATTAGTTATCATCAAAATGAATTATTCTTATGAAGAGTAAATTGATATGATTGACGTTTTGGATAAATCTGAAAGAAACTCTTTGCTAGCATCCAGACTTTATGCACAGCGATCCCTGGTAGAAGTCAACCGAAAGCAGAAACCTTCGAAAGTATAAAGGGCGGTTTGAGTGAACAGAAAGTATTGAATATGAAAGAAAGAGCGAAAAAGGCAATAACTAGTACGGATAAGACGTTTATGGTACATGCAAGTGTGGTCGAACATCCCAATACTAGTACTACGAAAATTAGTCGTCAGTTAGATGTAAGTCTAATTTGAGAATCCAGAGTAATTAGGTAATATGAAATTCACCCGTAGCATATTAATACACAGGGTTAGATGAAAGAAATTTTCAGAATCGCATAAATTTTTGTCAATTGGCAGCAGATAAATTATCCTCTCAATTTTTGTTGTTTACCAACGAAGCCAACTTCTATTAAAGTGAATACGTCCATCGTCACAATTTCCGTTATTATAACACATAAAAAAACCCACTTTATCACACCTGTAAACTTTCGGAATCGTTGGTCATTAAAACTGTGGGAAGGAATAGTGGGTAGTTACATAATTGGACCTTATTTCTTTGATGAAAATGTTAATCGAGGAGAGTATCTTCGCTATCTACGGACAGATTTTCAAACCGTTTTGAAGACATCTTCAAATATTTCAGTAAACATAACCTTTATTTTATTTCGATGTTAACCAACAGTGTCAAAAAATGAAATACTGCACCTGGTTATTGACGGAATTAAAAGTTGAAATGCGATGCTCTTCATTCTGTAAAATTATTACTTTTGGGATAGTTAGATTTAACATTTACTTTGTTTAAGGTGGCCATCTCGCCCATCTCAATTACATTGCAAACATGTAGCGAACATATCGCACCAGAATACGTTAGTAAGCAACAAAATAACAATTGAAAAATACGAGCATAATCTACAAACTTATCTCCAGGGGACAGGGTAGTTTTAATAACGGAAGTTTGTTCGATTAATGTGGAAAGAAATTTTAAAAAACAGGAAGTTTTTATACCAAAAATCTGCTACTTTATTTCGTAATTACTTGGAATATATAGATAATTGCCAGATATTAGGTAGCTTAGCCCCTGTAGAAATAAAGTCTCTTTCTTTTGATGCTTGATACAAAGCAATTAGGCGTATTTTATAGCTGTCTTGTGCTTTTAATTCTTTTCACACGACATTCCGATTGATTCGGACATATCTGGACATTCTTTATTAAGAAAAGTAGATTCCATATATCATAATCAGGGTGATGGGTGCAGTAATTCTTAAACAGATGGTGCTGCCAACAATAATATGTCTTAAAGAATATTCGTGGCGCTCTCTAGTTGAATGTAGCAAAATTTTAATGTGTACTGCAGATATAGTGTCCGCACATAGTGTAGACAAACTTATTGTATATCTTACTTAGTTATATAATTACGTTATGTATATCCATATATATACTATTACTATATAGGTAACGAATTCACAATTGTGTCCCAAAGATTAAAGGACAAAATATATGTTTTGTTTCTATACGGTACTGGATCACATGAGCGCATGCGCCCAATTTGGAGAATGGTATTGGTCGGTTGTCGCATATGGTGGCACATTACGTTGACCGAACGCTTCCGTTTTTGTAAGGTTTAAGGCTACATTTTTGAGAACGTATCATATTCGTTTTCTAAAAAACAAGTACCTATGCCAAGACAGTGTTTTATGTGCAATAAATCCCTAGAAAAGCCGCGTTCTTTGCATGGGTATCTATAGTAATAGTAGTATATGTTGAGCACTTGTGAAATATAGAATTAATAATAAAATAAAATAAAACACCTTTTGAATTAAACCTATTATTTGCGAGAAGAATTAATATTCTTCTCGCAAATAAACAGTGGTTTAATTCACTTGTTGTATAATATTTATTATTGATGTAATTTTGTATGTTTGTAAATAAATGTACGTAGTAAATGTTTTGTTTTATTAAATATGAAGTGCTCCCTTTCAAATTACTACAAAAAATGATAACGTTAAAAGAAAACTGTCGAGAAATTGTATTCACATCTTTAATTAACAAATTGCAGTAACTTGTTTCCCACTTTGACATTCTTTTATTCTAAAATAAAGTTGCTTAAATTAAAAAATCCCATTTACATTTTGAATTGGTTTTTCTAAACAATTAATAAATATAAGCATTGTACACTTTTGTACATTCTATCGATTGCGCAAATAAAAACAACGCGCAAGTTTCCCATTTTCTTTTAATAAAAGTAAATGCAATAAGAAGCGAGAGCAAAAATTATATTGATAAAGGTTTGTATTAAAGATTTTTATCAGCTTATACGAGAAATAATCAAATCACTTGAAAAAGTGAAAAACAATGCTACTTTAAATCGTTGCTTTTTCAATACAAATTTGTAACAAAAGTCCTAGTGTATTTCCCTATCGTATTCCTATTCTGCTTGCCATGAAAATTTTTAAATGTTGCCGCTAACGACTAATATGCGCACACTCAGAAGGGAGATGGTACACTAAAGAGACAAAAATCCTATCGTTCTGTACCGTAATGTTGTGGACACTTTTCTCTCATTACCTGCATAGCCGGTTACCCATATAGTATTAATATATATATGTGTATATCTTTCTGGCAGACACCAAAAGAGTAACGTTTAAAGAAAAAAATCGCAATCGCATATATAGAAATAACATGAAATTGAACTGATATAATACTATTTGTTCAATTCAAATAAATTTTCATGGATATTTCTTATTATTTGCTCCTCAATTACAAAAAGCTGAAAATAGAACTGATGCGTCTCGGATTCTTATTTAGTAATATATCTACCGAAAATATCTTACAAAAAATATTTATGTTTTGGTGATCATCAGGGCGCGGAATCGAGCGAGCTAAACTACCACGGAGCTACAACCGAGCAAAGAAATAATGTAAACAACTGTATGTTGTTTTAAATTCTTTCTACATCGGCGTAGATAGGGGGTTTTTAAAATTTATTATATTTACCTTATATTTCGCAAGAGAAATAATATAAATATCTAAATACCTACTTACTGTTATTTAGTTTCGATAACATACGCGTACATTTTTAGTTTTCATTTATTTATATCTAGAACGTTGTTTATGTTCCTTCTTCTAATATGAAAATGAATTGTCAGTGATTCCGAAATTTATTACAAAGTCCGAATTTTGAAATTGTTTTTATACAAAAGATATTTAAAATTATGTTTCAAATTCTTTTATTCTCGTAATGTACCTGCCTAGAAAGCACGACTTGCGAGATATTCGCAAAAAGCTAATTTTCGATAAGAGTAAAAGACCTACTTCCGGTAGGAATTTCGAAAACTTTTTTAATAAAATTATTTTCAAATTTTATTTTGAGTAGATACATATGAATTCTTTTTAAAATTGTTTTAACTTAGTAGTTGACGAAATATTGCCTAAATTCGATTTTTTTACTGAAGTAAACTACTACTTCCGGTCTGCCGATTTTCCTGAAAATCTAGTCAGATCTCAAGAGGGAGACAATACTAGTAAAAACAAAATTTGGAAATGATCGCTGTAGCGGTTTGAGAGAGAGAGAGAGAGAGAGAGAGAGAGGGGGGGGGGAGGGAGGGGGGAGGGAGAAAGAGAGACATTTCTTAAAAGCCACTTTTTCGGTATCAGGGGGTTTCAAAACTTGGACATCTGCAAAAATCTCGAGGTCGAATATTTTCATCATCACAATACTTCCTTATACTACGTAAAAGAAAGTAAAAAATGAGGTGTAGCCACCACACGACTTTCTTATACGTATGAGCGTTTCAAACTATACAATTTTAAAAAAAAATTATACAGAAGTTATTCAAAATTATATTCTAAGTATTTCCATTGCCTTGATAAATCTCTATAGAATGCATATTTTGCAAGATATTCGAAAAAAAGTGCTGCTCGCTAAGAGTAAATGCGTTACTTCCGTTACAAAGAATATTGCAAATCCAGCTCTGAATACTTTTGTAATCTTGATAAATATATATAGAATGCATAATTTACCACACATTTGCAAAGAATCGCTAATCGGTAAGAGTAAAAGTCGTACTTCCGGTTCTAATTTTGAAATCTTTTTTATACAAAAGGTATTGAAAATTAAGTTCTAAATACTTTTATACTCGTAACGTACCTGTCTAAAATGCATGACTTGCGAAATATTTGCAAAAAGCTGTTTTACGATAAGAGTACCTACTTCCGGTAGGAATTCCAAAAAATATTTTTTTATAAAATTGTTTTCTAAGTTGCTCTTGATCGCTTTCGTATACTTTAGATTCTAAAATTAGTAGTTGACGAGATATTGCTATTATTTGATTTCTTCACTGGAATAAAGTACTATGATATCAAAAATTAAATTGATCAATGTTGGTCATGGAATGTAAAACGCTTGTCTTAGTTTAAATCATTCTTTTAAAATAATTCAATCATTGTCAAGCTACACTGACATTATCAATAACCTACAAATGTGTTACCTACTTATTTCAGCTGTAAAATAATAATGAACTACAAGTTATGAAATAAATAACGTTTTTATTAACCAGAAAAACTAAATTACAATAATTGTTGGAAATGTTCCCCGTTTTGTTCAATGCATAAGTTTACGCGCCTCCTCATGCTGTGAAAAGCGTTTTGCAGCATTTCTGGCTTTATGGTTGCACATTGCTGAACAATTCTTTGTTGCAGTTCTTGCAAATTATGTATCGGATTTGCGAAAATCTTATTTTTTAAATAAGGAAAGATAAAATAGTCCATAATTGTCAAACAAGGTAATCTCGGAGGAAACTCAACTTCCGTATGCAAAACTTATCAGCCGGTCATCAAAAAACTCGCGGAGAAAAGCAAGATTTTCTCGTGTAGTATGTGCTGTTGCACCGTCTTGCTAGAAATAACCGTATTGAAGTTCATCATCGTCTAACTGTTGCACAAATTCAGTCAAAAAAATATTTCTGTACCTTTCTGCGTTGACAGTGAAATTGAAAAAAATTGGCCCAATTATTCTTCTGCGAGAAACTGCCATCCAAACACCAATTTTCTGAGCATGTAGTGACGTTTCAATAAAAATATGCGGGTTATCTATCAGTGCTCCACATTCGCATATTCTGAGAATTGATGTATCCCGAAAGGTGGAACCAACCTTCGTCAGAAAAAAAAAGTTAAGTTCAGCAGATCGTCATTCATTAAATTATTAACGAACAAATGGCAGTACGCAAGGCGTCTGGGGTGGTCTGCAGGCAGAAGAGCTTGATATGATTGCATCTTATATGGATGCATGTTCAGGTCCTTCTTTACAATTGTTTGGCATGTTCCATAAGAAAGCCGAATTTCTTGAGAGAGACGTTTTAAAGGTTTTGTAGGCTCTTCTTCCATACGTTGACGAACGTCATTAATAACTTCTTCTGTACGAACTCTTGGTCTAGCAGCACCTTTTTTATGCGTCACAGAACCAGTTTCGCGAAACACTTCAACACAATTTTAAGGCATGCATAAAAATTGTCCGGTAATACTGCTACGGCTGGGAAGTGCTCTCGAAAATTGTCTAAACACAAACGTTGACTGTATTCCCAAGTTCCATTAACTAGCACACCCGTTCGAAAATAGGCTTCAATCATGTAAATTTTGTGCTCTGTGGTGAGAACCATGATTCAAAAACCGTGCAGGATTAGAAAACTTCAACACAATAACTTGACAGATTTTGACATTCAAAAAATTATGACATCCTAAATGTACGATGCACGCTACGACAATAATTTTAAAATACATTACCACCATTGACCAATTTAATTGTTGATATCCCGGTACTACTCCCGATTTATCGATTTCCGTCGATTTCACTGAAAATCTAATTAGATTTCCGAGAGAGATTATATTCCTGAATATACAGTTCGGTATTGCTTTATTTTACCGTTTGACCGCTATCGTGGTCACAAAGAGAGACAGAGGGAGGGAGAGAGAGGGAGCGCGAGAGACTTTTTTGTAAACGTGGATATCTGCACAATCTCGAGGTCAAAAATTTTTGTCATCAAAATATGTAAGTACTTCCTTTTACTACGTAGGTATAAGAAAGGAATTTTATTTATGAAATAAAAATTACCTAAAATAAGTCTAGACAATTTTGGGTTAAATTTGCGAATACATGTTAAAGTGTATCTCATTTATAATTTTTTTTTAATATTTGTTGTGCATATTTATATCTATTTTGTAAATCTATGCCCTGATCTGTATATTGTTGTGTTTTACAGAATGTTCTGACAGAGGTGTAATGATAATTTTTCATTATTTTTTTCTTAGCGTTTCCTTAATAAAAATTGGAAAAATTTGGAAATTCTTTGATTACCTTTTCCTATAGAATTAATTAAAATAAATTAGAGGAAATAGTGAGATCATATGAGTTATTTTTTATATTATATCGGACACTAGCGGAATTATCCAGGATGTGAGAGACAGAATCTGCTTTTCTGCTAAAATCATTCCTTGTTAAATCGGAATGCTGGGTGGAGACACTTAGATGTAAAAGGCAGCTAAGGAATACTCTTAATTGCTTTGGATCAAGCATCAAAAGAAAGAGAATTTATTTCTCTATACGCTATAAGCTACTAATATCTTATAATTATTTATATATTCGAAATAAGCACATTTTTAGTACAAAAACTTCTTGTTTTTTAACCATTTTTTCCACATTATTCGGACAAACTTCAGTTGGAGATAAGTTTGCGGATTATGCCGGAATCTTCTTGGTATCGCTTTGTTGCTTACCAACGGATTGTGGTGCGATATGTTAGCAGCATGTTTGCGATGTAATTCAGATTGGTGAGGTAGCCATCTTAATATGACAAAATATATTCTTCTAGTTTTTATATAAATATACTACTTCATTTTTGTGAAATCCTAATAAAATTGTAATGAATAAATAATAGAACTGTCTACGTATATATTAATACATGACGAAAAAGCTGTGTACTCTGGCATAGGTAAAGTTCATATGGATAAGGAGTGCAGAAAGATAAAATGTATGTATAATATGTGTTACAAATAAATACATTAATTAATTAACTCGAAAATTAATGCATAATGACGTATTTCTATACATGCTCGCAGCTGACGTAATAGAAAATCTAAGAAAATTATATGCAATGGTTATAGAAGTATACTTTTTGAGAAAAGAACCACAATAACACAAACTTAAAAATTTAATGAATTAAGGTCGAATTTCGGCAACTGGTCGACCAACAGTTATTTAGGTACCTATACAAAATTTTTAATCTATTCTTCAATTCTGTAATAAAAATTACTTACAAATGTAAGAAATTTAATTTGTTTAATATTCTTCAGATCTTGTTTTTAATTGTATTTTAGTAATTTATTATTGACGTGGAAAATCCACACTGTCTTTCTATTATTAATGGTCAAAAAACAAATTTGAATAAATACTTGGCGAGATACTTTTATAAAAAAAACTATTTATCTACAAGAATAAAAATATACTGCCTCTGTGAGATTAGATTTTTTTAGGCAGACGTTGTTCCAAACTTACTTCTGAATATTTCTGTATTCATTAGATTTGAAAAAACCATTGACAAGATACTCGGTAACTATGTTTTTCATATTCAAGTGTTACTTCTCATCTACCAATCTAATTCTTCCAAGTAAGACATTGTACAGGGTGTTTCATCGGTTGGGGTATCGCGAATTAAAGTGCCTAAATATAAAAATATCGACTTCAAATTTTAACCACTTATAGAGCTTTTAAACCGCTACCAGCAGGTTAGGTTGTTTTTGATAATATTATTTTAATTAATGCGTAAATTAAAAAAAAACGTATTATCAAAAATTAAAAGTGCTCAAAAAATGTTCAAATTTGAATGGTGATACGTGGAAATATCACCCATATTAACTTCACAATCAGAATTTTTATAAACGAAACCGTTTGTCAAATAAAGTCAATATTAAATAATGTCGTTTTTCTTACGACAGATTTATGGTACTTAACTTTCTAATTGTGCTGTCCGCAAGCAGGTAGTCCTTTTAAATTTATGACGGATAATAAATAAAAATTTATGACGGATAATATTCAACCCTGAAGCCTTCAGTTGTTGTTGTAGTTCTACTAATCGGGAAGCGTTTCCAAGGGCATTCTGAACGTGAAAATAGAATCACAACTAACATCACAAAGTACCTAAATGTAAGTTCAGAATGCCCTTGGAAACGCTTCCCGATTAGTAGAACTACAACAACAGCTGAAGGCTTCAGGGTTGAATATTATCCGTCATAAATTTTTATTTATTATCCGTCATAAATTTAAAAGGACTACCTGTTTGCGGACAGCACAATTAGAAAGTTAAGTACCATAAATCTGTCGTAAGAAAAACGACATTATTTAATATTGACTTTATTTGACAAACGGTTTCGTTTATAAAAATTCTGATTGTGAAGTTAATATGGGTGATATTTCCACGTATCACCATTCAAATTTGAACATTTTTTGAGCACTTTTAATTTTTGATAATACGTTTTTTTTTAATTTACGCATTAATTAAAATAATATTATCAAAAACAACCTAACCTGCTGGTAGCGGTTTAAAAGCTCTATAAGTGTTTAAAATTTGAAGTCGATATTTTTATATTTAGGCACTTTAATTCGCGATACCCCAACCGATGAAACACCCTGTACATGCTCAAGTTACATAACAAAACACAAAATTTACCACCTTTGCCAAACTCAAACCTACTCTCTATTCCAAATAATAAGCGAAATACCCATGGTGACCGTCGAAATTGAATCAGCCTATAGATCCTTTTTTCAGTAATGCAATAATCATAAAAAAATACCTATTTATTAACTAATCAAATAGGTAAAGCACATAGATCTACATCTGTATTTACAGACATTTAATGTAACAGTATGTTATAGAATAACCTTTCCTATTATTCTTGTATGAGCGTTATTTGCATTTTTACAATTTAGGAAAGTTAGAGTAAATATCAATGATTTCAAAATAGACACATATTCTATTAAATCGTGTATGAGGTGAAATGAGGTCATAAAATTCTTTTTCGAAGCTAACATTTATTTTTATATTACCTCAAATACAAGTTGTCTGGTATTGGAGAACTACGACAAAAACTTCGCCACAAAAAAAAACGGTCTAGTTGCGAATAATTTAATTGCAATCTAAGACATACGTTCCGATAGTATTGCCATCTTTTATCCAATAAATTTGTTTTACAAATTATACGGCTGCTACTTGCAACCAGATGGCTAAAATAAATACACTTACGTATGCAACACATAATACACACCTAATGGTTGGAAAAGAACAGTGATACACAGTGGATTCTCTTTCTATCAGGGGCCCGATTCTCGAACTTAAGGCTGCGTTTGATAAGGTTTTGGCGGGAGAGAAATGTACCCAAGAAATACCATTTTTATTTCCATTTTTACCGGCGTAAAATATCAAAACATGTAAATTTTATGCATTAAGCATGAAGATAAAGGTTAAACGAAGTGAACGGTCGAATTTTTTTTAAATTAAGTTAATATATAAGCCGTAAATAAAATGGGAAGTTAGTGGTTTTGCAAGTACTAGAAAAAATGGCTACATTTAAAAATTACACGGTAAATTTATATGTAATATAGCAAGTACACTCGGTATTTATATTTGGAAGGTAAAAATAGTAACAGTAGCTAAATACATGTGTAATTTTTTAAGTGATCCATGAAATAAAATTTGTTTACATTTTTGGTGGGTCTTTACATACATTACAGATATCTGTTACATTTACGTCGCCTAACAGTGTAGCACATATAATACAGATGGCGTTATTATCTTGCAATTATTTAGAGGTTAGTTGTGTGTTATGCGATACTTTAATTATTCATTACAATTTAAAATTATAATTAACAACAATTTTTGCGGTTACTAATTATAAAATTTAGTATGTTACGAGTTATTTGAAAGTACGTAATAGACAATCAACAGTTGGCATCACTGGTTGACACCACAAAAACAAAAAGTAACTACATAGTTTAATTTGCGAGTTTAATGAAATTGCAATATTTTAAAATATGGAGTTTTCTGTTATCCTTAATTGAAAGATGCCTATGCTTTTACTAATGACATGAATTATGTAAATCAATTAAACTGGGACTGTTTACGCCGACAAAAGCCTAATAGCTGTTTTATATTTACGAAGTTCGCAAAGAAACTGTCGGCTAAGAACGTTTTACATTTTTCTTCAAAATTTGTTAAGGTTGTTGCTAATTACTTAAAATGTAAATATAGGTACATTTTATTTGTTAGCAGTTTTCAGAACTTTGAAATCGTTTATTTTTTAAATAGAAACTGCACACAATGTCTATAGTATTTTTGACATATTCATCAAATTTTATAGTTCAAACTATATAGCAAATTAGCAAATTAAAAAATTCCAATGCGCAACGTTTCAAAAATATCGATATTAGAATCGAATAATGTATCAAAAATTCAAAATCGATTTTAAACAAATATTGAATGAAGAATATCGATATACCTTGATATCGACATTTTTATCATGTTTATATTAAAAGTTCTTTGCTGTGGCTTTTCAAGCCATTTAGTAACAAATAAAATCTTTAACTTAAAATATATATTTACTCAAAAAACAAAAAAAAACCATAAAAAGACAAACAAAATATAAATTTGCATCTATAACGTATAAGAAATCCAAAACTCAAATATATAATTCTAGTTGTATAAAACACATACATAAATACAAGTAAAAAATAAACATCTTAAAACAAATCTTCTTTACAATTTTGAGGAAATAGTAATTGTGATAAAGATAACAAACACCCCATGAAGACGATTCGGCGAACTATACGAGATGTCAAGTCTATGAAATGCAATATTCCGCTGCCGCTTCCGGATTATAATTTCTACGAAACAGCAAACATCGCAGTAGGCATTTTTCAAATTTCCAACTTCTTTCTTAAAAATATATTCTATTGTATTCTGTATAATATGAACAGTTTCTTTTGTATATTAATGTAAAATAAATGTGTAAAATGTCAAAGATTGTTTACCAGGATATAAGTAGAATGGCATTTTTGATTAAACGATGTTATCGAATAAAAAAATCGATAACAGTCAATATTATTAAATAAAAAAATATCGATTTCAATCACGATTATCGAAAAGAAAACATGGATACTTTTTTACAAAACAATATATCGTGCGCATCCCTAGTTCAAATCACATATGCCTGCCCACTCTTTCTTCCGGAGGTCAGTTCGCCGGTTTTCTAGTTTCGATTAATAACAATAATCTTTATAATAGCCTCATTATTTATAATATATTAACATTAAAATAATACCTTTACCTTACTTAGTTTTGAAGATTTTTATTACAATTACTGTTCTTTTTATTTTTGGTGTTTGTAGAGTTAAATCTTTGTACATATTTAAAACTGTTTTAATCATCTTTATTGTAAAAATACTTGACGCTGTTTGGGTGGCGATTTTCACGGTTTGGTTAGAAGTGCCTTATCTAATATGTTCGTGACGTACTTAAACGTACAGATAGTGTATAATAACACAGTAAAATATAATAAGAGAATGTTCACAGCTTCACAAATTATGGCTAGGTTATGTTATAAAATATACAGATATCGCATACTTATAATTCCTTGTTAAATTTACTTACATAGGAACCAATACATTCTGTTAAAAATGGTACCGTTTTGGCGCGATATTTGAATTGAAAAGTTATAATATAAAGTAACAACGTACCTATGACCAAATTTGCCTTAAAATATGTATATAGAATTTCTCTTATTCGAACTTAGTAATCTCACAAAAAAAAATCCATTCTGAAAACTGTCCAGGAGCCAAATTACAAAATAGAAATAAAATAAAAACATGAAAAAAACTGATCAACTGTCAAACTGGCACTTGGGATTTGCAAATACTAACTTTACATGTATTTTTAGCAGGTGAAATATATTTAATGTTGAACTAATAGGTACGTTATGAAGACAATAATATGACTATATTTCAGTTTTGCATATTATTATTATTATTATTAGACATGATCAACAGAGATGCAGGCTACGTACTAAATGTATCAAGTAACAGAAAATGTTTTATTTTGCATAACACAAACACACTGCTGTTTATTTATTGTGTGGTTTTATATAATAATAATAATATTAGTTTATTTCCAAAATAAGAGAACAACATTGTATTAATATAAATTACAAAATATAAATATATATGAAATAAGAAAATAAGAAAGTCGAATGGATGAGTATCACCTACCTTTAGCGAATATGTTTAAGAATAACTTAATTTATAAATAAAAGAAACGTAATTTTAAATTTTTACAAATAAATTCAAATGAATGCTTAAAGTTCGCGCGTCTTTCTCCCTTCAGCATGAAAGTTGACAAGTATCGATTAGATTCATATGTATAAAATCGAATTGCAAAGAAAGTCTGCCAGACCAAATCTACGTTTGTAGGTAGAAATTAAATAAGCAGGTAAAATGACCTTGAAATGTTTTTAGATCTTCAGAATTAGTTTAGTTTGTTAGAATTAACATCGTGGCGCCATCCAATTATTACTAGTAGTACTTAAGAAACGCTAAAATCTTAGATACGAACCGAAATGGATTTGTCAACTTTGAAACGCACCCTTAAGAGAAGTGAACGTTCTATTGAGAGAAGTGATAGATCACACTCCCATCCCTCGTTCTCCTAACTTCAAGAATAGCTGTTTTTAGGTAGGGATGTGTGTCGATCATGTAGGAAATAGCCGTGCAATGTTGCCAGGTTGCAAATGAAGGCGGATTAGGACAATTGTTGTATAGAACAGTGTATATTAGGTATAATGTAATACGAAAACTATTTCTTTTAAATAGCGTGTGTAATGTTGAAAGGTTTTATGGGTTATATCAGTTGGATTTCCGGAAAGTGTTAGGCTAAACATCGAAATGTGAATATTGTTTTCTACGTATCATACATGTAGAAATAATGTAACATATATTAAAGTAATAAAAATAATAAAATAAAATAAAACAGCTTTTTCACAAAATTAGTTTAATAACTATTTAAACATATTACCTACCAGACATTTTATAATAAGTAAAATACATGTTATACAGACAAATTTTAAAGGTAGGGTGAAAAAACGATTAATGCAAAATTACAACGAATATTAACAGTATAAAATTCTGAGAATTAGTTCAATGGGAAAAACAAAATATTAATGAGAAAAAACGGGTAAAACTAACGGTGACAGAATTACGGATTACAATTCTAAATAGGATATTAATGAAAAGTTTAATATATAATTATTTAAACCTATTATCTACGAGACATTTTATAATAAAAATACATGTTATACACAACAATTTTAAAGGTAGTTGAAAAACGATGAAAGCAAAATTAGAACGAATATTAACAATATATCATTCTGTGAATTAGTTCAATGGAAAATACAAAATATTTCTGAGAAAGACAACGGGTTAATTTAACAGTGACAGGATTATGGATTAACAATTCTAAATAATATATTACTCAAAAGTTTAATACATATTTCAAGAGTGTCTTAAGTGTTAACCGACGTCGGTATACAATATAACAGTTTGTTATTAAGGGGAGAAATATTATTCAGGAGATAATTTTTATGTTTTTTCATGTATATGGCTTCCCACATATCTAAGTTTCTATTGTTGCTTTTTACTAAACTAACAGTTTCTAGGCTGAAGTTGTGACCTGTATCAATATGATGGTACTCCAAAAATGTGTGATAATTTAATGCACGTATAGTATACCTATTCTACTGTACTGCCGACTAGTTATACCATATAACCTATATTACACTTCTGTATCATCAACATTGATCGCTGTCACATGTACAAAATTTAAGTCGATATGCGCATGCTTCTCTTAACTTTTAATATGTTCGCTTGACTTGAACCGATAGATGTATATTCTCCCAACTCTTGAGAGAAGGGATCGTTCTCTCAAGTTCAAGAATACGATTTTTAACATATCAAGAGAATGCCCTCCATTGTTCTCTCGAAATCTCTGTTCTCTCGATTCGAGAATCGGGCCCCAGATGGCCACCTTAACAGTTGACTAAGGACGTCTGGCGACATTCCTGCCTTCCATTGGTTGAACGAATATTTTGGTGCATAGACCAACAGCGCTCGTAGTTCTTTAATTGACCGCTAATTGCTCCTATAGTGATTATCTCAGAAATTACAAAAGATAGGTATAGGACATTGTTAACAATAATAAAAGAGTATAAAAAAGGAACAAATGCCTCAATAAAATACTGGGTGTTCAATTTTAAAAAATAAGTTTTTGTTATGTGAAAATTTGTAGAAGTAGGCTTTGAAAAAACAAAGCTTTTTGGGGTATTGTCGAGTGCAACTTTACCAAATAATGCAGAATTTTCTTGGCTACAAGCACCACCAAAGTTAATGTTTTTACTTTTAAAAACAATGTGAAAATGATTTTTTTCTCAACACGTGTTTTAGTCAAATATTTTTTAAAAAAATTAACAACTCAAAAACTATTTGCTCAATTTTGAAAAGGAAAAAAACAGTTGAACAGACAATTTAAAGCAGTACAAGAAAATCCAGAAATATATAGGGCGAGTCATTAAACAAAATTAAGATCCGTGCATTTCCGGTGAAACCGGAAGTTCGTCAGAACTTAAAGTATTTTTACAATATGCCCCACAAGCAACCATGGATCTTCCACTAATTGTACTTAAATGTAATACAATTATCAACCAAAATGACATTTAAAAATGCAAATTCTTTTGATAAAAATTAATGTATTTTAAAGAAAATGAAATCAAAAGCAAATACACAAGAAGAAACAAATAACGAGAACTGAAGGTATGTGGAATCATTCCAAAAAATGTGAATGAATACATGTCAACACTGAGATGTTTAGTGCACACGTATACTCAGTGCCATGCCGACAGATGCCTAAAATCTGGTTTATTTTCTACTCGTTCAACATAATCCTCTACCGCCGACCTAGGAAGTTTGTGTGATATATGTAAATTTGTAAAAATGTTATATAATAAGAAATACTACATGTAGAAAGAATAGACCCCTGTAAAGGTCGGCAACTTGCAAAGTGTATTTCAATATCATACATAAATAATAATGGTAGAAATAAAATTTGAATTACTTAAAATAAAATAAAAAATCTCAATATACAATTCCTTTTATATAGTTCATTATTTTTATTTATTTTTGATATCATTAGGGTCACAGCAGTCTGCTGTTTTACTAGACTTTATTTATATTATATTGGTTGCAATTAATTCAATACTAATTAGTACTAATATTATTCTCTCATCTCCTGTTTTTATTTATATTTAATTATGGATATCTAATTAATGATTGCTAATTTAGTTGAAATGAATGCTTCTTTAAGCATGTGTCAATATTCATTCTCTGCTTCCAAAAGTTAATCATATAAATGATCTTATTTATGGTAATGCGGTGTTTTGCAAGGGTCGGTTATTGGACCTATTTTATTTGCTATTTACACTTCAAAACTGTTGTCTTCAATTAAACACTGCAACACACATACGTATGCCGATGATACCCAATTACATTATTCTTTTGTTTCATCTGATTTGCGTGCAGCTGCTACTAATATCAATTCAGGTCTTAATTCCTTATTTCCTTATATACATTTTCCCATAACCATTATCTTCAGTAAATCCTTTAAAACAATAAAAACACATTTACTTTGTTGTATCACTATATTAAACAAATAGTGTGACCGCGGTTTCGACCAACATGGCCATTAACGAACACAGTGTTGAATGAGACACAAACTATGTTAAACTTAGTGTAAGGCAGTAATTATAAAGTAGAGGGGAAATAAATGGGATAATACACAATACATTATAACAGTTATTAGTTAATTACAGGGAAAACCAGAAATTAGAAATATGAGATATTTTAAAAATCTAAGTACAGCAGGTAAACAGAGGTGTATATATCAAATCGGTCTAGTCGTTAAGTAAATGACATTCGAAATTGCGGGAGGCTTTGAATATTTCGAGGGACTCTAGGAGGTTTAACTTCTCACCTTTCTCGGTGAAGTGTAAAATTTTTACAAAATTATTAGTTGTTGTATGATTGTACTCTTTTATATGGGCCGCAAACGCAGACTTAGGGCATTCATTGTCAACTTCTTTAATATGCTCTTTAACTCTAATATTAAAACTACGACCAGTCTGTCCGATATATACCCCTTTACAATCAGAACATTCAAGCTTATAAACACCAGATTTGTTTAAAGGGTTTATTTTCGTTTTACAATTAAACAGAATATTAGCAATCTTTGTGTGAGGTTTGAATGCTACTTTAATATCATGTTTAGAAATAATTTTAGCGATTTCATTACTAACATTGCCAAAATAGGTTAACGAGATATATTGAGGTGATTCTAATTTATTATGAGGGTATACTGAGTTCAATGCCAATTTAGTTATTTTTTTATTTAATATGTCATATTCTGTTTAATTGTAAAACGAAAATAAACCCTTTAAACAAATCTGGTGTTTATAAGCTTGAATGTTCTGATTGTAAAGGGGTATATATCGGACAGACTGGTCGTAGTTTTAATATTAGAGTTAAAGAGCATATTAAAGAAGTTGACAATGAATGCCCTAAGTCTGCGTTTGCGGCCCATATAAAAGAGTACAATCATACAACTAATAATTTTGTAAAAATTTTACACCTCACCGAGAAAGGTGAGAAGTTAAACCTCCTAGAGTCCCTCGAAATATTCAAAGCCTCCCGCAATTTCGAATGTCATTTACTTAACGACCAGACCGATTTGATATATACACCTCTGTTTACCTGCTGTACTTAGATTTTTAAAATATCTCATATTTCTAATTTCTGGTTTTCCCTGTAATTAACTAATAACTGTTATAATGTATTGTGTATTATCCCATTTATTTCCCCTCTACTTTATAATTACTGCCTTACACTAAGTTTAACATAGTTTTGTGTCTCATTCAACACTGTGTTCGTTAATGGCCATGTTGGTCGAAACCGCGGTCACACCATTTGTTTAATATAGTGATACAACAAAGTAAATGTGTTTTTATTGTTTTAATATGGATTATCACAAAGTAACGGCTTACAGCATTAATTATTTGAAATCCTTTAAAGTCTTTAAAGTTATGCTGTTTGGACCTCCAAAACCTGCAAGAATCTTATCATTAACATTTCTATAAATAATGTTCAATTACCTGTACTGGATGAGGTTTAGAGTCTTGGGCTGTTCTTGGATAATACATTCCGATATCGAGCTCAACTTTCTAAATATATCAGGATAGCTTACATCTATTAAGATCTATTTCCTTAAGAACTACTTAAAATAACTCAATCAAAAAACGTCTTTGCCTCACGACACGTTCGTCCTGCTACAGCTTACATATTGCTCTGCAATTTATCATAGGGCCCTCCTGGAGCAGCTGTTTTCGGTACATATTGCTGTGGTACGCAATATAATGAAAATTCTGTATATAACTGTAAGATTTGTATAATTCATATTTTCTTACTGAAATGTCAGAAATTTGTAGTATAATTTTGTATATATATGGGGTTATCATAAAGTAAGGGATATACTTTAACTTATTATAACTTTTTAACAAATCAAGCTAACAACAAAAAGTAAACGAAATCTAGTTGCCTAAGGAATGGGATTTGTTGTATCTATGGAAAACAAAAGCGTTGTCATGACAGTTGTTGACACAAGTGTTAAAAGTAAATCATTCAATTTGGAGTTTATTTTCAAATTAAAACTCAAGTAAACGTAAAGTTTTAACGACTCAAACTGTAATAGCATGGACCTATGAACAAGAATTGGTTTAGTTCAGTGTTATTATGAATGCGGCAGAAATTACACAGCTGGAGTACGAAGGTTTCGAACGAGAATGGGTTTGAGAGCGGGGCCCTGTCGTATGAAAGCGTACCGCAATTTGATACAAAAATTTGAAAGAACAGGTTCGGTAATAGACCTTCCGAGATCAGGAAGACCAAGCATTAGTGATGTCCAAGTTGCAGAGGTTCTTCACGAAAATCAGGACATAGCCAAAGGTAATCCACTAGCAATCAGCAGTACAAATGCGATATCCAAACGATTGCAAATGCCGTACACCACGGTCTGGAAAATTTTACGCAAAATTCTAAAAATGTATCCATATAAACTCAAAATGCTGTTTGAATTAAAGGAGGCAGATTTGGCTAGTAGGTACGATTTTTCTTTGCGATTATTGGCTCAGATGGAAATTGAACCCGAATGGTTATCCCGTATTTTATGGACAGATGAGGCACATTTTTCTCTGAATGGTGGAGTCAATACTCAAAACTGTAGAATCTGGTCTGCAGAAGATCCACAAGTAATTGTTCAAGAAGGTCTTCATGACAAGAAAGTCACCGTTTGGTGCGGTTTTACAGCTGATTTTATCATTGGTCCGTATTTCTTCGAAGAGCTACAGAATGGAGAAGCCGTATCTGTAACTGTTAACGGTGAACGATACTTGCAAATGTTAAGAGATTATGTTATTCCACAGCTGCAAGACGAGCACCACAGGATTGAAAACATGATTTTTATGCAGGATGGAGCACCTCCGCACATTTTGCGACCAGCTAAAGAATTTTTAACTAACGTTTTTCAAGATCGCGTTTTAAGCAGACATTTTGCAAATTCATGGCCACCAAGATCACCTGATCTTAACCCAGCGGACTACTGGCTGTGGGGTCATTTAAAAAATTTAGTGTTTAGAAGAAGACCAACAACGCTACAAGAATTAAAAGACAATATTACGGAGCAAATTGGTGCAATTCAACCAGAAATGTTAAGAAATGCAGTGTACAATTTAGAAGAACGGTTGCTGATTTTACAAGATCAAAATGGAGGACATATTGAACATTTGCGGTAACTGGGTTTGGGCATACAAAATCCCATTATTTAAACAATTAAATTTCGTTTAGTTTTTGATATTAACTTAATTTGTTAAAAAGTTATAAGTTAAAGTATATCCCTTACTTTATAACAACCCTATATATATATATATATATATATATATATATATATATATATATATATATATATATATATATTATGTCCCTTGTGTATGTCTCTGATTGATGTTTTTCAGCTCCAAGGTTATCCCATCCTATTCCTTGGCTACACTGCGCTGACGAGAACCAAGTAGATCGAAACACGTGTCCGCAGTTGCATTTTGAGCGGAGTTACCCCATGAAATTCTATACTTTATTATTCTATAATCCGCAATATTTCTTTTCTTTTTATATATATATATGATGATATGGGGTAAAACAAGCGTATTGCCCTTAAAACACTTGCATACGACACGGTAAGTACCGTTTAAAATTTTCTGGTATACTTATTTTATAAATTGAATTTTTATTTCAAATATTTAATTGCCTCGGGCTAGCTATGTTGGTTGCCTAACTATAAGATGGGTAACGTGTTTTATTTAAAATAGCATGGACTCTGTTATTTATCTATGTGCTAGTTTATTGTTAATAAAATTAAAATGGTGTTTTAATTTATTTGACTGCTCCCTGTAGATTAGAACTAATCTTTGAATTATTTATTTAAGCGACTGAATTTGTAACAGTTCAATTTTTCTTCCACTGTTGGTGCACCTGGGTCACCCACACGTGGATGCAGAGAAATTCAAAAAAATATACGCGCTCTATGATAGCTAGGTTATGTGAACCCTCAGTTGGTTTTGACGTTCTGAAATTGAACGTTAAATATAATTAAATCTCATTAATGGGTCGTAAAAGGGATTCGGTTGTTGGTCCTGAGGAAGAGTACACGACTTACTTCTGTATTACAGCTTACAAACACGTAGAAAAGGGCCGATTCCTGATGGTCTTGTAGATAACCTAACAAACAATTGTACGATCGAGCATGCTTTTTAAAACAGCTGTTCGGTCAAGGTTGATGGATGGTATAACTGGGTCAAATGAAAACACAGGTGTTTATTAGATTATGGTTTTTTATTATTAATGAATTGAGTGTAGCTTTATATTTACAGTTTAAAACATCCTTATCAAGAATGGCTCTAGGCATAATCTTTACTTGGAATATCATGAACAAACTGCTCTACGCAAGTCATATTAGGCATACACATAACAATATTTAATCTGTCTACTTTACTAATGGTAAACAATCGGATTCATCCTTGGATTTTTAAATATGATTATCTGACTCTTCGTCTCCCAAAAAAAAAACTAATGTGCAACGTAAGTATTAAACTTAGAATGTAGTCTAATCAAAATGCATGAACGGTAATTGAATTATAGGTTAAATATTTAAATATATCCGGCTATTATGTACTATTTAAACCCGGCTACGTGAGAAATGAACGTTTAGTCTTGGTAAAAAAACTCGGATTACACTTAAGTCTGACTTGACTGTTAGTCAATTACAAGTTTATCTTGTTTCCTTCTAATGATCGTGAAATTATACAATTGTCACTTTACATACTGTTCTTGTTTGTTTAACTTTAAGTTGGCTGGCTGGAAAGAATGCAGGTGCTGCTGTCGTTCTTGAAGGGGGCTCCACAGATGCTCGTAGTTGATGGAACGTCTTGACCCTCCGAGTTGATTCTCTTGATAGGCACCCCTGGTGTATCTTCTTGGCGGCACCTTGTTCAGATGTGTTGACTCGTTGTAGATGACTGGACACAGGTTCGTATTCTTTTTTCAAATATATTTGAAATGTTGTTTGGTTAACTCCCTGTTAGTTGAAGTTAATATCCTTGTTGATTATTTCTTTCTTTCCAGTACGTTATTTGCATCCTTGGTTTTTCCAATATCGAAAACACAGGATTGACTTCAATGTGTGTAGTTACACTAGCTCGCACTTTGTTTCACAGAAGTGGGATGCTTGCGAATATTTAGAACAACCTTACTGCTTGGTTGTTGTAGAAGAACTCATTTAAACACAACCTTACTGCTTGGTTGTTGTAGAAGAATCCCTATTCTCATGTGAGTACTCCCTTTTATATGAATCCAATGTTTGTATGGTGGTTGTCAAGACAACCAACAAAATTCAATCAAGTCACCAACCATTCGTTCATTTCAAAAGGCAAACCCCATTGTTTCGCGATTTTATTGCCTTCTTAAAGTCTTTTGAAATTTATTTCTACTATATACAATCTTAGAATTCTAGTTTTTGACAATTAAACGCGTGTTGAAAACTTTAATAGTAGCGCGTTTGATTTTCTTAGTACAGTTCTGGTCATAAAAATATCATTTTTTGTAATTTTTGATTTGCCTAACAACATACTCAATATGTGTATCTCTAATGCAACGGCGTTTACAATGGTTCTCTTAACATTTAATTACATCGTTTCTTTTTTTTCATTTCCGTTTCTTTTTACCAGACAAAAATTCATTTATATAAAAAAATAAAATTATTTAAGGGTGACTTTTGACAACCTATATTCAAACATGTGGTGAAATCTTAATAATGCTCATGCCCTGTTTGTACAGGACTTGAATATGTAAAGGGCTTTTGGTTCAATATGTGTGTACCCAAAAGTTCGTTTCTTTACTGAATTAAAGTTATCTTTGACATAATAAATGACATTTCCTTTTGACGTATGTAAAAATCAAAAGATGCTATTGATCTTTTCACGGTCTTTACATTTCCATTTGCTTACAAAAACCTATGATACATCAAGTATTGATACTGAAGTATTCCTATTAATTTGCAAATTTAACAATTTTAGTCGATTTTTATTATAAATCATACTTTTGCAATGGCCATATTTGTCGACCCAAAGTAAACATTTTTTTATAAGTAAACCAATGAGAAGGATACAAATGTTTTATATCTTTGTTATGTGTGATGCGAGTCTGCGCACATTGTATGCGCATTTGACCTTAATTATATGAACAATTCAATAATAATCATTTTAACTACCATGTACAAGGGTTCGTCCAAAAGTGAATCTTTTAAAACATGAACGAAAATCTAACTATTCATATTTTACAGATTTGACTGGTCGTGGCTAAGATACAAGACCAGTTCAATATATACATTGCTAAATATGTTTTTAGTGCAAATTACCGACACTCTGTATGTAGCAGTATACATATGAAAACTTGTAAATATATTTAATATGTACACTTATATGTTTTTTTAATGTTTAAGAATTTTAAAATTTTATTTTATAAATTTTTGCATCACACTTTGTATAAATAATTATTTATGCTGAGATGTTGAAATAGATGAAACAGTATATATACTTTATAAATAAAATTAGATGTATTCTAACTCATTATGTAATATAATAATTTGAATGCCATAATAATGTAATATATTTTGCCTATCTGACAGGAACAAATTTACAAGTTTTTAGTTGCTCTAATAAAAGGCATATTTATACTATACTTATACTGAGTTATAAATGAGTCAAAACTTATATTTTAGCTTTTAAAAGGAATTTGTACTATTTACACAGTCGCCTGTATTCATTTGATAATGTATATTATATTCATAATGGTAATTTTATATTAACATTAGTTTTTCTTTCTTATATATGTTACCGTAAATAACCGAAATACGTTTGTACTTACTAGTAAGAATGCGAAGTAACCAGTGATAAAGGAATACTAAAGTTGGGAAACATAATGTATAAAAATTGAGTACTTACGGAACTGCCCTCTTGCGGGCTGAGTCACGTATTACTTTCATATACCTATTCATATTTTGAAATATGTAATTATTGTTTTCGGATGCGAACAAATTAAATGTGTTCATTTTCACCTCGCTTTAATGCACATCTTAAAGTTGGATGAAAATTAACACATTCAATTTGTTTGCAAGACAAGAGTACTCTCTCTTTAATTTATTTTCACCCTTCACAATAGTACAATATATTTTTATATCAAACATAAATTCAAATTCAAACATTATTTCTCATTATATTGTACAACTGTAATGATAAATAGATCTAGAAAGAAATTATAAAAAGGAAAATCTTATAGAAAAATAATGTCAGAAATGAGGAAGTAACTTTATTACAAAAAACTGATAGATATACAAATACATACATGTGTATAACTAATAACAATATAAAACAAATTATGTACATAATCAAGTATTCTTAATTTTTATGAAGAACTTCTTGTGTTTAATATATTGTTCTCGCACAAGTAATTTCAGTGGGTCTGTTGGATTCACTGTGAGTGCTTTACCTTTCAATAGTTTGTTAATGTTTTCTGTGTAGGTAAATAAATGAAATTGAATAAGTAATTTTATAAAAGTCTTTCCGGTATCATGCATCACACATTTGAAATTACTTATATCAACATTTGATTTGATTTTATACAGCAACACAATAGAATAAAATCATACCTTCAACGGTATATGGCAAATGTGGAGATGGAACACTATGTTTCTTCAAATTTGCACCATGGCGTCTATCTTGCTCAGCAAAATGTATATCACATACTCTATAGTTCTTTCGGATTTCAGTAGGTGCTTGCAATTCTGTATATGGCAAATGTAGAGATGGAACACTATGTTTCTTCAAATTTGCACCATGGCGTCTATCTTGCTCAGCAAAATGTATATCACATACTCTATAGTTCTTTCGGATTTCAGTAGGTGCTTGCAATTCTGTATAATATGGCAAATGTAGAGATGAAACACTATGTTTCTTCAAATTTGCACCATGGTGTCTATCTTGCTCAGCAAAATATATATCACATACTCTATAGTTCTTTCGGACTTCAGTAGGTGCTTGCAATTCTGTATATGACAAATATAGAGATGGAACACTACGTTTCTTCAAATTTGCACCATGGCGTCTATCTTGCTCAATAAAATATATATCACATACTCTATAGTTCTTTCGGATTTCAGTAGGTGCTTGCAATTCTGTATATGGCAAATGTAGAGATGGAACACTATGTTTCTTCAAATTTGCACCATGGCGTCTAGCTTGCTCAGCAAAATGTATATCACATACTCTATAGTTCTTTCGGACTTCAGTAGGTGCTTGCAATTCTGTATATGGCAAATATAGAGATGGAACACTACGTTTCTTCAAATTTGCACCATGGCGTCTATCTTGCTCAACAAAAGGTATATCACATACTCTATAGTTCTTTCAGACTTCAGTAGCTGCTTGCAATTCTAGTTTCGGATTTTTTATAGCTTGCATCCATAAATTGAATAACTAAAATATATTATACCATTTTAAATAAAAAAGTTATTCTACAATTCTATTAATTTAATAACTTACATTTGCATCCTTTGGAAACATAGGCATTTTCATGCTTTTATTGTTATGACATAACGGCAACAATAAAAAAAAAAGCATTATTACTTAGGTACCTTATTAGCTGCCAAACAGTGAAATATAAGTTATGATAAAAGCAATGAAAAACAACATACAATTGATTAAAGGAAAACAATAAATGATGAACACAAATATGACATGTAGGTACAAGCTATACCACGCAAATGGACAAGAATGCAAAACCACGATACACTTATACCGGTATGCTCACTTTAGTTGTCAATGACGTCATTGAGGAGGAAGCAGGAGCAAGTCAGATTGACATGTGTTGACAGTTCTCTTGTGCTGTATACGGATGCCGTAATTACAGTCGAAAAAGTAGAGATAGCCACATTAAATATTACAAGTTTCCCAAAGAAGAGACGGTACGAAATGTATGGTTAATTGCGTGTAAAAGGCAGGATTTAATAAATTTCAAAAATAGTATTTCCACAAATTAATAATATAAGCAATTATTGAAGTACTCAGGCAAAGTGATATTTTTGAATGCAATCATAACTACTAAGATATTTTAACTTTTTTTGTATGTGTTTGAATTACGTTTTCAATACACAATGCAAAACAGTTTATTTTGTGAGTTCATTGTTAGACTATGTTATCGAGAGGCTATGCATTAATGATCTGTGTAAATATAAACTGAAAATTGTAATTGAAGTATAGGTAAATGTTTCATTTAGTGAATAAAATCATTTCCAAAATGTAAATATAGATATTTATTTGACATATATTTTGAAGCATATATTTTCTTTTGCACACATGTAAGTAAATACTATTTAGTGAATGGCATAGTTCTGATGTATTCGATATTGGTAATGTACAGCTACATAGAAGGGTCTTGGGTAATGGAAGAGAAGATAAACCAACATTTGAATGAAGCAAATACAACTTCGCTGGAGTTGTTATGTTTAATATACATATTTTACAAGTACGTTTTCAATAATTATAAATTACCCACTGAAATACATAAAACTAACTTCAAGCCATAAATTAATCTTGATTCTAGATTAGACAATATTGTAGTAGTCACGTATTTCAAAATTTTACCTAATAATATTAAGTTAAAATAAAATTGTCAAACTTAAATGTTATGCATGATAATGATGAAATTTTTAATTTGAAGAGATTTTATAAGATTGTTTTTGTGTTTGATAAAAATACTATATTTGAACAGAATACAAATGTTTATAAAATGCAGATAATGTATTATATGTTGCTTAAGAAAGATACCATGGGAGTTAAGGATAAATGTTTGTAGAAGGTACGAATTCTAATTATGGTAGCTAATATAAAAAACGACTTTCATAGTTTAAGTAGTTTATTTCAATTCAGTTCGAGTCAATGCTTTTAAAACTATTAAAGAAAATGCTATACAATTCTGTATAAGATTAAAATCCAAATACTATTCTCACTCCTTACGTTAACGAAAAGCAGCCTGAAATAGTTAACAATAAATTAAAAATTCTTAATAAGCAAAAACACTACGTATGTTGCTACGATGTATAGAATACCACAAAATACTGTATGAATGTTCGCAGATGTTGTACAAATGTGTTGCTCTTAATGTGACAGTCTTGGAAAAGGTACTAAATCAAATAATTCACTTTCATATGTGGTCAGTAAGCATCGGACACTTTAAAAGCTTCAAAATCAGTCTATGTCGATGTTTCACACATTTTACTGCTCGATCTTAATTACTTTGATCATCTGTGTATGTTTCAAGCATCTATTTCTTGCTTTTTAAAGATTTTCAACTATCTTTTCTTTAAATCTCGGAACTGCATCAGAATTTAAATCTCTGTATGATTTACTGGAAAATTGCAGTAATTCTTGTTGGAGTGATGTAATGAAAACATGATTGCTTAAAATGAACGGAACAGATACATGCTACAATAAGTTGATTTTACTTTCTTATACGTAGTATAAGGAAGTATTGTGATGATGAAAATTTTCGACCTCGAGATTTTTGCAGATGTCCACGTTTTGAAGTCCACTGATACCGAAAAAGTGGTTTTTAAAAAATGTCTGTGTGTCTGTCTCTCTCTCTGTGTGTGTGTGACCACGATAACGGTCAAACCGCTGTAGATATCAATTCCAAATTTTGTATTTACGTGTCTAATCTCCCTCTTGAGATCTGATTAGTTTTTCAGTAAAATCGGTAGACCGGAAGTAGCAGTTTACTTCAGCGAAAAAATCGAATTTTGCCAATATTTCGTCAACTACTAAGTTTAGACAAATTTATAAAGAATTCATATATACTTAAAATTAAAATTGAGAAAAATTTTATTTAAAAAGTTTTTCGAAATTCCTACCGGAAATAGGTCGAAATCAGTTTTTTGCGAATATTTCGCAAGTCATGCTTTTTAGACAGGTACGCTACGAATATAAAAGTATTTAGAACTTAATTTCCAATATCTTTTGTATAAAGAAAATTTCACAATTCGGACCGGAAATATCACTTTTACTCTTACCGAATAACGATTTTTTGCAAATATGTCGTAAATTCTGCATTCTATGTATATTTCTGAAGAGTACAAAAGTATTTAGAGTTGGATTTGGAATATTTTTTGTATAAATGAAATTTCAAAATTCGGACCGGAAGTAACACTTTCATACGTATAAGAAAGTCGTGTGGTGGCCACACCTCATTTTTTTACTTTCTTATACGTAGTATAAGGAAGTATTGTGATGATGAAAATTTTCGACCTCGAGATTTTTGCAGATGTCCACGTTTTGAGGTCCCCTGATACCAAAAAAGTGGTTTTTAAAAAATGTCTGTGTGTGTGTCTGTCTGTCTGTGTGTCTGTCTGTCTGTCTGTCTGTGACCACAATAGCGGTCAAACCGCTGGAGATATCAATTCCAAATTTTGTATTTACGTGTATAATCTCCCTCTTGGGAACTGATTAGATTTTCAGCACATTAGGTCGATCGGAAGTAGTAGATTACTTCAGTGAAAAACTCGAATTTTGCCAATATTTCGTCAACTACTAAGTTTAGACAAATTTATAAAGAATTCATATGTACTTAAAATTAAATTTAAGAAGAATTTTATTAAAAATTTATTTCGAAATTCCTGCCGGAAGTAGGCTTTTTACTCTTATCGAAAATCGTTTTTTTGCAAATATGTCGTAAATTATGCATTCTATATATATTTATGAAGAGTACAAAAGTACTTAAAGTTGGATTTGGAATATTTTTTATATAAATGAAATTTCAAAATTCGGACCGGAAGTAACACTTTTACTCTTACCGAATAGCGATTTTTGGCAAATATGTCGTAAATTATGCATTCTATATATATATATTTATTAAGAGTACAAAAGTATTTAGAGTTATGTTTGCAATATTTTTTGTATACATGAAATTTCAAAATTCGGACCGGAAGTAGCACTTTTACTCTTAGCGAGTAGCACTTTTTTTCGAATATCTTGCAAAGTATGCATTCTATAGCGATTTATTAAGAGAATAAAAGTACTTAGAATAGGATTTTGAATAAGTTTTGTATAAAAAAATTCTTAAGATTGTATAGTTTGAAACGCTCATACGTATAAGAAAGTCGTGTGGTGGCCACACCTAATTTTTTATTATGAACAATGATAAAATCAGATTTCAGGAAATACTATTCTTCAAATTTATTAAATCCTGCCTTTTACACTCAATTAACCACACATTTCGTATCGTCCCTTCCTTGGGAAACCTCTAATATTTAATCTGACTATCTCTACTTCTTCGATTGCATTCACGACAACCGTATATAACACAACTAGGCATATTAAATGGAATATAATTTTAAAAAAACGATAAAACAACTTAAAACTGTGTCAAAAATGAGAACTGTCAATTTGACTTGCTCCTCAATGACGTCATTGACAGCTAAAGTGAGCATACCGGTGTAAGTGTATCGTGTGCAAAACAACTTGGTAAGTATATACGCTAACTGTTTTACCGATCGACCGTATATGTCCAACGAAGAGACATCTAGCGGGCTGAGTCACGATTTAAAAAACTGTCTGGACCCGGCCGTAAGAGCTAACAACCTGTGGAAGTAACTACGAGCATGTGTAACTTCGCATTCTTACCAGCAAAGCAGTGGCGTAATTACAAATTCTGCCCCCAATTGGACATGGAAGTCGCGATAGACTTCGAATGGAAACAAATAGAAAATATGCCAACATTACTACTAAAATAATTAATTTGTTCCTGTCAATGTGTCAAGTCTGCAATAGTAAAAAAATCTAAGAAGAAGAAGAGATTAGTCTCTAAACTATTTTGCACAGTCAGTTAAACAGCCGATCCATGTAAATCTTATTGATATGCAAAGTCAAGCAGATGGGGAATATAAATTCATCATGGTTTATCAAGATTATCTATCCAAGTTTATTTTATTAAGAGCTTTAACATCTAAACGACCAGAAGAAATAGCTAGAGAAGTTTCAAACATAGAATTTAAAATGAAGAAAAAGAAGCAGAGGTAATATAATCTAGATTATTTTATTAATTGAGTTAGCAGACGGTTCTTGGTGGATCATTTTATTAATAACTATTTTAAATTAAATAAAAATAAAATAAAACTCTTGAAAACTTTCCACAATTTTTATTTAGTCTTTGCGACATATTGCTGTGATACTTGCCTTTAAATAAACTTTATACAGTTTAGTTTATTCATTTATTTGTTAAATAAATAAATAAAATTGAAGCTTTTACTAGCTCTATGGGCAAAACAGCATAATTCATTATCTCTCGTGGGTTCTACTGTGATTTACTTCTTTCCTTACTTGTTTCACTTTCGTTATTATTTTGATATTGTGTGGGATAGGGTTATAAATAATTATGACACCAGATTACCCATGTGAAAAATGTATTATATATTTATTGATTACAATAGGTAAAATTTATTATTGACTGTATATTATTTATTTTATTAGTTTATTTACAATTCTTACAAGTAACAGTTTTCACAATAATATCGTGTTCGTTCATCTTAATATGAATTCAATCAATACAGGGTTTCTCCGCTTTCACTCTTTTCTTACGAAGGCCTGTATATTTGGGCCAAATTATGTTGACTTGATAATGAAAGTACTGACTAATCGGCTTTATGCAAACATTCACACGTACTACATAAAGCTTGGATCAATCACCACCCCAGATACGTTCCTAATGCATCACAAACTAATTGTCTAAACCTCTATTCTCACGGAGACTTTAGATTCTTAGTGCGAAGCGTTTAGGCGTTCCTGTTTATAAAAGTTTGAATATTGTTCAAAGCTGTACTTACTAATGTCTTTCTTAATGAACACTGGTCCGTTGTGCAAGTATTCACACACAGTACACTATTAAGACTAATGTTCTTTATCACAAATATACATATATCCATTTATACGTAAACGTATATGAATATATGCATATATTCATATACGTTTACGTATAAATGGATATATGTATATTTGTGATAATTATTATCCGTTAATGTACGTTACACATTCAAGTATTTCATATCCTATTTATTTGTGATATGGCGGTGCCACCTATTGGCCTTATATACAGAGATACACATTTAGCGTACAGGTTTTGTCTTTAGCACAGTGTGCAAGATGAAACTGTCGTGTTCGGTGTCGCGCTTGGATGGCAGATGTCGCTGAGATATTCTCATAGGCACTTCTGCGATTCAACGGACATAGGACACGGTCTTAGTTGTGGATCATTACCAGCAGCACCACGTACACTGAAGAGGCCTCAAAGGCCGAAACACCGGTGTCTGTGCGTTCGCTGTTGGTAATGACACCTAAGTGTATGCTGTGTATCTCTACTCGTGCATATATTCATATACGTTTACGTATAAATGGATATATGTATATTTGTGATAATTATTATCCGTTAATGTACGTTACACATTCAAGTATTTCATATCCTATTTATTAATGTTCTTTATTTTTTTATTAAAATTGTGTCCCTATATTTACGTTCTATTATTTAAATAAATAAGTATTAAAAGAAATGGAGTGTTTAGAGAGAACCTGTATATTTTTTATTGAATTTAATAGTTATAACAATATTATTTACTACTCACTGCGTAGATTCATATAATTCCTCGAATTCTTGTTGAAATTGGTTTTCCATTTTTGTGGATTCTTCCCTCCTTGGAATCTTCTATAAATTTAATGGTGACGCTCACTTTTTGCAAATATGGCGACGAGAAAACAATTGGAAATTATTCCTATAGAAGCGTGTATGCTTCTTGTTTGTTTGTGAGTTGTTAGGTAGTTTATTTATTTATTTGTTCTGCGGTAATAATGGTAAGCGTGTAGCAACTCCACTTGACCATTACTCGCTCAACACATAGATGTATTATCTATTTCAAACGACGCTATTACTTTGTTGTGAATTAGAAGTTTTTAATGTCACAGGAACCAGCTAACAACTAACTAATTTTCTGTTTCGACCCGCTTTTTATAGTTGAAAATAAATGCCACTCGTTATTTAATTGTTTTGCGGACTTTTATTTTTGAATTGTTCGTTATAGCGCCTCTAGCGGATATCTCGATATTTATGCCTTATCTCTTCTTCCTCTTGTCGTATTTTAGGTTGGTATTTATTTTATTATGTTCGTTCCTGACATTTGATATCTTCTACATTCACCAACGACAGTATTTGTTGTTGTTCCATTTATTTATATCTAATGTGCAGTAAGTATATTGATATTTATTTTGATGTTTTTCTTACGTTATTTTATTCGTTTATTGCTATCGTAAACATTCATTGTACTTATAAATGTATTCATTGTTACTTTTGTTGTTTCGTAGGTACATTCTTCGACCAAGCGCTAACCTTACTCGTATTTTAGTTCTGGTGCTTTTAATCGGAAAGAATGGAAAGAAATTGGATATTGTTTCGATCGCCAGTCCCTCTGTCTGTGCCTTTTCCGTCTGTTCCGTTCTTTGTTTGAACTATTTCACCGTTCGTGGAGAGTTTTGTATGTTTAATATGCTGCAATAAATCATTGCTTTTTATATTAATGCTGCTTATTCCTTTGGTTACAGATGTTCGTTTGTATGTGCACTAAGTTTGGAACCATGAAGAGGATTGCAATTACTCGCTTTACAATGAGAATTGATACTTTTGTTGTATATATTAAAAATGTTATACGATTCTGTGATGTTCTTTATAATATACTTTGTCTTAATATCCTTTTCAACGCAAATGTATGTATTTTATTTTTAAGTTACTTGAGTGCATTAAGCCTCTTCATATACAATACGAGCATATCTTATTTTATTCTACCTATACTCTATGTGCATGCCTGTATTATCGTGTGCTCAAATAAATTTTTATTTTAAAATAAATATTTCTTAAACTATGAGTGAGTTTTCTTATTGCTAATATTGATTTAAATACACGAGTATATCTTAGTGTCAACATTAATTATATCTATTTCTAACATTTTATGATTATATACAATATTGTTTTAATTTCTAAAGTAAAGTTCACGGCATATCCCTTAGTTGTTAAAACCATGGTTTGCCATTATGAAATAATGAATTGATAGATGTGTAAACTATGTTTTCACAACTAACGTGAACTACAAATGCAATTTTATTGATCATTTATAGCATCGTAGTCATGTAGCATGGACACATGGTATTTTCCTTTTATATTTCTATTGTCCATTTCTTGTAGTTCATAAGTTACATCTCCTAGTGTCCTACTTATTCTGTGTTTTATTTTAAATGAATATTCAGATAATATAAGAGACCATCTGTATATTCGTGAATTATTAAACCTTGTTTTCATTAAGAATATTAGAGATAAATGATCCGTTTCAAGTAAGAAGGTGTTTCCTAGTAGGTAATATTTTAGAATTCTTTTTGGGGTTGGTGAGATCTAAGGGGTTACTGGGAAAGATAGGTGTCGTAAATACCTTCGGGAGGCGATCTCTTTGAATCTCCCGTCCTGACTAAGAATAATTTTGCTCATAATCTTTTAGAATTCTTGATAGGAAGCATATGGGTATTTCTTCCCCATTTTTTATTTGTAGGAGCTCTGCGGCTACAGCATTGCTAGAAGCATCGCATCTTAATATGAATTCTTCATTGAAGTCTGGTAAGTTTATGATTAATGCCTTGTAGAAATTTTCTTTTATGTTGATAAATGCCTTTTCCCTTTCAGGAGTCCATTTGAATTTTACTCCTTTCTTGATCATTTTGTATAACGTGTGTGTTTGGTCGGATATTCTTGGAATAAAATGTTTATAATAGTTTATCATTCCTAGAAATCCTCTAAGCATTTTAATATTTTTTGGTTTGGGATATTTTCGTATCGCCTCAAGTTTTTCATCTTCTATTGAGATCGTTTTGCCATCAATTATGTATCCCAGGTAATTCACTTTATTTTTATAGAATTCGCATTTCTCGAGGTTTATTTTTAAACCATTTTCTGCTAATGTATTCAGAACTTTCTCTACTGATTCTTTGTGACTTTCTATGTCTTTATTAAATATTAGAATATCGTCTACGTAGTGTGAGACGTATTCTTCGTGTGGATCCAGTATCTGCTGCATTGCTCTTACTAGTGCTGCAGTAGCTGACGATAATCCAAATGGAACCACATTGTAGGAGTATAGTAATGAGTTAAACATGAAGGAACAATATTTCCTAGAATTTTTGTGCAATGGTACCAGCCAAAAGGAACTTTTTAAATCTATTTTCGTAAACCACTTTGCGTCTGTACATTTTGTTAATAAGGTTTCTATGTTTTGTGGGGCTTCAAAATTAGGTGCGGTTCTGGAGTTCAGGCATCTGGCGTCAAGGCATACGCGTAATTTGATGTCTTTTTCATCATTACGTTTTTTCTTTATTACTACAACCATTGGATTTATGAACGTTGACTCCGTTCTTGTAATTATGCCGTTTTTCAACATCTCTTTTATTTCTAATTTGACTTGTTCTGTATACTTTTTTGGAATGGGGTATGTTTTTATTCTGAAGGGCTGTGTCTCGTCGACTTTAAGTTTATGTTCGTAACCCTTGGCTAATCCTGGACTATCATCAAATAATTTTATATGCTTACTCAAAAGATAATTCACATGGGTTATATATTGTTTATTACAATTTAATTTAGTACCATCCCTATTTTGCGTGAGGTCTTCGCATTGAAGTTGCCTCACAGGATGTGCACTTTTATTAACTTCATTGTATAAACTACACTCCATTTTTGTTGTGATTTCTTCTTGAGCATTTTCTTCATATAGATTATTGATAAGGATCTCTTCCTCATGGGCTTCTTTGCTCCATGATATTGTTGAGTCCTTTATGTGGAATAACTTATTTTCCATATTTAATTTCGTACCGTATTGGCTTAAAAAGTCCATCCCTAATATACAGTCGCTGTTCAAATTAGGTGCTATGATGAATTCGGTTAATAAATTTAAATTATCTATCTTTATATTTATACAGAAGATTTTATCTACTGTTATCATACATTTTTTTGTTTGCAGTAATAAGATTTACTTTCTTTATGGGTATATAACACCCCAAACTTTCAATATTTTTGTTCATGATATTGTTATTTAAAAGTGAAAGTTGAGCTCCAGTATCCAGCAGTGTTTCTATCTCTTGTTCCCCAATCTTGATTTTTATATGTGGTAGTTCCGTGGTTATCTTTTTTAAATCATCGTAATTATAGATGTTTTGTATTTTATGTTTTCTCTTGGCTGGTTTATTTAAAAATCCAGCGACGTTGCACCAGAATAATATGCTGCATTCACCCACTCTTTGTTTGTTGGGTTGTGCTTGTTTTCTTTTGGTATTGCACCCCTTGATTCCTGATTTTGTCTCGTCGTCGCTTCTTTCTCTTCTTTTTCAATTTGTATATTCTGGATTCTTTTATCATCTTTACTTGTCTTTTCTTCCCTCTTATAATTTTGGCTATTGTTTTTCCTTTGACCATCATTATTTCTGTCCGGGTTATAGGTATTTTGGTAATTATTGTTATATCGCCTATTCCCATTGTAATTGTTCCTGTTATTGCCGTCGTTATTTCGAGGTGGATTGTTTATATTTACATTCCCTCGGTTCACGTTATAGCCCTTTTCATCTATGTCATCTAATCTCTTTACTAATTCAAGGAGTTCTTCTATTGTTTCTATGCCTTGAAGTGCGACAGTCTGGGTAACATTGTGATCAAAGTGTGCAGCCAATTGCGATACTATGTCACTTTCTTCTATCCTGGGTATAATGTATTTGAGAAAAGAATATTTTCTTATAACATAGTTCTCTCGAGATAATCCAGACCTATACTTTCCAAATATCAGGTCGTGTCTTATGTTTCTTTGTTGCGTTTGACCCCAATACTGTCTTGTGAATCGCCTTTCAAAATCTTTAAAGTCTATCACGTCATCCATTATCATGTGATACCATTGGAGTGCGTAGTCTTAGAGACATGCTCTTATAAAGTGTAATTTTGATGTCTCATCCGTTATGCTTCTCAGGTATGTCTTAATTGTTCTCAGGAATATCATTGGATTGTCCTTATAGTGTCCTGAGAATTTCGGTGCATTTTCTACGCTTCCCACAGTTTGTGGCAAAGACACACTAGGTGTAGGGACCCCGTGTATTACTTTGTCCTCAAGCTGTTTGATTGTGTGCTCAAAGGTTGATGTTTTAACTTGTAGCTTGGACACAGCGTTATTGCAGGTTTCATATTTTGTTTCGCAGTTTTCTACCTTGTGTGTAATTTTCTCTATCTGGTCTTTATTTTCCACATCGTTGTGTATCATTTTTCTATTAATGGCTACTATTTCCTCATTCACCATGTTGAAGTTTTCTTGCGTTTTCGCAGTTCTTTCTACCATTTCTTGTACAAAGAATTTTCTTGTATTCTTACACGTTTCTGCGTTGTCTTTTATTTGTTCTCTCAGGTCTGCTACTGTTTTGTCCAGTTTCTTCTCTAATCTGGCATTTAGTTCTAATGTTTCTTGCCTTAGTTCTTTAAATCCCACGTCTATTTTTGAATTGATTCCTTCTAAACTCTTGTTTAAATTTTTATTTTGTTTTTCTATTTTGTTGCTTAGAGTTTTATTATTTTCCTCTATTTTGTTGCTTAGAGTATTATTATCTTCCTCTATTTTGTTGCTTAGAGTTTTATTATTTTCCTCTATTTTAAAGAATAATTTATGAAAAAAGCTTTCAAATTTTTGTTCAATTGTTGTGCTACTTGTGCCCTCTGTGAGTATGCTTTCCTCAATTGTTACATTTCCTGGATCATCCTCTTTTGTCTCAGTCTTTTCCGACTCTCAGTCCGAGGTTAGTTGTGTAGGTTCCCTATATTGAGTGAATTGTGGCATTGTTTCTACTACTTTTACGATATTGGGTTTTTCACCTTTGCTACTGTTTTGTTCTCCGTCAGACATTTTTATTATGTACAAATAACGCTTTTTCAACTAATATTATACTTAATAGAAATTTGAATGGATCCTATCCCACTTGAATAAGATTACATGAAAGAAACAATTTTATTTTGTAAGGAAAGAAACACAGCCTACAGGTCGTGTTTTTAAGTTTAGCCTTGATGTTTGACAAATTGTGTATTTAAATTATTTTGTAAGAAAAACACAGCCAGCAAGTTGGGCGCCGTATTTATGCTGTGATACTTGCCTTTAAATAAACTTTATATAGTTTATTCATTTATTTGTTAAATAAATAAATAAAATTGAAGCTTTTACTAGCTCTATGGGCAAAACAGCATAATTCATTATCTCTCGTGGGTTCTACTGTGATTTACTTCTTTCCTTACTTGTTTCACTTTCGTTATTATTTTGATATTGTGTGGGATAGGGTTATAAATAATTATGACACCAGATTACTCATGTGAAAAATGTATTATATATTTATTGATTACAATAGGTAAAATTTATTATTGACTGTATATTATTTATTTTATTAGTTTATTTACAATTCTTACAAGTAACAGTTTTCACAATAATATCGTGTTCGTTCATCTTAATATGAATTCAATCAATACAGGGTTTCTCCGCTTTCACTCTTTTCTTACGAAGGCCTGTATATTTGGGCCAAATTATGTTGACTTGATAATGAAAGTACTGACTAATCGGCTTTATGCAAACATTCACACGTACTACATAAAGCTTGGATCAATCACCACCCCAGATACGTTCCTAATGCATCACAAACTAATTGTCTAAACCTCTATTCTCACGGAGACTTTAGATTCTTAGTGCGAAGCGTTTAGGCGTTCCTGTTTATAAAAGTTTGAATATTGTTCAAAGCTGTACTTACTAATGTCTTTCTTAATGAACACTGGTCCGTTGTGCAAGTATTCACACACAGTACACTATTAAGACTAATGTTCTTTATTTTTTTATTAAAATTGTGTCCCTATATTTACGTTCTATTATTTAAATAAATAAGTATTAAAAGAAATGGAGTGTTTAGAGAGAACCTGTATATTTTTTATTGAATTTAATAGTTATAACAATATTATTTACTACTCACTGCGTAGATTCATATAATTCCTCGAATTCTTGTTGAAATTGGTTTTCCATTTTTGTGGATTCTTCCCTCCTTGGAATCTTCTATAAATTTAATGGTGACGCTCACTTTTTGCAAATATGGCGACGAGAAAACAATTGGAAATTATTCCTATAGAAGCGTGTATGCTTCTTGTTTGTTTGTGAGTTGTTAGGTAGTTTATTTATTTATTTGTTCTGCGGTAATAATGGTAAGCGTGTAGCAACTCCACTTGACCATTACTCGCTCAACACATAGATGTATTATCTATTTCAAACGACGCTATTACTTTGTTGTGAATTAGAAGTTTTTAATGTCACAGGAACCAGCTAACAACTAACTAATTTTCTGTTTCGACCCGCTTTTTATAGTTGAAAATAAATGCCACTCGTTATTTAATTGTTTTGCGGACTTTTATTTTTGAATTGTTCGTTATAGCGCCTCTAGCGGATATCTCGATATTTATGCCTTATCTCTTCTTCCTCTTGTCGTATTTTAGGTTGGTATTTATTTTATTATGTTCGTTCCTGACATTTGATATCTTCTACATTCACCAACGACAGTATTTGTTGTTGTTCCATTTATTTATATCTAATGTGCAGTAAGTATATTTATATTTATTTTGATGTTTTTCTTACGTTATTTTATTCGTTTATTGCTATCGTAAACATCCATTGTACTTATAAATGTATTCATTGCTACTTTTGTTGTTTCGTAGGTACATTCTTCGACCAAGCGCTAACCTTACTCGTATTTTAGTTCTGGTGCTTTTAATCGGAAAGAATGGAAAGAAATTGGATATTGTTTCGATCGCCAGTCCCTCTGTCTGTGCCTTTTCCGTCTGTTCCGTTCTTTGTTTGAACTATTTCACCGTTCGTGGAGAGTTTTGTATGTTTAATATGCTGCAATAAATCATTGCTTTTTATATTAATGCTGCTTATTCCTTTGGTTACAGATGTTCGTTTGTATGTGCACTAAGTTTGGAACCATGAAGAGGATTGCAATTACTCGCTTTACAATGAGAATTGATACTTTTGTTGAATATATTAAAAATGTTATACGATTCTGTGATGTTCTTTATAATATACTTTGTCTTAATATCCTTTTCAACGCAAATGTATGTATTTTATTTTTAAGTTACTTGAGTGCATTAAGCCTCTTCATATACAATACGAGCATATCTTATTTTATTCTACCTATACTCTATGTGCATGCCTGTATTATCGTGTGCTCAAATAAATTTTTATTTTAAAATAAATATTTCTTAAACTATGAGTGAGTTTTCTTATTGCTAATATTGATTTAAATACACGAGTATATCTTAGTGTCAACATTAATTATATCTATTTCTAACATTTTATGATTATATACAATATTGTTTTAATTTCTAAAGTAAAGTTCACGGCAATATGTTTCGGTATGAATGGTATGAACAATACCGAAACATATGTCGCAAAAACTAAATAAAAATTGTGGAAAGTTTTGAAGAGTTTTATTTTATTTTTATTTTATTTAAAATAGTTATTAATCTATATTATGCTTTAAATGTAGTGCAATCTTATAGATCCTAACTTTGACGAGACTATTGCGTGAATTGTATAACTGACGATGATAATATTATGGCAACACCATCTGAAGCAAGCCAGTCCCGCCGTTGACAAAGCTAAGATGCTTTCCGAAATATTATAGCTGTTGTTTTATTAAAAACCGATGCCTGTAGTATTAGTACCAGTTAGGTACTAAGGATAATAGGTCATTGTACATCAGATCAGAATTAGATATTTGTAAGTAAAAATTTATTGACATTGATGTAGTAAAGAAGGATAAGTAAACTTTAAGACATGCGGCTTGGTCTATATCAGGATCCAGTCAAGAATTTTCTATGTGCAAGTGCACAAAAAAGTGTGTCACTAATATGTGTAAGTATAAAAAAAACAAGTGTTATGCAATTCAAATTGTTATACCAATTTTTTGATGTTTTGCCGCCCCTTTCCCCCGCCCCCGCGCGCGCGGGGTTGGGGGGACAAAAACATCAAAAAATTGGTATAAATCAACCGAAATAAATACCAGTACGGACAACGAATGGGGGGGGTACAGAAATTGCTATTAATTATTACCGTATAAGTTTGTAATCACATTGAATTCATTTATTGTTAAATGTTTGCATTGCATTTTTCGCTCATTTCTATTTTTGCCACCCCCTTTTCCCCACCATCTCGGGGTGCGAACACAAAATTCATATGAACAATAATTGCAATGCAAACATTCAACAATACATTTTATATCAGAACGTACCTATATATTAATAAGCTTCATGCTTCATTAGGTTCTTATAGAAGTCAAATGAAATTTATGTTTTACTTTAATGTTTACAAATTACATGTCTTACTTTCTCGTGAATTTCTCTAAAATAAATGCTCTTACATGGCAAATTTAATTTGTGTTTTTCTTTGTTGTTTTCAAAATATATGTTTTACTTTCTTGAGATTTTCTCTAAAATTCATGCACTTACATTGCAAATGATAGACCACTTATTAACAGTATACTTAGTAAGACGGATAATTCTCTGAACAGCTCACAATGTGTCAGTATTTTCCAATTGTTTCTAATAAATAAATACCACTCTTTGGGAGACGGTAAAGAAGTAAAAAATCTATAAATTAAGGGAACAATCAAAGTAAAGATTACAGAATAAATTATGTAAATGTGCAAAAAGAGACATGAATGTTTGAAAAAAAAGAAAGAAAACACCTATAAACATTATATCTTTCCGTACTTATTTACTGAATATTATATAATATTAAAAGGCATGTTAAAAAATCAATGAAATAAACTGCAAATTTATAAATAATATACATTTTATAACGTCTTTTGTTACTGATTTGCATATAATTTTCAAATAAATATTGAAAAATACAAGTTTGTTCGACCATCTATCTACCCACTGTATAACTCTATGGATGACAGTAGTTGGTACGATTGCAACTTTTCCACTAGGTGGTTTGTTGTTATGTATGGGTTATGTTAAGATATTTAAAATCGCTGAAAAGTAATTAAAAAACATAAAAATTCAATGTAATTGTTGTGTGGTAAAGTGAAATAAACATCATTTATTACAATTTTCATAATTTCAACGTACGACTAAAAATGTGACATGGAAAATTCACTCGGTGAGCACCTTAATCATTAATTATCTCCGTTCCTGTACGTTTGCACCGATTAATTTATAAGTAAAAGTTGTTCAATTAGTGGTCCTCTATATGGTACACTAGTTTTTTTTGTCAAAAATCGGTTGCAACCATATACTCCAATTATTCCGATAATATAATAAATATACATAAGATAAGAATATGTTATTCTTAGAAATAAAATGTACCTTTTTCCACCTACTTTCGATGCTTTTGTGTTTTCTATAGATTCATTTTGCCAAGATTTACAAATTGTTCCATTTGGAAAATTGAGGTTTCATCAATAAACACAAACTGGTGAACAACATATTGTTGCAAGAATGTAACATGTTTTAATACAATTTGTGGTAGTTCCATTAAAGCTCGTTTGGGATCAACCTTCTTGTAATTAAAACCAATATTGTGTAATACTGTCCATAAAGATGACTTGCCACCAGAAGAGTTCCTTTTCTTTAAGAATATTATTCAGTGAATGAAGCGTGATATGTTGTTCTGTAAAAAAAACTCAAATATTAATTTTATAAATGTAAATTCTTAAGAACTCACTGTTTTTATACATGTCATACACTGTATTTCTTGTTGCACACTGAGTAGTCATCAACATTTACAACAGGCTTACTTCTAGGCCGTTTTCGCTTTGGACTAGATGGTCCTACCCCCATTGATGTAGATGATATTCTATTTACAGTTGCAATGTGAATGTTTAAAGCACTTGCTACTCTCTAAATGAAAAATATTATTATAAAAAAGGTTTATTATATAAACTATAAATAACAGAAAATATTACCTCTGGAACTGCTGTTAGGGAAAACAATGGCGCATTATTATCGCGTTCTAACTGTTAAAAATAAAATCGGCGTATAAATATAGTTAAAATGAAAGAAATACGTATAATATTGAAATGACTGAAAAATGTAAACAACTATGATAGTATGACCACGTATGACATTTGACAGAATAAAATGTTACCATCTTTCCATCTTATAGGGTAAAGAGTACAGTCATTGGTACCTTAAGCTGTTTTGATAAGTATTTTAAATGGTATTGGATAAATTTCAAACTTGTAAAAAAAGAATAATATGTAAAATAGTAGTTCATTTTATGCTTAATTTAATGAAAATTGTATTTGTTGTTAAATGTTTAAAAGTCAATTTTTACATATTTTTTTAAGTAAAAATGCAAAAAAATATTGTAATTGGCATACGTAACACAATCATTAGCACATCTATCCACAGTGATTGGCACTCTTAATTTTTATTTGATTACTCTTTAAGAACTTTAAAATATCTGTCATACTCCTTTCATTTGCGTCTGGTCCACTTTTAAACAAAAATGAAATGTTATCTTTTTTTTTATTGCCATAATACTGCTTGTCTTCTTTGATATTGTCATTAGCTTGATAATAATACTGTTCGTGTCTTTAGTTTGATAATACTGTTTTTCTTGTTTAGTGTTGTCATCAACTTGATTATATTGATAATATTCATCCCCTATTTCTAGATCTATTTTATCTAATTGTACTTCGCTTTCCTTTATATTGACAAAGTCTATAACAGTAATGTCAGTCTTTGTGTCACGTTCAGAATTTTTAGAATTAACATCATAAACTAATTCAGTTGCAGTCTTATCATCAAGTACATTTTGTTCCACATCACAATTATTTTCAGGTACATATTTCTTAAAATAGTATCCAATTCATTAATACTCCACTTTTCTGGGGATAATATAGCAGAAAGATTCTCACAAGTTTCATTTTTTTGAAGAGCTGGTATATCATAGTTAACTTTGTTAATACAATTTACTGGATGAAATTTGGTTACAAGTTGTTTCATTATCAACGATTGATCTTTACTTCCAGATATGTAATTTCCATCAAATACATTCGTGACTGCTTGATTCTCAACAATATCTTTAAACTTTTTATAACAAAATTATCGTTAGGTTCACCAGCCTTTTCAGTTCTGACTTTTCCAAGACACTGTAAAATCTAATGCGTTGCAATTCCAAGGCTGCAAACCACAAGCTCGAAATCCATTTTTCAGTGTTTCTTTTTTAATTGAATGAAGAGCGCTTTCAAAAATTTCGGCAAAGTTTTCTCTCGTTAGCGCTTCAGTCAAGTGGTTCCGACGCCAGTTAGGGACACATTTTTGCCAAGCAGATTTTAATGGTTTGAAAGCAGCTACGTCGGCTGGCTGAAGAAGACGCGTAGAGTTTGGATAAAGAGCAATTAGTACTATTTGAAGTTCTGTGCACAGTTTGCTTAAATTGTACGTCAAATGTGTTGAGTGTCCATCTACAAACAAAATCACTTGGAAATAGACATTATTTTTTACTAAATATGGATGAAAAGTATTAGCAATATATTTGTAAAAAAGTTCAGCCTTCATCCATCCATTATCACTCCGCCCAATTCCCCAATCCTGTGGCACAGATTTTAAAATTCTGTCAGGCAATCTTTTGTAGGGATAGATTATCATGGGCGGTATTATTAATCCCGATGATGAAAAACAAAGCATGACTGTTAGAGTAGATTTTGCTTGTCCCTGATCTACCACATAAACATTACGTGCGCCGCGCGGGGCTAATACTTTTTTTTGTTTTAGGACACAACTGAAAATTTGTTTCATCTCCATTAAAAACACGATTAGAATTTTTGAGTATAGCAAAAAGATCTTTTTCTTTTAAATATTTTTCAATCTTCTCAAACCACGACTTGATATCCCTTTCGCTAATAATGGAACTAGCTGCTGTTACTGCTTCAGATGTTCTAGATGTCAGTTGCGAATGTCTTTTTAAAAATGCTTTGTACCAGCCATCTCCCGGTAAATTATTTTTAAAAGGCGTTTGGCCAGGAGTCTTGTCTAGAAAATCTTTCACTGATACTAATAAGTCGTCCTTACGTCTGGGAAATCCCTTTTCATGACAAGTAACAATCCAATTAACAAGTACATCCTCTTCAATTTTAGTTAAATACGGAGTAGGCCCATCTTCAATTTTTTGAAATTTGTCACTTAGACGAAATTGCAGTGTTGCTCGAGGAACACCGTATGTATAATAAGCCATTTTTTTGCTCCACCCATGTTCTCTTATTGCAGTTAGAGCATTTTGAACATTTTCCTCGTTGTAACTAGGTATTATTATATTTTGAACCTTTGACAACTTTGGGCATATTAAATGTAGAAAAGAGACTTTTAAAAATACCTACGCTACAGTAAAAATTTTATCGAAATAATTCTTATTTAGGTTACCTAACTACGCACTAAATAAGTAAAATAAGTTTTTTGAACAATGTTTTAGATAAACGATTAATGGAAAGGTATTTATACCTAGGTAGGTAAACGTTTAAATTTCCCGCTAAAAATATAGTTAATGACACAAAAATTGTATAGTTATTAGCACATGCCAATGACTGTTTTGACATGTTTAACACCAAGCCAGTGATTGGGACCAAGATGCCAATCACTGATTTGAATCGTTTTTACTAATTTAGTAATTGGCATGTCAAAATAAAAGTATTTACAGCAAGTAAAGCAGTTGTTACAGTAAATTAACATCTTTAAAATAAATTAAAACTTACCACAGCGTTTTCGGACTCAAAATAAGTAGTTTTTTACTAAAACCAACCACAAGTACCTTAGTGTACTTGTTTATATAAGCTCAGTTGCGCGGCTATTCAGATATGCATTATATTGACAGAAGTCTCACTAGATCTGCTACAAACCTAAGAAAACGAATTTTTGACACAACATAGAACAGATTCTATATTTTAAGAAAAGAAAAATTAAAATTCCCTAACTATACAGATTTCTTACTAAATATAAAAAATTGATAAGTGTGCCAATCACTGTCAGAGTGCCAACGACTATACCCTTTACCCTATGGCATGGCGTACAGTTCTTGTGGTTCTGCACAGATAAGAACTGAGGCGCAGCAAAGCCAAAATTTTTATCCGCGTTTTGTATTGTTGTACGCCAACTATAGATGGCGTTGACATCAAAAAATTACAGTTTTCAATATCACTAAGCAAATAGCGGGCGATTCAAATGTATTTGGTAGCGGGAAATTCAAAATAAAGGGTTTAATACCGCGAGATAAAAAATTATATTGATAAAGATTTGTCATGGAATGTAAAACGTCTGTCTTAAGTTATATCATTAAGGGCCGGTTTTTCCAACACCGGTTAAAGTATCCGGTTAACTAATCATTGATTACGCTTAATCGTTGATTATCTCTAACCGGCGTTTTTCAACGCCAAGAAATACGCCGGTTATCTGATCAGTGATTAAGAGTTTATTTTAGAAGGTTGGTAACAAAAATGCTAGTACATTTGATCTAAATTAGCATATTTGTTATAATAATATTGGCGCTATTTCCTATATTTGAATTTGTTCTTTGTGCTTTTTGCCTTTATTTTTTTAAAGATTATATTCTTTATATGTAATTAGATATTTCATTTTAGTAAATAAGGTTTAAGTACTTATTTTGTGAATATTGCATGAGAATTTCTATGTACATAGCACATATTTAAAATTTCTATTGGAAATAAATAACAAATGCCACAAACTTGAAACTGAAATAAATTTATTGATTACTTATTGCTATTGAAAAATACAAAAATTTTGTAAAAATGAAAAAAATAATACAATATACGTACATATATGAAATTAACAGTTACCAAAATTATGTAAAATATATGATATGTAACAAAATCATAAAAATAGGAAGTTTGCTGAAAAAGAAAAGTCTACATCTAGGGTCTTAAGCTGGATTATCAGTCACACTATAATGATATAAAATATTGTACTTTGCATTGCCATATCTGAGATGATTTAACTTTCACCAAATTCCTGTGGGGTGAATAAAGCCAGATATTTTTACTGAAAGATCATACATCAGCTGTTTATTAAGAACAATGCATTCTAACTAATTTTATGTCCATTAATCAAAGAAGGTTTATTGAGAAAGTCTTATTTCCAAATTGGTTTACACGATTTCAACATAATAAATGTTATGTTCTGGAGGAATCGGTGTGAACTCGACAGTGCCTGTAATAATTATTAGTGCAGAAATTAACTGCACGTCAACTTTACAGGCATGTACATTATTCATCCAAACCCAGTTCAGCTAAAAGAATTTAAAGTGTCTGCATATAATCTCAACGTAAACCTTCCAGCTTCTCTAGAATTTCTTCCATATTTTCAATTTCATTTGTAATTTTCAGTATAGTTTAATATGTTAATGACATATCTAAAGTGAGTCTAAAATATGTTCGACTAAAATGATGTTTTCACAAGGTGCTACTAAATGCAATTACAAAAAGGGAATGAGCAAATGCAAGCATAAATTGCCACAGGATTTTAGAATCCACATGAATTCAGGTAAAGTCCCAGAATTGTAGTAGAATAGAAAAACTTCCAAAGCTGTATCATCCTCATCAGAGAAAAGAATGTATTCGTAGTTATTAATTAATTAAATTTCTGTAGTAAGCTAAAAGTTACACATACCTATTTAATATTATGCTATTTTTATACTGTTCAATACATTTATAGAAGAAACAATACAATTACTAAATCACTGATGTAAATAATTATTAATTAAATCCAAAAAATACTTTTATACAATAAAACCAATGCATATGAAAACAACAGCTGTCAATAATAACAGAAATAATAATGACAGAAATTCAAATCTTCTAGGTTATGCGCATGTGTATATAGGCCTAATCACTGTTTAATATTTTATCAGGTATTTCTTTCGCCGGTTAAAATTTGGTCGATTAACGACGTTCTTAATCAACGATTAGAGTTAACCGGCGTTGGAAAAACGCAAATTTGTCCTAACCGGTGTTTTAATCAATGATTACGCTAACCGGCGTTTTAATCGTAGTTGGAAAAACCGGCCCTAAGTGTCATACTGTCATTATAAGAGAAAATATAATGACAAATATTTACAGTATGACACTTAATGGTATAACTTAAGACAGACGTTTTACATTCCATGACAAATCTTTATCAATATAATTTTTTATCTCGCGGTACATGATTACAACACTGTAATTAAATTGCATACTATTTACTAGTTCTCGTAGTAATGAGGAATCATTTCTAAGGAAAACAGTATACAGTACGATATTCAATTACAATGCTGTAACCACACAATAACGTTTTAAAGAAAAGAATTACTTAAATAATTACACTTTAATATTGTTATCTAGAAAGGTACAAAGTACATTTATGATTATTATTAAGTAACATCTAACACGTATGTTTTAGTTAAATTACCAGTACAAAAATAAATTAACGAACAATAGCATAATCTACCAAAAGTAGAATTTTCGACTAACGAACATATTTTTAACAATAAGATAGAATTTCTATCGAAAAAGCACAAGTACCTACTCAAAATACTACAAAGTAGGTAATTAAACCTGATAAACACACAATGACTTAGCCCGCCCATGTTTACTACCACCATTTACAAAATCTTGTATTACATAAATGATGAACATATAATAAGGTGACATAAATAAAAATATGGATACATAAGATACCTAACAAATTTAGTAGACGTCTTTTCATCAATATATAATTAAAAGAGTGACAATTAGGGCTTAAAAACTAAATAATGTTAATTACATGGCTATAGAAGAAAACAAAAAAATTAAACCTGCAATAACTAACACCAAATTGATTAATTTATTGTTGTCGTAAAACAAATGAGACTTTCAATGATATGGCTGCCTTAGGCTCCGTGGGTGACCTCATGGGATGGAGTGTCGCCACTGCATTTCTGTTGAAGCGTACTGAATGAGGGTGTGCATAGCAGTTTGTGTCAAAATGTAGGCTGCAAAGTTTCTTATTACATGTTGTACTGGCATCTAGCACAGGTTTCATGCCCATTTGCTGTTGTTTCACTCCTGAATAATAAAATATAATAATTACAACTGTATACTAACAAATATCAACGATAGTATAAAGGCACGTTTTCATTATAGAAAACTGTCTAGGTAAATCATTAGGAAAAACCATAAATGCTTCTGTACCAAGAAATCTGAAGTTTCTATTAACACTGCTAAACATCGATTGATTGCTTGTGAAAATACATAATATAGAAACTTAAAAACAAGTAGTAAGTTATTTGTGTACTTTAAAGGCTTTCTTATACACCTATGGGGTTAAACTGCAGTTGAGGTGTCGGACGACTAGTGTACCTTATAGAGCACCTCTAATTGAACAACTTTTTCTTATAAAATTATCAATGCAAACATAGAGAAATGGAGATAAAAAATAAAGTAGGTACTGACCAAGTCAATTTTGCAGTTTACATCTCATTGTATACATCATTGGAATTATGACAATCACGATAATTGATGGTTATTTCATATAATCACACACAATTTTGGTCAATTTGTATGTTTTCTTATGACTTTTCTGCGATTTTAAAAGCACCATCGAATGTCAACTAAAACAGCTGATATCATGTGATCTGGTATTTACAATTTCGCTAAAATTCAATCAAAAAACGTACAAATTGAAGGTAATTGTTGTGTTGTGAGCTTAAATAAACATCAATTATCGTGATTGTCATTATTTCAATGATGTATACAATGAGATGTAACCTGCAAAATTGACTAGGTCAGTACCTAATTTATTTTTTATGTCCATTTCCCTACATTTGCATCGATAATTATATAAGAAAAAGTTATTCAATTACATGCCCTTTACAAGGTACACTAGTCATTTTGTCAAAAACCGCCCGACACCCTCAACTACTTCATTGGTGAAATTAGAACGGTTCATCTGGTATATTCTAATTCCACTTAAAAATACGCCAAACTCACTGCATCAGCTTGTCACGACACTGTATATTTAATGTTATGTTCATTAACAACAATGTAATAAACCTTTTTCAGATCAGTGCCTTTACTTACAGGTTCGCATTCCTCGGAAAATAATGTAATGCTTTTACATCCTGTCTGTACGCCCCACAGACAACGCACCGGATTCTATTCATCCTCAATTCTAAAAATGCTTGTTAACTTAATAAAATTATCTTATTACTTTTTACAGAACTTACGGTACGATTACAACCAACCGTAACCTACGAGAAAGTACAGGCCGCGAACAAGCAATCGTGACGTCACGAAAGCCGGCTGACAATTGCGAAAAGTAAAATACCCAACATAGAGACAATTCTATATTTGTGAGTAAAACTGAATATTATTTCAACAAAGGAACTTATTATGATAAAAAACAATGAACAGGGTTTTCACGTCACCGTTGAGGTACCCATAATACACGCGTTGGCTCTTATGGAGGCCTCGCCAATAGCCCTATCTCCATGCGTTAATGTGTTTTATAACTACTTAACTATTAAATTTAATCAGTTTTCTCTTGGATAGATCCATGTTTTGGGTGTTAATTTTGTCGTTGATTATTTTTGAATAGTTATTAAGAAATATATTGGCAAGAACATGACTATTTTTTAACAATATCGACTTCAACGTTTTGCTGCATAAAATACATTTCTCATTGATTTCTTCTACATATTTTTCCAATTTTAACATTGTCAATTCCCGTAAAATAATCCTTTGTTTACCTGTTTTTAGAAATTCAGTTTCATATTTATCTGAAATAAGCTCACTAAATATCTGATACGCCTGAATAGAGACTTCAAAGAATAATTCAGATGGTTGTTTTAGAGCTCCTCTTGTTAAATTTTTCAAATATTTGCTAATATCTGCAGAGTCATTTTCACCACAATTGGTAAAATTTATAACAAAATCTGAATTGGTAGTAATGGATGTTAAACAATTGTCACAACCATTAACAAACTTAATTAGTGAATGTGCACAGTATCCGGCAATATAGAACAAAGATGATAATACAGAAGCATTCAGTGCAATGTCAAATGAATTATTAAATATATCTGAAAAAGAAGAGACGTTTTCAGATAATAGCAAGAAACCATCATCATTTTCATCTGTGTCATCTAGTGAAAAATCTTTCAATGAAAATGTTCCAAACTTGGCGGACTTTAACTTAAGAAGACTTAAAACTTTCAGTTTTTTTTCTGACTCTAGAATTTGTGTTACTGAAACATGAAAGTGTGACCCGCTCATTTGCCTATATTTGCCAAAACGTCCCTCTAATTTGTCGGTTTGGAACTTTCCTAACAAAACGTATTTAATTTGAAAGCATTCAAACAAATACTGGACTAAATTAATTGACGCTTTTGTCGTATGTTTCAGAGCAAAAAATGTATCAGATGTTAGTTTGCCAGTGTGTCCATTTTTTAAAATTCCAGCGTTTAAAGATTCCCAGGCGCAAAGGAAATCATAAAATTTTAACAAGAACTGAATATTTCTGTCATTTGGTTCTCTTATTGGGTATCTGAAAGGATCACGTTGATGATATCCTGATTTGTGTGAACGTACATTTACTATTCTCCACCAGTGAAGTATAGTTCTTAAAAACTCTGCTGTACCAACAGTGTTAACTTCATTATAAGATTGATTCAGTGCCTCAATATTTTTTTCATCAAATAATCTGACAGCTAGTTGAACATTTTGTCGTTCTATAATAGTATTGATTTTATTTCATACACCACTGACTTTATTTTTATTTAAAGAAATACGAGTATAAAGACAACTGTGGATTCATGATGATTCAATCAACTATTTTTATTTATAAAATTGTGATTGTAATTAGACACATTTTAAAAATTTCATTTTTATTTGATATAGGTAATGTATATAAATTGAGAATCATTATGAATATTGGCAAATGTTAACTTCAGCTTATAATTTAACAGTGTTGTTCTCATGGATTTAGTGTAATATATATTTGGTTAGAAGTGCTATTATCAGTAACAAAATTAGAAATAAATATTTTAAATTGTTGAATATTATATATACCAGCTTCGCAGTGCTTGGAGTCACATATTTAAGACACAATGGTAATGTCATGTGCAGCGTATGGTTGTACTAATAGGGCAGAAAAGGGAATGAACGTATCATTTCACAGGTTAACTATTCTTAATAAAATACGATTTGTAGATTTGATATAAAAAATTTTAGTTTTCAATCTGATCAAGTACTATGCAAGCAGTGGATAATTTGTACTAAACGAAAGGATTTTAAGCCATCAAAATATTCAAGATTGTGTTCAGAGCATTTTGTTCCTGAAGATTTTGTTATAAGTTATGGAAGAAAATATTTGCCCCAAAATGCAATTCAAAGTATTTTCAATTTTCCTGCTCACTTGAGAAAAATTCCCTGTAATAGCAGATCTCAACGATTAAAAATTACTGATGCACCAAGCAAAGAACTGTTAAAGTAAGATTTCTATTTGTAGTTATTATTCTACCTAGATATTTTTAATGTTCTATTTACCTTATAGCTCAGAATCCCCAAATGTAACTAATGTTGAAGTATTTGAATTAGTCACAGAAAAAACATCTCACGAAATAATACAAGTTGTTATTCTAGCTTTATGTATTTTTAATATTTCTTTCTCCATTTTTCTTCGATCACATATTTACCATTAACGTATTTGTTAATCCATATTAAATATATGTACATATATTTTAATAAAAAATGAAGTATTAATTGTCTTTTATTTTGAATATATCAGAAGTTGTAAGGAACACCTAAGAAAAGCTGTCAGTTTCTATATTTATTTTTTCAGAACGTAATATCACAGGTAATATTTTGAAAAATTCTAGTGGTCAATTCAAAATTTCCAACTGATATCTGTAGTGATTTTTAAAATATTTTTCTAATACTACTGTTTTAAATAAAAACTGAATGATCATCAAACATGCTAAAATAGGTATTATTAGAAGAACAAAATCATATAGTTATCTCATAGTCATTAAGTCATTTATTTAATTTTCTTTCCTTAATGAAGAATGGCAACTAGCATAGATACCTTTAAAATGTTATTAAACAGAATATATTTAATACCATATTAATAATATATATTTAATTATTTATCTTTTTGATTATTAAAGTTGCAATACCTTTACTTTCCTCTTAATATAGCATATTTTTAACAAAATAATACTTTTAAACATTATAAGCCATTACAAGCTATAGCAACATATTTGAATTTTGCCCACATAAAACGGTCAATTTTGTTCATCCTTGTCAAACTTTCGACGCTCATATATTTTCCTTCTTTCTCCTATGGTGTGGGTCACTTCCTAATCAGCAAGACATAGCGTACACTGCATCTAGTAGTATAATAGTATTAGATCATTGATTCTAAATTAAAGCAGGCAGGATTTTTTTTATTAGGTTGTCCAGAATGTCAATTATTGATTAATTAACATTTTGTAATTTAAATTTTACAGCCTGCTCTAATTTAGAATTTAAATGATCGCGCGGTACTACTGCAAAGGCTCCTGTATTTATATTACTTACTTTTGTTGACACTATATATAAGTATTACAAACATCACATTGCCAATGGAAAAGACAATAATTATAATAGAACAACTAATAACACCATTTATTAACTTTGACAAGAGTTGATTTCTAGATAAGCAGTAATAAAACTAACATTTATTTATGTGTATTAATTAAAACAGTTTTTATAACACTTTTTTTTCTTCAAAAGTTTGCTTCATTTCTTCTGGAAAATTCTGAAAGATCTCTTCTCATTGAATATGCATCTTCTCCATCTGCATAATACTTAGGTTCTATTTCAACAGTTTCAAATTTAAGAGAATTTTTATATAAATTTAAAGCTGCTCTATTACTCTTTCTAACATGAAGTGAAACATATTTAGCATCGAAACATTCTACCATTGCTTCAGAAGCTTGGTCCATTAATTTCTGGGCTAAACCAAGACGTCTGTGAGATCTTTTTACAGCTAACGATGTTATGTGTCCATGTTTTAGATCTTCACCATCTTCTTCCATTTTAGCAAGAACGTAACCCACTATATTACCTTTTTCATCTTCTGCTACATAGCTCAGTTGCGGCCAACTCAGTCCATGATAAAAATAATATTTCATTTGATAATTTTCTGGTAAACATAATAAATTGCAATGTTGCATATTCATAAGATCTTCTGGTTTTGCACAACGTATGTTCATATTTGAGTTGCTAATGTTAGTCACGTCTTGATTTTTTAACACGATTACGTCCGCTCTTGAGATCTTCAACAGAAGAATTTTCATTCATGCCACCAAGAAGCTCTCGTATAAATTTAAATCGTGACAAATACAGTTTCCATACAATATACCAACCTGTAAAAGCACATAGATAATAATATGTTGTTTGAACATATCAACACACTAACCAAGACCAATTAACAAACAAATAATTAAAAAAGAAGACACAACCGATAAAATGGCTAAAATTACGTCTTTCATGATATGCTTTACAATGTACAAATACGTTTATTGTTCAATTTGGCAGTGAATTAGAATATTAACGCCATTTTAAGTCATTTTATATGAAATATATGATGCAACAGTGACTTATCATAATTTTTAATTTTTGCCTTGCAACAATAGGATCCAATTATCAGCTTTATTTTATCGTGTACTTACAATTACTGGTATGATGTTTGAATAACTGTTGTTTCTTGTATTTTCATCACATGTCAAACAAGTAAACGACAAATGGGAGAATGCTGTTATTTATGTTGGTTGCCCTGTAAACGATACTTCAAATTCAAACGAGCGTCTGCAGACAGCCCCGAGCAACCCAAGATTTAGCGCGCGAATTTTAAATATGTTCTATATAGTATATTTTATTTTCTTACAAATATGCATCAAAATAGTTATATTTCATCGAGATTTAATACATCTTTTTAAAAGTCTAGAGGCGATAAACAGAGAAAATTTTCAAACTATATTATTTATTAAAATAATTACAGTATTTCTATAAATATATAAAATTTACAAGTAAAACTTGAAATAAATTCAAATTGAGTTCAAAACAGTTTTATTCAATTTACTACAATTGTTTCACCCTACTAGGGCTTCATCAGGTTATGAATATTATAATACAAAATAGGTATTTGTAGACGTTCTTATTTATGTCTTTTCCTAAATGAAGAGGGGGGAGTTTGTGACATTAGGTTAAGAGCGGGAGTAACTTATATATTTAATGTAATATTTAATGTATATAACCGTGTGGCCGCCGTTCATAGCGCGATGCATGTATTAGTAACTACTGGTCGACTATAAATGGGCGTGCCAATTTGAATTGCCACACCGACGGCGGGCGTATAAGTTATACGTATAAATGTATTCGTAGGCAAATCAAGTGAAAAGCAATGTAATAGGTATTGCGTTCCCGTTGTAAGTAATTATTTGTAGTTGTTTGAAGCATAACTCATCACAGCTTCATAAACAACATAACAGCAAAAATAAATAATAAATAACTCCTAGACTTTAAAATAAAAATAAAAAACTTCTTAACTAAAATAATATTTTTCAACAAATATTATAATTTAAAAACTCAACTATAATAAAATACTGAAACATAAAATATTTACTTCTTAAAACAGAATTGTAATTCAACATTGCAATTAGCTAAAAAGATGTTATTCTTAAGCAATAATAAAACTCGAAATAAATTAATTAGTTAAGTGTTCAAATAAACCTCCCTCTTGACCCGAACAGTAACCCAACCGATTAAAAAAATTCCGACGCACATTTGTTAACATATCTGCTGTGACAGTAATAGTGACTTCAATAATTTTTGCGCGAAGTTCCTCTAGGTTTGATGGCCGTTCATCACCGTATCCGTAGATCGAATTATGTAAAAAGGGCCATAAAAAGAAATCATTAGGTGCTAGATTAGTAGATCACGCTGGCCATTTAATAGGACCCGAGTTACCGATCCATCTGTTTTCAAAAACCGCGTTTAAAAAGTTTGTCACATAACGGCTATTATGCGCTGGGCAACCATCTTGCTGAAACCAAACTGCGGGGATAATACTCTTTTCAAGTAACTCTAGATATCTATTTCCGTTTAAATTACCGCCAATAAAAAAAAGGCCCAATTACATGATCCTCAATTATACCTGCCCATACGTTGGTATATTTAAATGTAGATTTTTACGCGACCAGTAGCGACAAACTGCGCGATTATGATTCCCGTGTAGCTGAAATGTTTTTTCATCTGTGAACAAAACGTTATTAAAAAAGAATTCATTATCGTGATATGCATTGATCATTATTTCGCAAAATTGCATACGGCGATAATAATCATCGGGAAAAAGTACTTGTGAACTTGTAAATTTGTATGAACAATAAAATCTTTTGAACCGTTGTTTTACAGATACCTAATTTGCGGGCAATTTGTCGAGATGACATTGTAGGATTTACTTCAACTAAAGCACATACTCGAATTTCTATATCGCTTATAATTCTTATCCGGAACAACTTTATTTTTATTAGTTACTAAAGAGAATGTAGTAGTAGTGCTTGCTTAGGGAATTTTACTTTCGGGGTAATTAGCTGCAAATAAATCTCGAGTTCTTCCGCGGAATTACCACCGTAAAATTGTTTAATCATAAGAGTTTTTGCTCCGATGTATAATACTCCATTTTTTATATGACCGTTAGCTAACTACCAACAACGCGGTTTATTAAACAGTGTGAGCGAGTTCGCGAGTTGTTCCTCTGCGAAGAATAAATTGCAACTGAACTTGGAAGCGACGACTAATGCGACTGCGCGACTACACCGTGTAAATGTGAAATTTTTGGACAAATACGAGTGCATCATAGGCATATGCTGTTGTCATCCAGATGAACATTGCGTCCACTTGTTTACCGTTCTAATACACAGACATCTCTATCTGTTTCGCTTACACTACAGGTATCGCGATAATGCACACGCACGCGGCCTTATGGTATACATAACAATATGATTAAGAATATTATTTTTTTTTTTGAAAACTGATTGTTTACTGTTATTATAAAATTAAACAATTTATAAATATATATATAACTATAAGAATTATTAAGTTGATTTTAAATATTTAAATTTAACAACGGTGAATTATTCACTTCTAGTTGGTCATTTAAAATAAGGTTTAATTTGTTTAATTTATTTATTTCTAGGTTTTCTAATAAATTTAATTTTTTACTCTTGTCATGTATATGTAGTATGTCAAACTTATTATTGAATTTATGTTTTTGTTCAATACAGTGGTTTGCATATGTGGAATCTGTTTTTTGTAATTTATAACTTCTTTCATGTTCTTTTATGCGTGTGGAAAAGGATCTATCAGTTTGTCCGATATAAGCGTTTTCACACTCGCAATTTAACTTATAGACCCCAGATTTTAATTTTTGTCAGTTTTATCTTTATTATTTTTAATGTGATTCTGTAGTTTGTTGTTTGTACGAAATGAAATTAATGTGTTTGTTGTTTTTTGTAAATATGTTTTTATTTTTATGGAAGGTGTACCTATACAAGTCACAGAGGCAAATTTTGATAAGTAAGTTTGTAAATTTTAATATTCTTAATCATATTGTTATGTATATATATATTAAATATTACATTAAATATATAAGTTACTCCCGCTCTTAACCTAATGTCACAAACTCCCCCCTCTTCATTTAGGAAAAGACATAAATAAGAACGTCTACAAATATTTTGTATTATAATATTCATCACCTGATGAAGCCCTAGTAGAGTGAAACAATTGTAGTAAATTGAATAAAACTGTTTTGAACTCAATTTGAATTTATTTCAATTTTTACTTGTAAATTATGGAGTTTCAACACGTATCTCCGTCTTCAATCAATTATATAAAATTTATATAATTGTACTAATGCTATTTTCTACCATGTGTAGCGACAACTTTTGAATTTCTTCGTCCGTCAGATTTTTAATACTGGTCTTCTCACGGTTTACCTTCTTCTTAGTTGAGAAAATCTTTGTTGGGTACTTTTTACTTTCTTATACGTAGTATAAGGAAGTATTGTGATGATGAAAATTTTCGACCTCGAGATTTTTGCAGATGTCCACGTTTTGAAGTCCCCTGATACCAAAAAAGTGTTTTTTAAAAAATGTCTGTGTGTCTGTGTGTGTCTGTGTCTGTGTGTGTGTGTGTGTGTGTGACCACGATAGCGGTCAAACCGCTGTAGATATCAATTCCAAATTTTGTATTTACGTGTATAATCTCCCTCTTGAGATCTGATTAGTTTTTCAGTAAAATCGGTAGACCGGAAGTAGCAGTTTACTTCAGCGAAAAAATCGAATTTTGACAATATTTCGTCAACTATTAAGTTTAAACAAATTTATAAAGAATTCATATATACTTAAAATTGAAATTGAAAATAATTTTATTTAAAAAGTTTTTCGAAATTCCTACCGGAAGTAGGTCTTTTACTCTTATCGAAAATCAGTTTTTTGCGAATATTTCGCAAGTCATGCTTTTTAGACAAGTACGTTACGGGTATAAAAGTATTTAAAATATAATTTTCAATATCTTTTGTATAAAAGAAATTTCAAAATTCAGACCGGAAGTACCACTTTTACTCTTATCGGATAACGATTTTTTGCAAATATGTCGTAAGTTATGCATTCTATATATATTTATCAAGAGTACAAAAGTATTTAGAACTGAATTTGCAATATTTTTTGTATATATGAAATTTCAAAATTCGGACCGGAAGTAGCACTTTTACTCTTAGCGAGTAGCACTTTTTTGATAATATCTTGCAAAGTATGCATTCTATAGAGATTTATTAAGAGAATAGAAGTACTTAGAATAGGATTTTGAATAATTTTTGTATAAAAAAATTCTTAAAATTCTATTATTTGAAACGCTCATACGTATAAGAAAGTCGTGTGGTGGCCACACCTCATTTTTTTATTTGATGGTTCAACAGCAGACTTGACGGGCACTAGTAATGTGTTTTTGGGTTTAGAAAGACTCTTAACAATACCCTTGTTTATAAATACTATAGTTATACAACTGAAGGTTAGTTCGGGTAGGTAGCCAACAGAGAGGTTGGGCAGTAGGATGTGCCCATTCATAAATTTCTCCCGCTAAATTTGTTATAGTAACAGCAGTCTTCTCGTAGTAGTAAAAAGAAGCCAATGGGAGCTAAAGGAAGTGACGCAATTATCCAATGACACCAATCGTGTTTGTTACAATTTTATAGGCGTTTTGCTTTAGATTTAAATATCTTAAAATATTTTGAATTAAGGGATATGGCAAGTCTACTGACTGTAATTTTTTAAATTCCAAAAATAAGTGATGATATGATTGTGGATGTTAAATGTTATTCTGAAATACATATTGCAATACGATGTAACGAAAAAATGTCATGTTTCCTATATATTTTACATTGTAATTGACAATGATATAAGTTGTTGGGTATGTACTATCCTCAACAATAATTGATGATTATTCATCCAGGCTTGCATCATGGCAGTTGTTACGATTCAGGCTTAGATTAAATAAAAATAACTAGAGCCATAATAAAATAAGTAATGTCTAAGCTGAGTACATTTAAGCGTGTATCTAGTTACCTTCTACGAAGTGATATACTATATACAAAAGATATTATACTTCAATGAATATGAATGCTAAAATTCTATATATATATATATATATATATAAACTTAGATGTCTTTACCACAAGTACATGAATTAAAATAATATTTCTTGGGTTTGTGGTACTTACTGATTAAATAAATAAAACTAAATTTGACGTTTCGACATATTTAATGTCTTTCTCAAAAATGTGGAAATATAAAACAAACATGCCTAAAATTAATACATAAAACAGTGTCAGATGTTAATACAGTTAATATATTCAGATATTACATGCAAAATACTATATAGAACTTTATCAAAACATAAAAAATATATAAATATAAAAAACACATATAGCAACGGACAACTCACCAGTAAAATTTCGTAAAACATCCTTTATTATACATTTAAAATTGGAATTTTATAAAATAACGTATTCGATGATATCTATACATGTTCTTTCCCTTTTTCTTTTTTCCTTTGGTGTCATTTTTTAATTTTATTGTTATTCAATATGTATCACCAAAGTATGTGTGTCACTTTTGTTTAATTATGTTAAAGTTTTGTTATTTTCAATAACTGTGCACGATAACGATTGCATGAATACATATTGCACTGCTACGATCCTTTTCAGATATTAGCAAGTTTTTGTTGTTATGTTTTTTAAACTGCGCTTAGTGGAAAGACTTACACATTATTTTCAAGAAATCGGCATATCTACAGGGGTCCCGCTAGGTGAAACACAAAAATTAAACAATGTATTGCTATAATTAAACTGTTACTTTTGTATGATTGGGTAGTATATGTTTGAGAGGTTAGATATATCTGCACGGTCGTTTATGGCATAATCATGATTTTTGATGTAAATCATTTCGAGTACATCTCTAGCTTTTTGGTTTTTTTCCTTCTCCAAGATTCTAACGTTCTTGAAATCAAAGTCGTGCCCTGTATCGGTAGTATGCTTCTTTAAAGCTGTACTATTCTTACAATATTTATGGCCATTGATACGGTTTTTAAGGTGTTGGTGCGTTTGCCCTATGTATACACCCTCGCAATTTTTACAAGGTATTTCGTATATTAAATGTGTTTGTTGGTCTTTAGGGATTTCTGCTTTCAGTTTAGACCATAAACATTGTAAGTTGTTTGTATTTTTACTAGCTACTGTGATATCATATGGCTTTAGAACATTTTTTATCCTTTCAGATAGATGTTGTACGTAGGGAAGGGCGATATAGTTTTTATTTATTGTGTTATTGTTATTATTGGGATGTTTGTGTGAATTATATGCACGAAACGTTCTTCTTTTGATAATTTTATGTATGAGGTTTTCAGGGTAACTATTGTTGTTCAACGTTTGTTTAATTTTTTGTATTGTTTCTGTTCTAAAAGCTGGCGAAGTTAATTTGATTGCTCGGTCAATGAGACCAATAATTACACTCTTTTTGTATGCAAAAGGCGTTATTGAATTAAAATTCAGGTATCTACCAGACCAAGTATCCTTGGTGTACCATTTAGTTAGAACTTTTTTAGTAGCGTGTTGTCTCAGTAAAGTTATATCTAAAAAGTTTATTACGTTATTGTTTTCTATTTCTGCAGTAAATTGAAGTTTATCATGAAAATTGTTAAAATGTTGTAAAATTGTGGCAATATCTTTTTCTGGTATAGCTGTGATGCAGTCATCAACATATCTTTTGAAAAATGGAAGTTTTATAGGTAATTGGGGTATTATAGTTTCTTCTAAATGTTCTAATAATAATTGGGCTATTGTTGCCGATATAGGTGAACCCATTGCACAACCATATGTTTGTTTATAGAAATTTTTCTTGAACTGAAAGTAGGTGGATGTTAATGTTAATTCTATTGCTTTTAAAAATTCATATAGGTTCAATGTTGTATAATCTTGTATCTGTTGCCATTTTTTTGTAACAATGTCATTTACTAGGTTTGTGGGTATATTTGTATATAACGAAACTACATCCAAGGATACAAGTTTGTAGGTATTTGGCAGAGATATTGTGTCTATAAATTCTTTGAAATGCCATGAATCTTTTATATAGTAGTCATTTTTTCCTACTATGTTTGTTAAGGTGTCCGATAGGTATTTAGACAGGTTATAAAAAGGCGATTGCACACATGATATTATGGGTCGTAATGGGATATTATTCTTGTGTAATTTTGGTAAACCGTAGATCTTTGGTGACTGTGCATTATTAATTTTTAAACTATTTGCTAGATTATTTGGAATTAAATTTTGGTTTTGCCATTCTTTTATCAAATCATTGTTTTGTTTCTGAAATGTTAAAGTGGGGTCACTTTTTAGTTGAATATATGTATTTTGATCGTTTAATAAATTATACATTTTTTTTTTCATAATCAGATGTGTTCATGATCACAGTTTTATTGCTTTTGTCAGGTTTTAGGACAATTATTTGTGGGTTATTTTTGAGGAAAGTTTTTGTTTGGTTTAGTTTCTTTTGGAACAAGGTATTGTTTCTAGTATTTCCTTTAACTTTTGATGTATGTTTATAGTTAGTTATAACATTACAGATCTTTGAGCGTATTTCAAGTTTTGTATTTTCAGAGAGTGAACATATGCCATTTTCAATGTTAGCTATTATTTTGTTAATTGGTATATTATTGGGATTATTATGATTTATTCCATAACCTGGTCCCAAGCTCAAAATATCATTTATATTGTCAGGTATTGTTGTACTTGAAATATTCTCAACCCACATTTCATTAATATTACTACCGACCAGGACACCACTTTTAGGTTTTTGAGTTTTCTTAGATTGCAAGTTATTAATTTTTTTGGTTTGATCTGTTTTAATTTTTAGAAAATTTTTTTCCGATTTTTTATGTAGTTGTTGTGTAAATCGATCGCACAGTACAGAGTCTAAACGATTAAGGTTTGATATATGCAAATTCATACTTTTTTCTGATTTTTTTATAAATTTTGTGACATCAGTGATTAAGAGGTTCAAAAGAGAATATTTAAAATTACTCACTAGATTCCGGAATTTTACCTCAAGTTGGCCGCTACTTGGTTTTAAATGTTCAGTTCTTAATTCTAAAAACTTGGGTGTTAAGTTGTTTTGTTTACAGGTTAACAGAAATATTCTTCTATTTCTAGCCTTGTTTAAACTCCATTGGTCCTTTATTAGTTGTTTGCATTCCGCATGGGCTCCTCTTCCGAACGTCACTCTGATATGGTCCAAATTTAAATCCGTCATTCTCCCAGGATATTTATATAAACTTAGATGTCTTTACCACAAGTACATGAATTAAAATAATATTTCTTGGGTTTGTGGTACTTACTGATTAAATAAATAAAACTAAATTTGACGTTTCGACATATTTAATGTCTTTCTCAAAAATGTGGAAATATAAAACAAACATGCCTAAAATTAATACATAAAACAGTGTCAGATGTTAATACAGTTAATATATTCAGATATTACATGCAAAATACTATATAGAACTTTATCAAAACATAAAAAATATATAAATATAAAAAACACATATAGCAACGGACAACTCACCAGTGCATATAATTCACACAAACATCCCAATAATAACAATAACACAATAAATAAAAACTATATCGCCCTTCCCTACGTACAACATCTATCTGAAAGGATAAAAAATGTTCTAAAGCCATATGATATCACAGTAGCTAGTAAAAATACAAACAACTTACAATGTTTATGGTCTAAACTGAAAGCAGAAATCCCTAAAGACCAACAAACACATTTAATATACGAAATACCTTGTAAAAATTGCGAGGGTGTATACATAGGGCAAACGCACCAACACCTTAAAAACCGTATCAATGGCCATAAATATTGTAAGAATAGTACAGCTTTAAAGAAGCATACTACCGATACAGGGCACGACTTTGATTTCAAGAACGTTAGAATCTTGGAGAAGGAAAAAAACCAAAAAGCTAGAGATGTACTCGAAATGATTTACATCAAAAATCATGATTATGCCATAAACGACCGTGCAGATATATCTAACCTCTCAAACATATACTACCCAATCATACAAAAGTAACAGTTTAATTATAGCAATACATTGTTTAATTTTTGTGTTTCACCTAGCGGGACCCCTGTAGATATGCCGATTTCTTGAAAATAATGTGTAAGTCTTTCCACTAAGCGCAGTTTAAAAAACATAACAACAAAAACTTGCTAATATCTGAAAAGGATCGTAGCAGTGCAATATGTATTCATGCAATCGTTATCGTGCACAGTTATTGAAAATAACAAAACTTTAACATAATTAAACAAAAGTGACACACATACTTTGGTGATACATATTGAATAACAATAAAATTAAAAAATGACACCAAAGGAAAAAAGAAAAAGGGAAAGAACATGTATAGATATCATCGAATACGTTATTTTATAAAATTCCAATTTTAAATGTATAATAAAGGATGTTTTACGAAATTTTACTGGTGAGTTGTCCGTTGCTATATGTGTTTTTTATATTTATATATTTTTTATGTTTTGATAAAGTTCTATATAGTATTTTGCATGTAATATCTGAATATATTAACTGTATTAACATCTGACACTGTTTTATGTATTAATTTTAGGCATGTTTGTTTTATATTTCCACATTTTTGAGAAAGACATTAAATATGTCGAAACGTCAAATTTAGTTTTATTTATTTAATCAGTAAGTACCACAAACCCAAGAAATATTATTTTAATTTATATATATATATATATATATATATATATATATATATATAACACAATAAAATTCATAAAGATTTCAAACAATTGCAATTACACGTGGGTGAAAGAGTGAAAGGAAAATTAAGTAGTAGAAAACACAAGTAAACTAGTTTTGTTTGATAACCCCAACGTAACTTCAATTATTAGGAATTACAATTATTGAAAGCAATTATTAAAATCGCAGGTAAATACAAATTGAAGAAACGTCCATATACAGATCATGTGTAGGCAGTACTTACTATATTGATAACACGGATTATCGGATGGTTCACTTAAATGAGGGGTTTTGCCGCTTAATCTACCTAATGCAGGCGCACCTAGAGGGCGCCACGGTGTTAGAAACAAGAGACCTAGAAGCACGGATTATCGGATGGTTCACTTAAATGAGGGGTTTTGCCGCTTAATCTACCTAATGCAGGCGCACCTAGAGGGCGCCACGGTGTTAGAAACAAGAGACCTAGAAGTAAATTTGAATCATGACTTTAACCGAATAATTGAGATGTCGCTACTACTGTGCTGTTTTATGCAAGCGCGTACAGGCCGTTAACCAACAAATTTTGTGTGTGTTGCTAAACATTATTTTTCTTATTACTACTTAGTTAGTGGTGTTATAATCGTACCGTAAGTTCTGTAAAGAGTAATATGATAATTTTATTAAGTTGACATAATGCATTTTTAGACTTAAAATATGGATAGAAGCTGGTGCATTGTATCAATTGTATGTGCTGCGTACAAGCAAGAGCGATGCATATTTTCCGAGAATGCGAACAAGTAACTAATGGCACTAATAGTTGACATATAACCCGAAGGTGAGCTGGAGATTTTTTGTTTGTAGTTCTGATTCTAAGTGCAACAAGGACCACCTGGTTGTAGCAAGGATTTTGTTGGTTTCCGATTACACCAATTAAAGTTTGCAATTATTAGGAGTATAATATAAGTGAGAATAATTGTAGTTGAGATGTCAGGCGATTTTTGACAAAATGATTATAGTCCGTCTCAACCTTATTATGCAGTACAGGTCTTATGGGAATTGATTTCATGGTTGCCAAATCGTCTCATTGTATAATGTCGTTACAGTTCCGGTTCAATATCTGACATTTTTCGTGATCAAAACATAACCTATACGACTGTTTGTCATTCAATTGATGCATACTGCATACAAAAAATTATAGTAATTTGAAACACTAAAATGGGAGAATATATGGGAAGATGGATTAGTTAAATATTTGTAATAATATAATCCTTTGGGATTGTTCTGTAAAAAATTATTTAAAATCTAACTGAATATAGTAAGCCCGAGTAAATGAATTAATATTTCAAAGAAACACTTAAGGTATACAATTTTCTTCGTTACTGAATATTGACATCTTAATCAACTATCCACTATAAATTCAGACCAAGACAAAGTTAATCACAAATTTATTTTTCATAAAAAACTTTTCTATTTATAAAAACAACTTAAATAATACATATTTATGAAAAGAATAACAATAACCACACACAACATGTACTTTTATTTTTTAATATGTTACATGACTTATATAGTCTTATTGAATATTAATATGTTAACCTACATTGCGTTATACACATTTAAAGACACAAATTCCTCACAAATTCATTTAAAGAATGTTGATCTGGTGATGAATGTGTGACGTTAATTATAAACTCTTCAACATCGTCTTGCAAGTTGGCAAGGTGGCCAATGTAATTCCGCCAGTTATTCACTGTTACATTCTGATAACCCTTCACAATTAATTGTTCAATATCTCTTTGTTTGAATGACGTATTGTGCATTTCAACGTAGTGCTTAACTTGTGCCCACACCATTTCAATTGGGTTTAATTCACAATGATAAGGTGAAAGCCGAAGAACATAAAGCCCTTTATACTTTGCAAATTCATCAATTTTGTTTCTCTCATACTGAGACCTAACCTCTGACACACAAGCCAGTAAATCTCTCAGTGAGCCATTCAATAATTTGGTCTTCTCCGTGCTACTGCTGGAAACTTTTCTAATTTTCGCGTGTGATATGAGGCATTATCGAGACCAACAACCGAGTTCTCTGGTATATTTGGAAGCAATTTATTCTTGAACCAATCTCCATATGTATCTGCATCCATTTCGCTATGAACATCAGGAGTATTTTTCTTACAAAGAAATGTACATTCAGCACCAATAACAAAACCTTGCTTGCCTCCAGCATGAATTAATGGAAATCGAGGCCCAAGACCACTTGGTGATTTTAAACCAGTGCTGAGTCCTTACGTAAAAGCTTGTCGACTGCTTTGAACAGTAACGTCAGTCCACTTTTTATTTACCGAGTGTCCTGCATTCACTCATGATTCATCAGTATATATTATAGTTCTACCTAAAAATAAAACAATCACAATCAAACACAAGCAAATAATAAATTGCGTAATGAACATAAAAGTATAACAAATTAAATGATAAACTATACCTTCGTCTCTGAATTTTCTGATGTCTCGTAAGTATTTATGTCTCCACCTAATGATGTCACCTCTTTCAATAAGAATACTCTTTCGTCCCACTTTTTAAAATTCAAAACTCATATCATGTAGCAATCTGTAGTATATGTATATAAGTTATCACGTTAATCAGAATTATAGATCTAGGTATGCATACTTACTTTTAAATGCTTAAAAAAGATAATATGCTTGCTAAAAAGAACGATTTAACAGAAATTATATATAGATAAATTAAAGACAATATAAAAGGTTACACACTACGGCAAAAACTGACAATTGACAGCAACGATTACTCATATACCCATCATATACTTTGCATAATAGAACTTGCAACAAGGCAACCGGATATAAAGATGTCGTTATTAAGAGACTACTAAAGATAATAAGAGATGCAATATCCTTATTAAACCTGTACTGCATAATAGGGTTGAGACGGACTATAGTATACATTATAGAGGACCTCTTATTGAACAACTTTTTCTTACAAAATTATCAATGCAAATGTAGGGAAATGGAGATAAAAAATAAATTAGGTACTCACCGAGTTAATCTTGCAGGTTACAGCCCATGTGAGATATCCCATATAGAGCATTGATATAATGAAAATCACAATAAATGATGTTTATTTAAGCTCACAACACAACAATTACCTTTGATTTCCATGTTCTTTGATTGAATTTTAGCAAAATTGTAAATACGAGATCACATGATATCAGCTGTTTTCGTTGACATTTGATGGTGCTTTTAAAATCGCAGAAGTCATAAGAAAACATACAAATTGACCTAAATTGTGTGTGATTATGTGAAATAAACATCAATTATAGTGATTTTCATGATTTCAATGATCTATATGGGATACCTTACATGAGATGTAACCTGCAAAATTGACTTGGTCAGTACCTAATTTATTTTTTATCTCCATTTCTCTATGTTTGCATTGATAATTTTATAAGAAAAAGGTGTTCAATTAGAGGTTCTCTATAAGGTACACTAGTCGCCCGACACCTCAACTGCAGTTTAACCCTATGGGTGTATAAGAAAGCCTTTAAACTACACGAAAAACTTACTACTTGTTTTTAAGTTTCTATATTATGTTTTTTCACAAGCAATCAATCCATGTTTAGCAGTGTTAATAGAAACTTCAGATTTCTTGGTACAGAAGCATTTATGGTTTTTCTTAATGATTTTCCTGTGCAGTTTCCTATAATGAAAATGTGCCTTTATACTATCGTTGATATTTGTTAGTATACAGTTGTAATTATTATATTTTATTATTCAGGAGCGAAACTTGGCAACAGCAAATGGGCATGAAACCTGTGCTAGATGCCAGTACAACATGTAATAAGAAACTTTGCAGCCTACATTTTGACACAACATACTATGCACACCCTCATTCAGTACACCTCAACAGAAATGCAGTGCCGACACTCCATCCCATGAGGCCACCCATGGAGCTTAAGGCAGCCATATCATTGGAAGTCTCATTTGTTTTACGACAACAATAAATTAACCAATTTGGTGTTAGTTATTGCAGGTTTAATTTTTTTGTTTTGTTCTATAGCCATGTAATTAACATTATTTAGTTTTTAAGCCCTAATTGTCACTCTTTTAATTATATATTGATGAAAAGACGTCTACTAAATTTGTTAGGTATCTTATGTATCCATATTTTTATTTATGTCACCTTATTTTATGTTCATCATTTATGTAATACAAGATTTTGTAAATGGTGGTAGTTAACATGGGCTTAAGTCATTGTGTATCTATCGGGTTTAATTACCTACTTTGTAGTATTTTGAGTAGGTACTTGTACTTTTCAACAGCAATTCTATCTTATTGTTAAAACTATCTTTGTAGTAATATATATTGGACACTTGTGAAATATAGAAATAGTAATGCAATAAAACACCTTTTTCACAAAATATAGTTTAATAACTAGATGTCACATTTCGTCAGTAGTAACTGTTATTACTGACGATGTGTGCAGTGCACACAAAATGTGACATCTAGTTATTAAACTATTTTTTGTGAAAAAGGTGTTTTATTCTATTAATAAAAATATATTTGTTAGTCAAATATTCTACTTTTGGTAGATTATGCTATTGTTCGTAAATTTATTTTTGTACTGGTAATTTAACTAAAACACATGTTGGATGTTAGTTATAATTTTTCAATAGTAATCATAAATGTATACCTTTTCTACTTTGTAGTATTTTGAGTAGGTACTTGTGCTTTTTCAACAGAAATTCTATCTTAATGTTAAAAATATCTTTGTTAGTCGAATATTCTATTTTTGGTAGATTATGCTATTCTTCGTTACTTTATTTTTGTACTGGTAATTTAACTAAAACATACGTGTTAGATGTTAGTTATTAATATTCATAAATGTACTTTGTACCTTTTCTACGTAGCAATATTAAAGTGTAATTATTTAAGTAATTCTTTTCTTTAAAACGTTATTGTGTGGTTACAGCATTGTCATTGAATATCGTACTGTATACTGTTTTCCTTAGAAATGATTCCTCATTACTACGAGAACTAGTAAATAGTATGCAATTAAAATTACAGTGTTATAATCATGTATCGCGAGATCAAAAATTATATTGATGAAGGTTTGTCATGTAATGTAAAACGTCTGTCTTAAGTTATATAATTGTCATATTGTCCATATTTGTCATTATATTTTCTCTTATAATGACAGTATGACACTTAATGATATAACTTAAGACAGATTTTTACATTCCATGGCAAACCTTTATCAATATATTTTTGATCTCGCGGTATTAAACCCTAATTTTTAATAAACTTAATTTTGAATTTCCCGCTACCAAATACATTTTGAATCGCCCGCTATTTGCTTAGTGTTATTGAAAACTGTAATTTTTTGATGCCAGCGCCTTCTATATCGGCCTTCACGCAATACAAACCGCGGATAAAAATTTTGGCTTGACTGCGCCATCTATTAATCCGTGATTGATAATTACCAAGAATGTAAATGTATAATGACAGTTGCTGCGACTTCCCTGATGAGATGAGGTATTGTGGGTGTAAACGCAGGATTAATTATAACACTTCTGCAGTAAGAAGGATAGTGTTTCTATTTCTATTATAATAATAAATTTATTGGCTATTCTTTAGAAAGGGTGCTGCATGATAGCATCAAAATACGATAATATATACATCAATAGAAAGCTTACATTTCACGGAATCCAAATATGTAGGTTTCATTGCCAGCAGATCAGTAAAAAGCATAAAATTTTCGTGTTAAAGAAGCACGATTTTAAGGTTATAATAGGAACATTTAATGTATTAGGTGCTAAACTGGTTGCCGTCTATTGACTATGAGCGGCGCATGAATCTGATTCAACGGCCATTTAAAAGAAATGTACTCGTGTACATTCTTGTTTTTTATATGAATGTTTATAATCAGTGATAATATAATAATATATACGGTCTGTATTTTTTTTAAAGATTATTTAAGGTCCATATAACATAATATACAATTTTACGCATTCAAATGGGTGCGGGAAATTATATTTTAAGCACTTGTGCCGTGCACGGGAAGTAAAGTTGGTACTAACTCAGTGTCAGTGCTGCCGCCACTAGCTCTAAAAGCGTACTGAATTTTCGTACTGAATTTACAAAAAACGTACTGAATCGAGAAAAAATTATGGATGACCTTTTTTTTACTCACAAGGGACAATAAAATACATCACTAACATATTGTAATGAGTAATGACTTTATTCAACTTTCATAAAATCATAAAATATATTTAATTACAGAAGTATACATATGGAACTACGATGCATATTTATTACATGTGTGTAAAATAGACAGTAAATACTTAATGAAGTTCATAAACAAATTCATACACAATTTACGAAAGAATTTCTATTCTTCTTGTATTCTGTGGTTGGGGGGGGGGGGTCGATTATGTACTTGACTCGTTTGCAAATTTTTTGCATAAAATTTACACATTGTATTCGATTTTACATTAAACTGTCTTCCTCAACAGAAGATTTTTCCTGATTCATAGAATTAATAATTAATGTGCGTATTTCGTTACTAACTTTGACATTATGCCTTCGCCTTCTCACACGTTCGATGTTGCAATAATGAAAATTCATGAAGTTGTTTTGACAAAAGGTGACACTTATTTGACAAATGCGAATGTCTTTTGATTAATAGTGAAACACAAAGGACGACAAATCGTGAAAGGTAGCCGAAAAACCCTGTAAAATGTTATGAAAATTTATTATTTGCTTGGCAAATAATAAATTTTTGACCGTATCTATATTTAAACTATTTCTATACTCGTTTTTTGTAATTGTTGTTAGTATTATATTATTATTATTACATGGATTTAATTTAGTACTGAAACTTTCAAGTTTGTACTGAAATTAGCCCTTTTAGCAAAATGGCGTACTGACGTACTGGATTTGTAAATAGTGTACTGAATTCGGTACAATTGTACTGAAACGGCAGCACTGCTCAGTGTTGCCACCATCAACTCCGTTTCTCGTACTAGATTGTCGGTATATATCGTACTAAATCGAACATTTTCGTACTAAAAAGCCTATGCATTATTTTCAAGCGCGAAATTCAAATTATATTTTAGGGGTATTGGATAAACACAAGAATATGCTACAAACTGTTTCAAAATTTATTATACAAATACACAAAATAAATTTTTGGTTTACACATGCGCTTTTATTTAACAACATAGTAAATTTTTTAAAACTTTTTGAAAGTTTTAATTATTGTCGGCTTTCCAACGCATTCGCATCAAACTTTCAGTAGGTGTCCATGAGTAGCATTTGTTGCCACTTAACAAGTCTTTTGAATGCAAAATTGATTCACAAGTATCAACTAACAGTTTGTTTCTCACCTTAGTTTTTAATAAATTCAGCTGCGAAAACACTCTTTCTGCAGCAGTTGAAGAATGAGGTAAACATAAAATTACTTTAATTAATTTTGATAAATGGGGAAAGAGAGGATCATCACAACTATTTTTCAAACTGAAAATTTTAACCCAAAATTCTTCAATTTCATTAGTTTCATATTTTTTTAATTCATCAATATCAGGTATCAATCGCCATTCCATATCTAACGCCTGAATATCGTTAACAATTTCGGGAAAATATTTATGGGCAGTTACACAAATACTTGGTACTTCGCCAGATAGCGTAGTTGCTGGTGTAAAATTTGATATAAATTTTAAAAGCGGATCATTAAATTTAAAACGGGACTTTATTTGTTCTGCCAATTCAACATAAAAATGTAGAGCTTTTATTTTAAAATTCTGAATCTCTACGTTATTGTTATGAATATTAATATTTGAAAGAATAACTGCCACTTGTGCCCCGAAATAAACTGAATCTTGCTTGGATTAATATGATCTAAAGCATTTTACTTACCTACCACATTACCTACTGACCTATTGAATAGTATTCGCAATGGCCGGGCGTGAAACAAGACAATCAAATGCAATTACGTGCAATAAATGTTCTGCTATCACAAAGACCTTTATTTCTTGCGGTGAATGTGGAAAAAAATATCATGTACAATGTGTATTAAAAATCAGTGGAACTTATGTTGATAACAAAGGAAATATAATGTGTTGTAGAAATATAACCTCTGAGTGCACGGAGTGCAAACAAAAAGAAAATGAAATTAGTGAATTAAGATGCAGGCTATCCAAAATCAATGAAAAAATGTTGGAAAAATCATTAGTGGAATATACAACAAGTGCTACTGAGGAAAAAATATTACAACAATTGAAGGAAGTTGAAATAACTCAAGACATTGCTAAAAACTACACCCAAAAAGACCTCGAGGATCTGGACGCTAAAGTAAGTGAAATGAAACAATTATTTACGAAGGAAATAACAGAAATAAGAAATACTATGCAAGAAATAAAATCTCAATTGGATAAATCTGGTGGAGGCGATATTAACAAACAAATAACATTTAACGAAATAAATATTGCGGAAACAGAGACATCTACAAATAAGAATCAAAAGACAGAAGTAGAAAGGGAACCCGACTATCAAAGCGAAGAACCAAGATCTATACAGGAAAATGCTAGTTTAAAAAATTCTCAAAGTACCAATTTAAAAATTCTGCAGTACAAAAAAGACACCATTACAGAAAATATAAATTTAAATGACAATGTGAATTTCAAACAATCTGCTAGACAAAGTAACATAAAACAATTCTCACAAAATTTCAAAAAAAAGTAATCGGCAGCAATGATGAGAATGTTGCGTTTAACAAAGTTCAAAGAAAGTGGATTTACGCAGACCGCTTTAAAAAAGATTATTGTATTGAGGATATGCGAGAATATTTAAACAAAAAATTCGTAACAAACGATATAGTCGTAGAAATAATGGCGAAGAGGGATCGCTATACAAAGGAGGACTATATAGCGTTTAAATTAGGCTTTCCGCATTTTATAAATGATGACAAAATATTTGAGCCATTAAACTGGCCAAGTAATATTAGTGTTCAATTTTTTCGGAGGTCAAGCGGAAAAACTAATCACAACACGACAAGAAAAAGCAGAAATCAAAGACCGAACAGAAAACCGAGATAAAAATAATCTAGACATTTCTTATACGTCTAGTAAAGATACAAGAAAGATCAATATCTTGAATTATAATATACAGGGACTATCAAATAAAATTGACGCATTTCAGGTAGAATTAAACAAGCGAGATATTGACGTGGTTTGCCTAACAGAACACTTCTTACCTAAAGAAAAACTAAAATATGTTAATATAAAAGATTTCACCATAGCGAGCTGTTTTTGCAGATCAAGCGCCATTCATGGGGGATCCCTCATTCTAACAAAAAGCCATGAGGAAGTTATTGAAAGAAAAGACATATCTTTAGTATCAGTAGAAAAAGAAATAGAAATAGCGTCGGTAGAACTAGCTGCAATAAATTCCATTATAGTGTCTATATACAGACCCCCATCTGGAAGTTTGGAAATATTTTTTGACAAACTAAATGAAATTATTTTTATTCTAAACGAAGAAAGGGCACAAAAAAATGTGTTTCTTGCAGGCGACTTTAATATTCACATGGAAACAGAAACAAAAGTAACTCAGAAAATGTCGGAAATTCTGAATGCTTATAATATGAAACAGGTATTTCATGAACATTCTAGACAAACAGATACCACTAGTTCCTTAATAGACAACATATTTACAAACGTTGATCTCTCTAAGATTGAGGAATATACAGTCAATATGCATCTTTCCGATCACTTCTCACAGATTCTGAGATACACATATCCAAAACATGATAGAACTGCGATAACCACAAATACTATTAGACTTATGGATGCGAATAGTATACAACACTTTAAAGAAGTCTTAGACGTGGAACTGCACTTACCTAACAACATCCTGGATGCCAACGAATTATTTAATTACTTCCATAATATTTTTATGGCCGCATTTGAGGCCTGTTTGCCAAAAAAAAGAGTTACGACGACAGCTACGAGAAACAACTGCGTCAATCCAGAAATTAACAGTTTAAGGAACACATTGGATGCATGGGCTGTTATGGCAAAGGTTTCAAAAAATCCAGATTATTATAGAGAATATCGACAACTCAAAAAAAATTACTTGTGCAGGATAAATGAAATCAAACAAAAATCAAACTCAGAGTACATAATGAGATCAAGCAACAAGACCAAGGCAATATGGGACGTAATAAAGAGAGAACTCAAACCTGAAGATAAACAAAAAAATAGTAATACCTCTTTGTCGGCTACTAGCTTGAATACATATTTTTGTGAGATTGGCGAAACCATTGCGATGGGCATACAATCCAGACACTCATCAACAGAGTTTCTTCATAATCAAAAACTGGAAAATGCATCCTCCTTCTACTTTATACCCATTACGTCCGTAGAAATAGAACAAACGATTCAAAAAATTAAAAGTAAGCATACTAAAGATGTGTATGATATTTCGACATGTCTTCTAAAAGAGGTGTACGTGCAGATATCCGCACTATTGGCGAGCATTTTTAACAAATGTATAGAACAAGGTGTGTTTCCTAGCTTATTGAAAGTCTCTAGAGTTGTACCTATACATAAAAAGGATGACGTTAATGACTGTCAAAATTATAGACCGATTAGTATTCTGCCGGCGGTGTCAAAGGTTTTTGAGCATGTTATTGCGTCTAGAATTATAGGATATATGGAGAGTCAACAATATTTAGTGTCCGCACAACACGGTTACAGAAAAGGGCGTTCGACTAGTAGTGGTATACTACACATAGTGGAGAGTCTGTACAGTGTCTTCGACGCTGGTCTGTATGCAGGAATAAATTTATTAGATTTAAGCAAGGCCTTCGACTCTGTTAGTCATAAGATCTTGCTGCATAAGTTAGAATATTATGGAATAAGGGGTGAATCCCTAAACCTAATGCGATCTTACCTAACGGGCAGATATCAACTGACGGAATGGAATAACACAAAGTCTGAGCCTAGGATAATAAAGTATGGAGTTCCACAGGGATCGATCCTTGGTCCTATGCTGTTCATAATATACATGAATGATCTTCCTTCTAACATAGGCGGGGTGGAGGTATGTATGTACGCTGATGATACCTCTCTTTTGATGCAGGACATAGATCCGGCAGCACTGCATCAGAAGTCGATAGGGGCAATTGCGGACGTTGAAAATTGGTTTGCTGCTAATAAACTGAAAATCAATAGTAATAAAACGCAAAATCTTCTATTCTGTACAACTAGCTCAGAACGATCGTCGGGAGTAAAAATTCTGGGCATCACCCTGGACACAAGTCTGAAATGGACTCTCCACATAGAAGACCTAGCGAAGAAATTGTCATCTGCTCTATTTGCAATAAAAAGACTCACATTTATTGCAACTCGTGAGGCGGCGAAAGCAGCATATTTTGCAGGCTTTCACTCCGTGATGTCCTATGGTGTCCTCTTCTGGGGAATGGCTGCAGAAGCGGACAGGATATTTGTTCTGCAGAAGAGGGCGATTAGGTTTTTGTGCGACCTGACATGTAGGGAGAGCTGTAGATCACACTTCAGAAAGGAGAAGATACTCACTCTACCATCAGTGTTTATCCTCTCTGTAGTTACTCACGTCCAGCAGAATAAAGAAGCATTTCCCTTGAACGGTCATCATCACGGCTATTCTACTCGTCAGCGACAGAAGATAAGAGTGCCTCATCATCGGCTGACTTGCACTCAGAGGTCGATTGATTACTGGGGGTGCAAATTATATAATAAATTGCCGGCAGAATTAAAAGACTTGCCCTTGACCCGTTTCAAAAAAAAGGTTAAGGAAATGCTTCTTAATAGGGAGTGCTACACGATGGAAGAATTCCTGGCCACTTAAGACATCGATATTGACTGTATGTGCTTCGTTTTATGTCTTGTTAGTTCTTATTGTTGGTGTTTATCTTTGTATTATGATTTTATTATTTGTGATTCTATATCTTTATATATCTATATATATTATTGACAGTTGTACGCTATGTACAAAAAAAAAAAAGAAAATGACATTTTCTGTAATGGTGTTATTACAAAAAATATACAATATACAATATACTTAAAATCTCTTTAGTAATAAAATTTCTCAAGATAGTTTTATAAAGACTACCTACCCTATCACTTAGCAGGTGTATTTTGCAATGTTCACTTTGAAATTCTAAATTCATTTTATTTACAATATCCAGTATATATGACAAAAAACTAAAATATAATTTAAATTCAATGCTATGAAGATTATTTAAAATTGTATGTGTGCTCTGTAGGTTTTCTGACAGAACTGCATCTTGGAAAACTAAAATCAGAGTATTCCAATTTTTCAGAATACGATTCACAACAGCCTGGAAAATATTATGGAATAAACATTGTTTTTATTGAAAATACAGATATTACCTCTAAGCTTAACCATCTTGTTTGGGCAGGTCTCAACATTTTCTGAGGCTTGTCTTGAAGGAAAGCCTGGCATTCTGTCAAGAACTTACAGCGACTGGAGCTGTTTGAAAAAAAGTTATAGATTCCTCTTGCAAAATCTTCAACATCTTTAGGTAATTTATTAGCTGCTGCTGAAGCACACAAGTGAATACTGTGACATACACAGCCTGGAACAAAAAGATTGGGTACTTGCTGTCTAAACCTGGTTTGGACACCAGTAATATTTCCCATCATAACATGTGCATTGTCCGCTGCTAGACCTACAAGTTTCTCAATTGGTAAATTATGCTTCTGCAAATGTCCTATAATAGCTTCGTAAATAGTTTCTGCATTACCATTTTTCAATTCAATAAGTCCCAAAAAACGATCTTTCACGCGATTTCTACTGGCGTCAAAAAACCTTATAACTACTGCTAATGATTTACAAGTACTTATATCAGTAGTCTCATCTATTATAAGGGAATATCCCTCACACAACTGAATTTGATTTTCTAAAAATTGTAAAGCTTCCGCTGTAAAGCAGTTTTTGGTAATTAATGTTGCCTTTGTCCTTGCAATATTAATAGATTTTGCTATACTTGAGTCAACACAGACAGACTGTATTAACTTTGGTAGGTGATCCATTATGATGAAAGGTAAATTATGTTCATGAAGAAACATTACACATTTTAATTCAGCTTCTCTGACCTGTTTTGCAAATTGTGCAGCTTTTGTATTTTCATTTAGCATATCATCAATTTTAAGAGTTCTTTTAGCTTTATTAAAATTAATTTGATGAAATGCTGTGTTTCCATGTCGTTGGACATGGCTTAAACCTCCAACTATTTTTTTATCACATACTCTGCATAAAATTTCATTATTATTTATTTCTTTCAACCATGAAAATTTTTCTTTCCAATCTAACTTGAATTTTTGTTTATACAACTTCTTTTTCTTGTTTATGCATTCTTTACTCATATAGCTGTTGTCATTACTCTGTTCTTCCACATATTCCTCTTCATATGCATGTGATTCCTCAGAATTATTAACTTCCATATGATTTTGTGTTTCTATAAGCTCTTTTGGTGATGATTGAGCGTGTGACATGTTTTGCGTGCGTATAATGAATCTGTGTAGAAATATGTTTTTATTTAGTAATCATTAAAATACTAACCAAACTATTACTTATCCATTTTGCTTTGCTGTACTACCGCACTCTGACTCAGCGTTGCCGCGGTTGAGTCACTGGAGTTGCCAACATTTTCATTAAAAAGTTGCCAAATGTTGCCAAAATTATAAAACTATAAATATATACACATAATTCCAAAATTTTAACTACTTTATGTGGTAATATCGTTTAACGATCAATAATTAAAACGGTTAAACATTAATAGACTCTTTCTCCAGTACGCATACTAAAACAATTGCATTATTAGTTATATGGAATTGATTTTTATGAGTTCTATACCATAGAAATAAAAAATAAGATAATCCATAATAATGTACATATATTGGGTACCTATATATCGCGCGATCATTTAAATTCTAAATTAGAGCAGGCTGTGAAATTTAAATGAAGTTGGTGTATAAGTACTAATTTACAATTTGAATTGTCAAAGTGACGTTTCAAAATGTTAATAGACTGCCTAAGTGGTGACGTCATTAAATGGCGGTTATTTAAAAACCTTTCCAAGCACTCTTGAATTGTGTAGTATTTGCCCATTTGATTTTTTATTTTGAGTTCTTATGAATTAATGCGACAAAGATAACCGAAATAGATAGTATAATCATTTAGTATATTGTTGAAACAAAGAAAGTTTATATTAGTATACGTGGTATGTATAGTGTCGATCATTTCTATGCTAATAAACTAAGAGTTTTGAGGTTATGTTACTTTTATCAGTATCTTATTGTTAATTTTGATATCCTTAATTACTTTCTTATACGTAGTATAAGGAAGTATTTTTTAGTAGTGAAGATGGTGATGTGTTTTGTTCCTCATTGTAAGCATTACAGTGAAATGAAAACCTGTAAGTTTTTCTGTTTTCGGAAAAATTGGAGTATATGGGTGCAACCGATTTTTGACAAAATGACTAGTGTACCTTATAGAGGACATCTAATTGAACAACTTTTACTTATAAATTAATCGGCGTAAACGTACAGGAACGGAGATAATTAATAATTAAGGTGCTCATTGAGTGAATTTTCCATGTAACATTTTTAGTGGTATCTGTTATACACTTTTGAAATTATGAAAATCGTAATAAATAATGTTTGTTTCACTTTACCACACAACAATTACACTTACTTTTTATGTTTTTTAATCACTTTTCTGCGATTTTAAAATTCTAATATAACCTTCCCCTTCCCCCGACCCGCACGCGCGAAAAATGCGAATTAAAACATAGCATTATATAAACAAATATGCAAAAATTGTAATACAAATATAGCAGTTGATATGTATAGTATACCATTAAACCAATTATAAGCTTGCAATACTCTGTTTTTCCTCGATAAAATTATAATATAGCTTTAAATTATTTCTTATAGTTATGACAGATTACACACACTTTTCTAATGTTTGGAAAGGTTTTGTGAGCCCCGCCTCCTTGTGACGTCAGACTTAGGTAGTCCAATAATCAATAATTGACATTCTGGACAACCTAATAAAAAAAATCCCGCCTGCTATAATTTAGAATTTAAATGATCGCGTGGTACTTTACTAATTTATTAAAGAACAATTTACAACAACATTTATTTTGCCTATATTGAAATGTATCACATAAATATTTCATATATATAATTAATTAGGTATATACATATATATGCGTATATGTTTGCCTATATAATTACTTTACTTCTGTTTTTCAATTTTTCCAAATTGCAAATTGTGACATTCTCCTCCATTGTCTTTAATAAATGACTTTGTTAATAACATGCCAGATAATGATTCCGTGCTAAGGCGATTCCGAATTTTTGATTTATTTAAATTAATTGCACTGAATATTCTTTCCACAGTAGCACTGCTATGTGGGAGAGACAATAGTTCGAATGCAAATTTGGATAATTGCGGATAAGCATTTGAACTATCACCCAACTTTATTTTAGCAATAGTTGCCCAAAAATCTATAACATCCAATTCTTCATCTATCTCAGAAGATATCAGTTTCCTAAATTCTCGGCCTATTTTGTCGATATCATAATCTTTTAATATTTTAAAATGATCAAACAGTGGACCTAAAGAGGAAGTATTCTTTATTTGCCCTGGATTTAAAAAATTTAGCAGTTTCAAAGCTTTTACAGGTTCAGAAGCAAATGGGAAACGAGTATATATTTGGTGAGTACATTCAATATAAAAATCCAAGCATCTTAACTTAATATTTAACTTTTCTTATGGAATTAATTTTTGTATATGTAAAAAGTTGCCATTTTTTTGGTTTTCATTCAAAGTTGTTGCCATGTTGCCAGAGTCAGTTGAAAGTTGCCCAAAATGGCAACAAGTTGCCAGCAACGGCAACCCTGCTGACTATAACCGCATTACGGCACTACTCCACAATATACATATAGGATAAACCGTTACTTCTGTTTGTTTGCTTTTAAAAAATGACATGACACAAAACAGTGTACAACTTCAGAATTAAAAACGTACTAGATATTTGACCGGCGTATTAACGTATCAAATTATATCAAAACGTACTAATTCTATTACGAACGTACTAAAGGTGGCAACACTGTAATAACTAAACTGTAACTTGATTCATTTAATGATATTTTAAAATCATATTTTTTTAATTCATGCATATTTTTCATTTATAAGTTTTGTCAATTGTTTTCCCAAATTTTATATTAAATCCACAGACTATACACTGTGGATTTAATGACAGTGCAATTACTTTTTGGAAAATATCAGATTTCCTATCGGATAGATTACAATTCTCATTTGTAACAAAAAGATACCTACAGAAATACTTCATAAATGAAAATAATAAATTTCTACATGAACTTATAGCTAAAAAATACACTATACTTCAGAGATATATTTATTTATTCAGAAATACATATTTGTAACAAAAGGATACATAAAATTCAGATTAATAATTTTGGGTGATATTAAGTAATTTTATTGTATATATATTTATTTGCTCAAAAATACACATTTGTAACAAGATACATAAATATGCTTCTCTATAAATAATAATAATTTTTACGTAGGTACTTATTTATATATTTTATATGTGTGATAATTACATATCTATGGATATAATTCAAATATTATCTAACGTCGTTAATACCAATGGTTTTCTTTTTATTCTCTTATTAATTTAAAAGTTAATTTCTTCAAAAAAACAATTTTTAATTTTTATATTCGCAATTTTGTTTTGAAATTAGCATTTTTGCGAAAAACAATGGGTAGGTACGACCCAAATTTAATAGACAAATTAATAACCAAAAAATTTTTTAATAAAACGTTACTAGAGGTGTATCCGACTACCAAAGACAATACGATTAAGAAGTTTAAAGCATTTTCTTATTTAGGTCATGAACAAGATAAACTTATGAAATTACTTAGAAAAAACAACATTAATATTGCTTTAAGAACAAATAACAACCTAGCTAAATACATTAAAAATAACAAAGCAGAAACGACACGAGATAATATATCTGGAGTTTATAGGTTAAATTGTGGATCTTGTACTAAGAAATATATAGGTCAGACTACGAGCGGCTAAATCACAAGTTGCGTTCCATATTCCATCTCCTTTTAATTATGTGTTTGTTCATTCTTTGGGGTTATGTTTATTCTAATTCCATAGTCTACGTTTGTTTGTGGTCTGGTTTAGTTTAGTCAGTTTAGTTGTGCGGTTGTTTTCTATGGTAGTTTACTTATTACAATGGCTGTAATATGCTTTGTTTGCGATAAATGTTTTTCCAATCAGTCTAATTTGAACATATCAATAAAGTACATAATCTCAAGTGATACTGTTTTAACGATTTAAACACTTTCGTTTCCATAGATTTTATCAGGGCTGCCGTTTCGGTACAATTGTACTGAATTCAGTACAAATCGTTAGAATTCAGAACGTCAGTACTACTTTCTGCAAAAATGCTAGTTTCAGTACGAAATTACCAAGATAAAAATTAATTTAAAAGTTTGTTTTTTAAGAAATTAACAAAACGGTTTAATGACGTTAGATAATATTTGAATCATATCCATATATATGTAATTATTTACGTATATCTATGATTATATCACACACTCATATTGATATTAATACTATTTCTATACTATATGTATTTGTTGTCGTTACTACATAATTTGTTAATGTGCATACGTATACAATTAACAAAATCACTATTAGTAGACATAATAATAAACAAAATATGTTCCTAAATCATTCGGCGGCTTTGCAAGTAAACACAATATTTGGTCACCTTTCCCCGACGTTTAATATTCAGCGAACTTATAAAACCCTTAGCAAACAGAATTAAGTCGTATGTTGTAATTAAGAGAAGAAAAGAAAACTAAACTTATCAATGACAGTCGCTTTGAGTCACATCATTCTAATATTGAAATTCAATATTAATACGTATTTGTTTTTCCAGTTCTATATATTATTATTGCCTATGTAGGTCTGTACCTATACGTTCTTTTCACAGAACATGCATTCCGAGATAACCATACAAATTGATACAAATACACATAATATGCATTCTTATAACAAAATCATCATTACTAAAGACAAAATAAATATGAAAATATGTATCTATAAATTATTTGGCGTTTGTGCGTTTTAATTTCCATTATGTAAACATCCCTACTATGATTAAGATGTTAATTTCTCTTTTATATTACACTAATATGTATTTCTGCTACCTCTGTTACAATTACGTTATAAAACAAATATCCTTTTATAACAAACTTTTTAAATTTCCCGCCATTCAGTTCATTTTTACCAAATTCAGTACGTTATCAACTAAAATATCGCTACATTTTCGAATGCAAGAAAATGTTGCGTACAACACGTTTTAAAAGTATTTTTTTCATTCATTTGCTTGATTAACTTGGTCTTGGATCTTGTTAATCAATCTGCAAATTCGTGAAAAAAAGTATGACTTTCAAAACTAGTTGTACAAATAACTATTACTTAACAAACACCCTAATTAAAAGAAAAGGTCATTAACACCTTGTTTTTCAAAAACGAAATATTTGCGAACCTATGTATATAGTTTTTTTCCCTTATTTTTTAATGTAGAATTCGTTTTAGAATTCACGAAACAATATTTTGCTGCATATTATTTTAGATGTAGGTACCTACATACCTACCCACCACAATTTAAAAGAGAAGTTTATTGAAAAAAAATATTAAAAAAAAAAGATAAAAAAATTATTTCCGATCAGTTACAAACATCATAATAAAGTATTTTAAATTACTGAATTAACTTTAAAAATCTTTCACTAGGACGACGAGATCTATGACTAAGACAAATGACGAATTCAAAAATACCGCCACCGTCCAACCTGCCCAATCAATCATCGAATAGAACGACCAATTGGAACATGGAACGCAACTTGTGATTTAGCCGCTCGTGTCAGACTGGGTGAGCTTTTCAAAAAAGGATAGCTAATAGAGATGAGCGATATATCCAGTAGCAGTTATTAATCACTGTTATTCTACAGTAGCAGTGATCACAAATAATATCGCTGTAGAAGTATCAGTGATTGAAGTAACGTTTGGATATCGACCTTATAATTCAACGGCGAGAGCATGTACGTGCAGACTCATATTCGGCTCTGATCGTAACGATTCGGCACACTTCGGTAACAGTGAATTATAACTGCGATCACCGTCAATAACAATCACGTTTAAGGCTGCGTTTGATAAGGTTTTGGCGGGAGAGAAATGTACCCAAAAAATACCATTTTTATTTCCATTTTTACCGGCGTAAAATATCAAAACATGTAAATTTTATGCATTAAGCATGAAGATAAAGGTTAAACGAAGTGAACGGTCAAATTCTTTTTTAAATTAAGTTAATATATAAGCCGTAAATAAAATGGGAAGTTAGTGGTTTTGCAAGTACTAGAAAAAATGGCTACATTTAAAAATTACACGGTAAATTTATATGTAATATAGCAAGTACACTCGGTATTTATATTTGGAAGGTAAAAATAGTAACAGTAGCTAAATACATGTGTAATTTTTTAAGTGATCCATGAAATAAAATTTGTTTACATTTTTGGTGGGTCTTTACATACATTACAGATATCTGTTACATTTACGTCGCCTAACAGTGTAGCACATATAATACAGATGGCGTTATTATCTTGCAATTATTTAGAGGTTAGTTGTGGGTTATGCGACACTATTATTCATTATAATTTAAAATTATAATTAACAACAATTTTTGCGGTTACTAAGTATAAAATTTAGTATGTTACGAGTTATTTGAAAGTACGTAATAGACAATCAACAGTTGGCATCACTGGTTGGCACCACAAAACCAAAAAGTAACTATATAGTTTAATTTGCGAGTTTAATGAAATTGCAATATTTTAAAATATGGAGTTTTCTGTTATCCTTAATTGAAAGATGCCTATGCTTTTACTAATGAGATGAATTATGTAAATCAATTAAACTGGGACTGTTTACGCCGACAAAAGCCTAATAGCTGTTTTATATTTACGAAGTTCGCAAAGAAACTGTCGGCTAAGAACGTTTTACATTTTTCTTCAAAATTTGTTAAGGTTCTTGCTAATTACTTAAAATGTAAATATAGGTACATTTTATTTGTTAGCAGTTTTCAGAACTTTGAAATCGTTTATTTTTTAAATAGAAACTGCACACCATGTCTATAGTATTGTTGACATATTCATCAAATTTTATAGTTCAAACTATATAGCAAATTAGCAAATTAAAAAATTCCAATGCGCAACGTTTCAAAAATATCGATATTAGAATCGAATAATGTATCAAAAATTCCAAATCGATTTTAAACAAATATTGAATGAAGAATATCGATATACCTTGATATCGACATTTTTATCATGTTTATATTAAAAGTTCTTTGCTGTGGCTTTTCAAGCCATTTAGTAACAAATAAAATCTTTAACTTAAAATATATATTTACTCAAAAAACAAAAAAAATCCAATAAAAAGACAAACAAAATATAAATTTGTATCTATAACGTATAAGAAATCCAAAACTCAAATATATAATTCTAGTTGTATAAAACACATACATAAATACAAGTAAAAAATAAATATCTTATAACATATCTTCTTTACAATTTTGAGGAAATAGTAATTGTGATAAAGATAACAAACACCCCATGAAGGCGATTCGGCGAACTATACGAGATGTCAAGGCTATGAAATGCAATATTCCGCTGCCGCTTCCGGATTATAATTTCTACGAAACAGCAAACATCGCAGTGGGCATTTTTCAAATTTCCAACTTCTTTCTTAAAAATATATTCTATTGTATTCTGTATAATATGAACAGTTTCTTTTGTATATTAATGTAAAATAAATGTGTAAAATGTCAAAGATTGTTTACCAGGATATAAGTAGAATGGCATTTTTGATTAAACGATATTATCGAATAAAAAAATCGATAACAGTCAATATTATTAAATAAAAAAATATCGATTTCAATCACGATTATCGAAAAGAAAACATCGATACTTTTTTACAAAACAATATATCGTGCGCATCCCTAGTTCAAATCACATATGCCTGCCCACTCTTTCTTCCGGAGGTCAGTTCGCCGGTTTTCTAGTTTCGATTAATAACAATAATCTTTATAATAGCCTCATTATTTATAATATATTAACATTAAAATAATACCTTTACCTTACTTAGTTTTGAAGATTTTTATTACAATTACTGTTCTTTTTATTTTTGGTGTTTGTAGAGTTAAATCTTTGTACATATTTAAAACTGTTTTTATCATCTTTATTGTAAAAATACTTGAAGCTGTTTGGGTGGCGATTTTCACGGTTTGGTTAGAAAGTGCCTTATCTAATATGTTCGTGACGTACTTAAACGTACAGATAGTGTAGGTATATAATAACACAGTAAAATATAATAAGAGAATGTTCACAGCTTCACAAATTATGGCTAGGTTATGTTATAAAGTATAAAGATATCGCATAGGTACTTATAATTCCTTGTTAAATTTACTTACATAGGAACCAATACATTCTCTTAAAAATGGTACCGTTTTGGCGCGATATTTGAATTGAAAAGTTATAATATAAAGGAACAACGTACCTATGACCAAATTTGCCTTAAAATATGTATATAGAATTTCTCTTATTCGAACTTAGTAATCTCACAAAAAAAAAATCCATTCTGAAAACTGTCCAGGAGCCAAATTACAAAATAGAAATAAAATAAAAAGATGAAAAAAACTGATCAACTGTCAAACTGGCACTTGGGATTTGCAAATACTAACTTTACATGTATTTTTAGCAGGTGAAATATATTTATTAGAATGTTGAACTAATAGGTACTTTATGAAGACAATAATATGACTATATTTCAGTTTTGCATATTATTATTATTATAATTATTAGACATGATCAACAGAGATACAGGCTACGTACTAAATGTATCAAGTAACAGAAAATGTTTTATTTTGCATAACACAAACACACTGCTGTTTATTTATTGTGTGGTTTTATATAATAATAATAATATTAGTTTATTTCCAAAATAAGAGAACAACATTGTATTAATATAAATTACAAAATATAAATATATATGAAATAAGAAAATAAGAAAGTCGAATGGATGAGTATCACCTACCTTTATCGAATATGTTTAAGAATAACTTAATTTATAAATAAAAGAAACGTAATTTTAAATTTTTACAAATAAATTCAAATGAATGCTTAAAGTTCGCGCGTCTTTCTCCCTTCAGCATGAAAGTTGACAAGTATCGATTAGATTCATATGTATAAAATCGAATTGCAAAGAAAGTCTGCCAGACCAAATCTACGTTTGTAGGTAGAAATTCAATAAGCAGGTAAAATGACCTTGAAATGTGTGTGGAAATAAACTAATATTATTATTATTATATAAAACCACACAATAAATAAACAGCAGTGTGTTTGTGTTATGCAAAATAAAACATTTTCTGTTACTTGATGCATTTAGTACGTAGCCTGCATCTTTGTTGATCATGTCTAATAATAATAATAATAATAATATGCAAAACTGAAATATAGTCATATTATTGTCTTCATAACGTACCTATTAGTTTAACATTTCTAATAAATATGTTTCACATGCTAAAAATACATGTAAAGTTAGTATTTGCAAATCCTAAGTGCCAGTTTGACAGTTGATCAGTTTTTTTCATGTTTTTATTTTATTTCTATTTTGTAATTTGGCTCCTGGACAGTTTTCAGAATGATTTTTTTTGTGAGATTACTAAGTTCGAATAAGAGAAATTCTATATACATATTTTAAGGCAAATTTGGTCATAGGTACGTTGTTACTTTATATTATAACTTTTCAATTCAAATATCGCGCCAAAACGGTACCATTTTTAACTGAATGTATTGGTTCCTATGTAAGTAAATTTAACAAGGAATTATAAGTATGTGATATCTTTATATTTTATAACATAACCTAGCCATAATTTGTGAAGCTGTGAACATTCTCTTATTATATTTTACTGTGTTATTATACACTATCTGTACGTTTAAGTACGTCACGAACATATTAGATAAGGCACTTTCTAACCAAACCGTGAAAATCGCCACCCAAACAGCTTCAAGTATTTTTACAATAAAGATGATAAAAACAGTTTTAAATATGTACAAAGATTTAACTCTACAAACACCAAAAATGAAAAGAACAGTAACTTCAAAACTAAGTAAGGTAAAGGTATTATTTTAATGTTAATATATTATAAATAATGAGGCTATTATAAAGATTATTGTTATTAATCGAAACTAGAAAATCGGCGAACTGGCCTCCGGAAGAAAGAGTGGGCAGGCATATGTGATTTGAACTAGGGATGCGCACGATATATTGTTTTGTAAATAAGTATCAATGTTTTCTTTTCGATAATCGTGATTAAAATCGATATTTTTTTATTTAATAATATTGACTGTTATCGATTTTTTTATTCGATAATATCGTTTAATCAAAAATGCCATTTTACTTATATCCTGGTAAACAATCTTTGAAATTTCACACATTTATTTCACATTAATATACAAAAGAAACTGTTCATATTATACAGAATACAATAGGATATATTTTTAAGAAAGAAGTTGGAAATTTGAAAAATGCCTACTGGGATGTTTTCTGTTTCGTAGAAATTATAATCGGAAAGCGGCAGCGGAGTATTGCATTTCATAGACTTGACATCTCGTATAGTTCGCCAAATCGCCTTCATGGGGTGTTTATTTTTTATTTGTATTTATGTATGTGTTTTATACCACTAGAATTATATATTTGAGTTTTGGATTATCTTATACGTTATAGATACAAATTTATATTTTGTTTGTCTTTTTATTGGATTTTTTTTATTTTTTGAGTAAATATATATTTTGAGTTAAAGATTTTATTATTTGTTACTAAATGGCTTGAAAAGCCACAGCAAAGAACTTTTAATATAAACATGATAAAAATGTCGATATCAAGGTATATCGATATTCTTCATTCAATATTTGTGTAAAAACGATTTTGAATTTTTGATACATTATTCGATTCTAATATCGATATTTTTGAAACGTTGCGCATTGGAATTTTTTTATTTGCTAATTTCTATATAGTTTGAACTATAAAATTTGATGAATATGTCAAAAATACTATAGACATGGTGTGCAGTTTCTATTTAAAAAATAAACGAATTCAAAGTTCTGAAAACTGCTAACAAATAAAATGTACCTATATTTACATTTTAAGTAATTAGCAACAACCTTAACAAATTTTGAAGAAAAATGTAAAACGTTCTTAGCCGACAATTTCTTTGCTAACTTCGTAAATATAAAACAGTTATTAGGCTTTTGTCGGCGTAAACAGTCCCAGTTTAATTGATTTACATAATTCATCTCATTAGTAAAAGCATAGGCATCTTTCAATTAAGGATAACAGAAAACTCCATATTTTAAAATATTGCAATTTCATTAAACTCGCAAATTAAACTATGTAGTTACTTTTTGGTTTTGTGGTGCCAACCAGTGATGCCAACTGTTGATTGTCTATTACGTACTTTCAAATAACTCGTAACATACTAAATTTTATAATTAGTAACCGCAAAAATTGTTGTTAATTATAATTTTAAATTATAATGAATAATTAAAGTATGGCATACCACACAACTAGCCTCTAAATAATTGCAAAATAATATCGCCATCTATATTATATGTGCTACACTGTTAGGCGACGTAAATGTAACAGATATCTGTAATGTATGTAAAGATCCACCAAAAATGTAAACAAATTTTATTTCATGGATCACTTAAAAAATTACACATGTATTTAGCTACTGTTACTATTTTTACCTTCCAAATATAAATACCGAGTGTACTTGCTATATTACATATAAATTTACCCTGTCATTTTTAAATGTAGCCATTTTTTCTAGTACTTGCAAAACCACTAACTTCCCATTTTATTTACGGCTTATATATTAACTTAATTTAAAAAAAATACGAGCGTTCACTTCGTTTAACCTTTATCTTCATGCTTAATGCATAAAATTTACATGTTTTGATTTTTTACGCCCGTAAAAATGGAAATAAAAATGGTATTTTTTGGGTACATTTCTCTCCCGCCAAAACCTTATCAAACGCAGCCTTAAGGGTGCGTTTCAATCTTAGCAAATCCATTTCGGTTCGGAACTAAGATTTTCCTGTATCTTAAGTACTACTAGTAATAATAGGATGTCGCCACGGTATGCATTCCAAAATTAAATAGCAATTACCTCCAAACATTTCAAGGTCATTTTACCTGTTAAATTTCTACCTCTACATACGATTTGTAAATTTGGTCTGTGCGACTTTCTTTGCAATTTTATTTTATGCGTATGAATCAAATCGACACTTGTCAACTCTCATGCAGAATTAGGGAGAAAGACGCGCGAACTTAAGCATTCATTTGAATTTATTTGTAAATTGAAAAACTTAATACGTATATACATATAATATAGTTTGACATATCCTCAATAAAATGTTGATTGCATTATTAAATACATAATTTAAATTAAATTACTTTTTATACATTTACAATCAGTGACATTTATTTTATTTATAGATTTAGTTATTTTTTAACAAATTCTTAAACGCTGAAGGTAAGTGATACTCATCCATTCGACTTTCTTATTTCATACAAAATTATACAATAAATAAACAGCATTGTGTTTGCGTGGTGCCAAATAAAACATTTTCTTTTACTTGATACATTTGTAATTATTACAGGCTACTGCATCTGTGCGGTATCATATCTTTGTTGATCATATAGAATAATAATATGCAAAACAGAAATATAGTCATATTGTCTTCACGTACTATCATTAGTTCAACATTCTATTAAATATGTCTTACCCGATAAAAATACGGGTAAAGTTAGTATTTGCAAATCCTAAATGTCAATTTGCAAGTTCGTTTGATTTTTTATATAGTCTGAATTTTCAGTCTTTCTATTTAGTTCATATTTTAACTTTTAAATTCAAATATCGCGCCGAAATGCTACTATTTTTAACAGATTGTATTGGTTCCTGGGCACAGTTCCTGGGTAAGCAAATTTAACAAGGAGATATAAGTATATGGGATATCTGTTATATTTTATAACATAACCAAGCCGTAACCTGTGAACATTCTCTTCCATTTTTGTTTTGATTTATTATATTTTAGTGTGTTATTAAACACTATCTGTAAGTGTAAGTACGTCACGAACATTAGATAAGGCGCTTCCAACCACACCGTGAAATTCACCACCCAAACAGCGTCAAGTATTAGCACAATAAAAACAGTTTTAAATATGTACAAAATTTTAACTCAAAAACAACAACCAAAATTGAATAGCCTAGCAGCATTTTTCGAATTTCGCCAGTGTTTTATGTTTGCACTGGGCGCAATTGAATAACATATAGAGGTGTACTCGCTATATTTCACTACAAAATTAGTTAATAGAAATATAATTTTGCCATTAAATGTTTCTACATCTATTTTTTGACCAATCTTTTGTTTGAGTACACGGTGTGTCTAGTAATTTCGCAATAAAAAGTGAATTAGCCTACCTGTATTCTACTCGATTGTCTTCCTAGCCAACTTAAAACAACCGCGAAATTCGAAAAATGCTGCTAGGGGCATTGTGCTAGGGGAACAGCAATTGTAGTAAAATCTTCAAAACATTAAGTAAGGTAAAGTTATTACTTTAATATTAATATATTATAAATAATGAGGCTATTATAAGATTATTGTTATTATTAAAAACTAAAAATCCGGCGAACTGACCTCCGGCATTTCAAAGTTTTGAAAATTGCTATCAAATAAAATGTACCTATATTTACATTTTAAGTAATTACAAACAACCTTAAAAAATTTTGAAAATAAATATAGAAGGTTCTTGTCAACAATTTCTTCTCCACTTCGTAAATATAAAACGGCTACTAGGCTTTTATCGGCGTAAAAAAATCCGTAGGCATCTTTCAATTAAAGATAACAGAAAACTCCATATTTTAAAATGATACAATTTGATTAAATTGACAAATTAAACTATGTAGTTACTTTTTATGATTTGTGGTGCCAACCTGTGATGCCAACTGCTCATTGTCTATAAGGCTATTACGTACTTTCAAATAACTCGTTAACATACTAAATTTTATAATTAGTAACCGCAAAAATTGCTGTTAATTATAATTTTAAATTATAATAAATAATTAAAGTATCGTATAACACACAACCCTTGTTTATAAATACTATAGTTATTCAACCTAGAGAAAACTGTAAATATTTCTTATGTAGTAAAGTGTCGTCCTCTGATATCTTTCAAATGGATTAATACGAATGAATGAAAGTCCTCAGCCAATGAAATATTCTCAACGCCACTCCCACAATTTAATCCGGAAGTTTATAAAAAATGTAAATATATTTTGATATTTTCTATTAAATTTTTATTTTGTTTGATTTGCTTTTTACATCGTTTGCCCTTGAATTACATATCAACATAACCTATATAGCTTAACTGTGATAAAGTAGATTTAAGTAAATGTTTTATTGAAGAATCGTAGGATTACTATTTTTTCCCTTATTATACTCACAATTACCCTTTTATAACATAATAAAAAAAAAGACATACAAAAGGCTTTTTAAAAAACGTATTCATGTTTTTTAAAGAAATAAATCTAAACAAGAAAACGGTATTAAAAAGTCAGCATTTTTATTAAATACTCACTTACATGAAATGTCAGTCTGTTTCGGGTTCAGAGTTTGGGTTATTCTAATTTTTTTCTATGTGTTCAACAGGTATGTCTAAAACAGTCTTCTATATATTCGGTATGACTAGATATACCTAGGTATTATGTAAAAGAAGAAAAAGTAATTAAAAGCTATCCGAACCACAACATTTATTAAGTTGCTTTGCATGGTTTCATCAACATGACTGGTTTATGTGAGGCTTTCAAACCAGTAATGTAGTACGTTTTACAAAGAAAATGCATTATAAACACCACATTATTTTAAGGTTTTGGTATCTTCAGAATTTAGAAATTTAGATGGTTCACAGCCAATCATTTATCACTTAACCAGGATAAATGTGAGACAATTTATTTTACTAGTAAACATAGATCAAACATATATTCTACGAATTGAAAATTGCTTGATATTAGACTAGACACAAGATTAACATGGAAGCCGCAGATAGTTGAATTAGTTAAACACTTATCTTCTGCTACTTAGGCAATTAGACGTATCAGATTTATAACTGATAGTCTACTGGAATAACGACATACTATGGACTATCAAATCACATATCAACAATGTTTAACCAATATGGGGTAAGTAGGCCTATGTAGAAAAGGTGTTCATCCTGCAGAAAAAGGCTGTTCGAGCAATTGTCTGTGTTTCACAAACTATTCGCTGCAAACCTCTCTTCAGAGAACATATGATAAGTCCATTAGTCTAGACACATATTCTGCAACAACTAAGGAGGGCTTTGAAAAAGCAGTCACATCTGATGACTAGGGGTGAGATTACAGAAGTCTCCACTCCTCATAACCATTTGCTGCACATCCCGCATTACATAGGACAAAAGCCACTTCAGTACAACACGTCACTGGTAATTATTTAACAAAATCAAAGTTATGTGTAGACATCTTTCTATTTTTGTATCTAAAGAGAAAATAAAGGACATTCTCCTTCAAGAAGCATTCTACAATGTCAATGACATAAATTAGCCCTGTGTTGACGTTATCATTACATTTTTGCTTGATGTGCTATTGTGTAAACTGTATGTATATCTTATTATTGATATAATAGAAACACTATCCTTCTTACTGTAGAAGTGTTATAATTAATCCTGCTTTTACACCCACAATACTTCATCTCATCAGGGAAGTCGCAGCAACTTTCATTATACATTTACATTCTTGGTAATTATCAATATAGTAAGTACTGCCTACACGTGGTCTGTATATGGACGTTTCTTCAATTTGTATATATTTACCTGCGATTTTAAAAATTGCTTTCAATAATAGTAATTCCTAATAATTGAAGTTACGTTGGGGTTATCAAACAAAACTAGTTTAAAATATATAACACTTTCGGCTGTTACTTTGTGAAGATTCATGATACTGGATATACATAAGTAAAATAAAACACTCAATTAAATTTGAATAACTTCACTTTATTTTAATCACTATGTGACTGCAGTTTCGACATTACATATCATTATCAAACTAGTTTACTTATATTTCTACTATTTAATTTTTCTTTCACCCACGTTTAATTGCAATTGTTTGAAATCTTCATGGATTTTATTGTGTTATATATTGCTACCGGATCTACGTCGCAATAAGATAACGGCTGATTAAGATATGAAACGGGGAGTCGCAATAGGGGGTTGTTAAACAGGATAACGCAGGGCCGAGCTAACTCTGTCGCAGACGGCGTGACGGTTCAGGTAAAAGAGAACACCTTTAGTAGAGCGTCGGTCGGCAACGACGCTTGCGACGATTGTCCGGGCACCAGGACACTATGCTATCTACAGATAACCTACCTGCGCCTCCTACGATCTACCACTGGCTGTGTCCCTCCAGCGGGTTACCTATTGAACACCCTGTATATATGAAGCACCCACACTCATGTGCGTCCTCGTCACAATAATAAATAAATATGCAGAGGTAAAAGAAATAAAAGATAAGGTATTCGTAATATAACAAAATTTAATTAAATTTAACGTGTTGTACGGATATAAGTTTGAAATAAAAAAATTAAATTGTGAAATCAGAAATTAAAACAATGCGTTGAATGAAAGTTAAATCGGAAATTAAGTTAGACAGACGGTGAATAAAAAAAAGTTAAGCGTAGGTGACAGTTGCAAAATTAGAAAGTATATAAATAAAAAAAACCTTAATGATTAGACATAAACTCTGCGCATCAGCAGGAGTTGGTCGGTTGCCGAAACGTTTCTTTCACCTCACAATTAGGTGTACAAAAGTTTTCAATTACATGCCACTTGGCAATGTCAATACAAAGGTGAAATAATATTTATAAAAATTTAATAAGCGCAGGAAAGATTTATGTATTAAAATAAAGTCTTAGCCTAAAGTGTGTAAAATTCGCTAACTTATAAAACAAAACAAAGCGTCAGGTTTGCTTACATGAACTACGTTAAATGAATTTGAAAGTTAATTATTGGCAAGACAAGAGATTAAGGCAAAATCTTACAAGATTACAGCGAAATTTAAACGTACTAAATTATAAACAAATTATAGATTCCAAAATTGCAATACTTCAAGTAACCTACAGTCATTGTAACGACAGAGTAATCTCTAGGTATATTACTGATCGTCTAACATCTACCCAAAAGAAAATAATGAGATAAAATTTATGAATTTTCTAGATTAAGTTTAAATTAAATAATTGCCTCAAAATAAGGCTACAATAATTACGGTAGTGACAAATACAAAATTTCAGATCAATCTGATTATTACAAAAAAAAAATTAATAAAATTAAAACGGTAAATTAATCAGGATTATATTGTGACCTCGCAGTTGACTAAGAGGTGCGATAGGTAATAAACCACTCAAAAATTCTTGGTTCATAACTAGGCGAAATAAGTCTTGCACTCAAACGTTAAGTCGTCGAAAATCGGTCGAAAATATATAAGGTAAAAATTTACAACCTTATTTGGCAAGATGGCTGACGGAAAGACGCTGCAGATGTTCAAGATGGCGGCGTCTCCCTTGTTGGAGAAATTTCCAATTCCACAGGTGGGCTGGATGTTGGATAAAACCCCTGTTGTGGGCGATAACCCCAAAAATAAGACTTCGGAGGGCTCAAATGGTCGTCAAAGGAATCCTAACGGCCTTTGAGGGCTTTAGTGCCCGTCAAAAGAATCCTAATAAAATTTAAAAAAAAACCCAAAGATAAAATCCCGAAAATTTAACACAGAGCTCTGAAAACTTACCCCAATTATGAAGAAATAATATGGAGATCCCACGGTAAGGACTCAGAAGTCACACATAGCACGAAAACGATTCAAAATCCACCTCGTGGCATTCGTAAATTAGATAACGGTATTGCGATAAAAATTAATTCACGATAAATCACCTAATAAAGGTATCGATAACTCACACTTATCTCATTAAAGCCGCCTAAGCGTTAGTCTAACTTTTAGACAAAGTGATAAAATTCACCAAAAGACAATAAGCATATCGTGCCCATGCACTTATAACAAGCTCGACTTCTAAAGTGACCTAACCGTGACCTTTACGGTAGATACGTTACAACCCAAGATCACGCACACTCAATGCGTCACTAGAAAGGATTCAACCTAAAGGCGGGAGTTTTCAAATAAACATAATAAGCACACAACTAATCTGACAATAAAGGGGAGACGACATCGTGACTTAAACACAATTAAACGTAACCCTACACATATCTTAGAAGGAAGAACATAAGCGAATTACTCAACAATTGTAAATAGGAGATATAAAGTCGACCGCACGAGAGGGTATTTCATGCCGGACGTTGGCAATCTGTGAGCAGATAGAACTGTACTACTTAGCCGATAGGTATGACAGAAAATAAACAAGCGATCTTCCACACGTAGTTTCTATTTTTATTGGGCGAAAGGACAGAATTTCTGCAGGTAAATAACGAAATACTAAAGCTTAAATATCAAAACGCTGCAAAAGACGGTAGAAAGGCCGATCTCAAACTTATGTTACAGGAAAATTATGATCCTAACCCCTACGATGATTCTGGGGACGGAATAACAGAAGTTCCTAATACTAGAATATCGAAGATAGAGCAACAAGTGATCGACAGCAATTAATAGTATGCCTTACACTCCAAACATTTCTTTAATTAATTCTCCTTACCTTTTTTTTTTTTAGAGAGACGACTGCGAAGGAAAAGGAAAATAACAATAATACTCGGGGCCTGCTCGAGATTCTGTGTTTGGCAAAACGCAAAATATATGACACAGTTAGCACAATATCTTGATTATCGTTTCAAAACGTTTACAAACTACAATAAATGCATTAGGTAGGGATCGGTCGTAATATATATAAGAAGATATTTTATATACTTAAGCAAGGCGTAGAGATAATTGCAAATGCGGAAAATACGAAACTACAGGTAGGTTAGATTAAGCTAGAGCTAAGATAATTAAAGTTAGTTATTCAGATAAAGAGGCTTTCACAAAAACAGAGTGTAAATGCCCGATCTTACACAAAATGTATCTGTCATATTCGCGGTATGTGATTTAGAGCGGTGAGGGCTCAATAGTAGGTTTTGTACCCACGGAGGCATACTGCAGGCAGTCTTAGCGACCGGTGAAATAGACAATATACAGGGTACGCTCAAAAAGTCATGAACTTTATACAAAATTCCACGTATTTAGACAATAGGTACACAATCTTTTGCGAACTATAGACAAAGTAAATTTACAACGTAACAAATTCCCCCCTTTCCAGCGAAAAGAAATTGAACGCAGAGCAATTTCTTGCACCGAGAACTTAGGCTGACGGGATAAAGATAGTGAAAAGGGTAAGCGAGAGCTCTAAAACGGACGTTGTCTACTACACAAACGCACACATCCACACTCAGTCACAGTAACACCAGACAGCTTGGCCATAACCACCACGTGGCCCTTCGGCGTTCGGCCGGTACGGGAAAGTAACGAAAAATAAAAAGCAAGGGTGTCGAGATTCTGCACAGACGCGCCCCGAGACCTGTCCAACCGACAGCCCAGCACTATTGGTAGCATCACGGGGGGAAGAGGGTGTAGACGGGTTAGATATCGGTGTGCCCGGCCGGCGGTGATCCTTACGACGGTCGAAGGCACAGGAATGAGGAGTGGGCACTACCAATAGGCCAAGATGCGGGCAAGGCAACCCCCGAGACGACACTCTGCAGACACGCGACGGTAAAAGAGACCCTTGGGAGAGGCCCTCGGTATCTCAAAACAAACAAAAATAACAGGTCAACTAAAACCGGGTTTATTACTACAGATACGGGATACAAAGCGGAATTGGGAAGAGGTAAATAAAGGTAGGGTAGAGCTCAGAATGGTGCAACTGCTCAGAGGTACGGATATGCCGTTTCGACATCCATAACATCCGGTAACAACAAAACGAGAAAAGATCGCCAAACAAAAATAGAAATTAGAGAGCAAGAGTTTAAAGTCTGGACCGGCGTTGTCCCGACTAAAATGCTGAAGGCAACGATAAACCATAAGGCTGAAGTCATATCCGATTCCTGGAAGTAACATTTTGAACGTAAGGAAACAAAAGGTCGCCAGGACACGACCTGGGAAGGCTGAGAACTATCAAATAAAGACCGTTCTTCTTTATACCTTCGCAAATAAACGTCAAATCAAGAAGAGAACGTCAGTACGACATAACCAACACGATAGAATAACTACCAAGTGCAGATTCCAGACCATACGATACGCAACACAATCCCGAAATGGTAAAGGTTCTAGAACTGCTATACGGTACGAAGTCATAAAATCGTCAACACGTAATCGTAAACAATACGAAGTCATATTCGGTACGGAACGTCAAAATCAGTACGGCAGAGTCGAGATCGGAACGAAGTCAAAATCGGTACGAAATACATAACTATCAACGTTACACGGGAGTCGAGAAATAACTTAACTAACGTAAGTTATACGGTACTCAGAAGCAACATACAGAGTTACACGAAATTAATCCACCCAATTCAATCGTCGCTGCGTGGGCTATCGACAAAACACAGGGAGAACATCCCAATCAGAACACGTAAGAAAATACGTCGAACCCACGACAACTAAAATCGAAGATGTTAAAAGAAACGGGGGGCACTGAGAATTTTTGGGACGCCTTTTACGCCCAGGCATTAAACCCACAGGTATATTCGTCAGGCCTACCTGCAAACCGAAACATAGTGTGGACTTCCCTAGCAAGGCTGCCACTCCATATATGCAGAGACACGGAAGATCCGAAACATACGGAAGCGATAAAGGCACGGGAAGATAACTGCATAGACGGAATCACAGATACAAGCTGTGCAATGGGGCCGGTAATCACACTAACAGAAGTCGATATAAGGAAAATGTTTGCCCTGAAGCGATAGTTTCTTAATGTATCAAAGCTATTTAGTTAGTAATTGCGGGTTAGGAAATGAATTTTCCAAGATGGAACCGCAACCGCGCGGAAAAGGTCGTGCACTCAGCCGCGGGAGGAGACAACCGCAAGCAGGGGGAGGAACAAATGGCAGACCCGGAAGATCCGACACACGAGAGGGAGAGGGTCCGAGAGGGAAAGGAAGTGATTGTTCCGGTTGTTCAGATGGAAATGAACAATAGGCGTCCGAGTCCCTTTAGAAGCCTTTTACTTCACGCAGGATCACGGTAGGAGAATTCTTTCAGCCCTCACTACAGGCCGTGAAGGTAACGGTAGGTACAAGTAACGAAAAGGCAAAATCGAGATAGCGATAATTTGTAGGCAGTTGGACACGTGAGAAGATAGATCTTAATCATCACTCGGTTGAGGTTTCAGTAAATTTGCATGCCACGCCCCGGGCAGCAATTTACCTTCGCAAGTTTTGAGTTCGTAAATGTCAGTGGAGATACGTTTACTAATTTGGAAGGGCCCGACATATTTGTCAGCCAATTTGGCGGTATAGAATTTGGCGGCATCTGAAAGGACGAAATTTTTACGCCAGACCAACTGGTTTACCAAAAATTCATCTCGTCTATGACGAGTGTCGTAGCGCGCTTTAGCACGCTCGTATGCTTTCTGCAAGCGGGATTTGATGTCACGATATAATTTAGAAAATCCTTCGGAACGCTCTATTAGTTTTTCCGGGTCGCGGACTTCGACAAGTGGAGTTCCGTCAGAGATAGGGGCATCGGAAATTCTTTCTCCAGTGAGATTCATCTCACGACCGAAGTTAATGAAATAGGGCGTATGTCCGGTGACTTCGTGTCTAGCAGTGCGCAAGGCGCAAGTGACTTTGGGAAGATAGACGTCCCATTCGCGATGATTGTCAGAGACATACGAGATCAACATGGTTTTGATAACCCTATTCACACGTTCCACGGGATTCGCTTGAGGATGGTAATTCGCAGTATAGCATGGACGTACTTTATATTCTTTTAACTTAGAACGGTAGTCGTTAGAGCGAAACTGCACGCCATTATCGGAAATTACGGAACGAGGTACGCCAAAAATCAGAAACACATCTTCTTCAAGATGTCGGATAATAGACTTGGAGGAAGCTTTACGTAACGGGAAAGTCAGAACAAACTTACTGAAGATATCAGAGACCACTAGAATGTAATTAAAACCGCGCTTGGACCTCGGAAGAGGACCAACAATGTCGACACTGAGGACTTCCCATGGTTTAGTAACTTTAGAATGTCCACCCATACGACCAACAGGAGCTCTTTGAAGAGGTTTCGCCTTATTGCAATTAGGACAGGCTTTGACATGACGAATCACATCTCCTAACATCTTAGGCCAATAGTAGTGTTGCAATATGCGAGCGAGAGTCTTCGCAATGCCCAGATGACCACTTGTGGGCTCGTTATGACATTCTAACAAGACCTCTTGTCGTTGTTCCTTAGGAACATAGATTTTCCATGAATCGGAATCCTCAGAGGGAAAAGTGCTATTAGGCGGTACGTAACGTCGAAGTATCCCACCGATAAGTTGAAATTGAGGGTACTTCTCGGGATGTCTCTTAATTTGTTCTAAGATACGAACGTAACATTTGTCTTGGCTTTTAGGGTTGACTTGAACGATATCCAATTTGGGGACTGAACGGGAGAGAGTGTCCGGAACGACATTGAATTTTCCTTTACGGTGGATGATAGTGAAGTCGTACTGCTGAAGACGTACGGCCCATCGAGCCAATCTACCCGACGGAGAATTTAGAGAGTTCAGCCAGCAGAGGGAGTAATGATCTGTTATCACCGTAAAGTGTGAGCACTCGATATATGGGCGAAGCTTTTCTATAGCCCAGAGGACGGCAAGGCATTCTTTCTCAACCGTAGAGAATTTACGTTCGGCAGGTGTTAAAGAACGGCTTAGATAACTAATTACTTTCTCCTGTCCGTCTATGTCTTGAGTCAATACGGCTCCAAGGCCATAGTCGCTAGCGTCAGTTTGGATGATGAATTCGTATTGGAAATCGGGACATGTCAAAATCGGGGAGGAAACCAAGCGTTCACGCAAAGATGTCCAAGCTTCCTCACAAGCTAACGTCCAAACGAAGGGACGATTTTTCCGTAGCAAATCAGTAAGCGGGGAGATAACAGTAGAGAAATTAGGGACGAAACGTCGGTACCATGAAGCCATACCTACTAAGCGTCTGACTTCAGAAACATTTTTGGGTGTGGCAATTCCGATGATAGCCTTGACTTTGTCAGGGTCGACCATCAACCCACGACGATTAACCACATAGCCCAGGTACTTCAATTCGTCGCGACAAAACTGACATTTGTCTCTATTAAGCGTTAAGCCAGCGTCACGCAGGCGAGATAAAACTTGCTCTAAAATAGTTAAGTGTTTTTCAAAGGTAGGAGTGACAATTATGATATCATCTAGATAAACGAAAACGTAAGGTTCCAATTCAGGACCCAAAACTCTATCAATAAAACGCTGCCAGGAGGCAGGTGCGTTGTGGAGACCATACGGGAGACGACAAAATTGAAACAAACCTCGATTCGGCACGGTGAAGGCTGTATACTGACGGGAAGACTCGGCAACAGGAATTTGCCAATACGCACTTTTTATATCGAGAGACGTAAGATATTTGGCGTCTCGTAATTTGTCTAAGGTATTTGATACGTAGGGAAGGGGATAGGCATCTCTCTCAGTGACCTGATTGAGCTTCCGATAATCGACACAAAATCGAAAAGTCTTGTCCTTCTTAGGCACGAGAAGAATGGGTGAAGACCAACCACTCTGAGACCTCTCAACGACACCGAGAGCCAACATCTTCTCTAATTCAGCGTCGACTACTTTCTGCACCGCCGGAGATATCGGATAATAGCGTTGCTTAGTCGGAGGGCTACTAGTGATAATAGTGTGCTCTACACCTTTGGCACAACCTAACACCTCCTTATCGACGTTAGGAAAATTCTGATTGATGATAGCCTCGAGCTGACGTTGACGCTCATCAGATAACACCGGTGGTTCGACATCGACAGAAGACACGTCGGGTGCGTCTGAAAATACCCAATCGCCACTGCGCATGTTTATGACGATACCCATATCTCGCCAGAAGTCTGCGCCCAAGATAAGTTGATGCGGTAGTTCAGGTACCACTAAGACGTCAAAGACCTTAGAACGATTCCTAACATTAATAGGCAGGGCAACTTCACCTGATATTCGGCATCGTGAACCGTTGGCAACAGTGCAAAAGGACATAGAGGATTTAAGCGGAACAAAACCCTTTAACACGGACCAACCTGCTTCACCTAAAATAGTGCGTGATGAACCTGTGTCCAAGAGACCGAGAAACTCCTTACCAAAGATTTGAACTTTAAGATAGGGGCGTTCATCCCCTATGGCTTGTTCGAGTATAAAATCTAACCGGGCTCTAATTTGTCGATAGGCCGCTGTGTATACTGTACGCACGGGACGGCCACTTAGTGCGCACGTCGGGCGTTTCCCGAACACTGCGGACAAGAAGATACAATGGTCTCTGGACGACCACAACGATAGCAAAAGCGTTTGCGAGGTAAAGCGCATTGGGAGTAACGATGTCCTGTCTGACGACAATTCCAACATGTGACAGGATTTGCTGAAACGGGTGCCACATGAACACGAGGGCGATTAGAGACGGGAGTAACGGGTGTCTCACGACTTCGAGAATAACTCGGGACTGGTTCGGCATTGACATAAGCCAAATCGGGCTCGAGTGTTTTAGCACGTAAGGGAGGCGGTACATAAGCTTCAGCAGAGGCCTTGCGGGCTTCGAGAACTTTCCCATATTTAAGGAGTTCCGCGATAGAATTGACTTCAGTTAAACCCAATTGCGTTTGATAGAAAGGCAGAATATTACGTTGCAGAATTCGTAATTGAGTTTTTTCAGGGACTGAAACAGAAAGACGAGAAAAGAGATTTTTCATGACCGATACGTATAGTCCAATAGGTTCGTTAGGACCTTGAGTCCGTTGCTTAATTTCGTCCATAAGACGGTCGTCATAATCTACGGCCTGAAATTCTTCCCGTAGACCAGCAGCTAACTCTGACCAATTAGAGTAAAGATGACGATTAGCCCGATACCACACCAAAGCACGATCCTTAAATAAATCTATAGCGGAATTGAATAATAACTGGTCTGAGGAATTACGAGCGATTTTCAGCTCAGCTACACGCTCCAGAAAAGCACTGACCGAAAAGTTCTTATGCCCTGTAAATGTAATACCCCAAGAGGCAACGGGGACGGGTTTAGGCGAAAAAGTAGTGAAAGTCGAGTGAACTGGACCAGGAAAAGTGTTAACCGGAGATCGAATAGGATCCTCCTCTTCGCTAAACTCCTCCTCACTCCCTTGAGGACCAGGGTTACCGGCAGTGGGTGACTGTAATAAGCTGAATGTTGAGGCGCGTTCAAGGGTGCGAGCCTTATCGCGGATGCGACCTTCCAGATCAGCAACGCGACTCCGAAACGCATGGCATTCTTCCACTTCCGCTGAAGATTTTGGGACGGAGTTCTGAATTCGGCGCAATACGAAAGCAAGGGCGGTAGAAATTTTTTGAAATTCGGAAGACTCACGATTCCCCACGAACTGATCGATGAGCCCTTCGATAACCGTAAGCTTAACCTTAATGGCCGCGGAATCTTCTGCATATGTAAATGGATACGTAAGCTTAGTATCCGACGGATAAGACCTAGCATACCCTAGCAGACGTCGATACATTCGTCGCATTCCGTCCAAAGTAGATGGCACCACAGCACCCATAACAGTCAGTAAATATTCAAGGTCTTCCTTCAAAAGACGATTGATCTCAAATTTAGGAGCCATAGCGAAAGTTAATTCAGCAGAAAGTCGAAAAGAAAGAACTATAAAAGAATTGGCGGTACCGGGAACAGCAAGCAAAGACTCGAGTCCTAAGACGCACAAACAAATGCTGGCAGGCAAGGTAGTTCAGAACCTAAGATAAAATTGTAACGTGAGGTGATAACTTTTCCAAAAAAGGGAGAAAAAGAAATATAAACAGTCGAAGTTAGATTAGGTGAGGGAGTAGACGGAAATACAAAAAAACTGAGCGGTAAGGGAAACTTAACGTCCACTTGCCCACCTAAAACGAGAAACGGGCTTAAATCGAGAAAATTCGAAATTTATTCCTGAAAATGGTCAGGACCGAAACGCTAATACAAAACGAGTAGCTTCTCCAAAGTATAGCACCACTGTGCGGTACGACGAAATGTTAGAAATGTTAGTGGCTGAAATACTTAAAGGTAAGGAAAATATTCCGGAAGATGGAGAAAACTTGTCCAAACCGTTAGGCAACGACACGTTGTCACGTCAAAGCAACCAAAACCAAGGAAAATTAGAAAGGACGAGAAACTTCCCTGAAGATGGTAAAAACCAGGTTGAAACGTTCGGTGTCAACTTATGAGTTGATAGATGACACACAAAAGGAAAAGAAAATTTGAGGGCGGCGAAAACTTAGTCGAAACGTAGGTGCGAACTGTTGTACGTTAGGCCCACAACGAACGCATGAAATTGTTGTGAAGGTAGCGGAAACTTCGTTGGAGCGTTGGGTAGCGAAGGAAAAAAGAATTTTGTTCCGGAAGGTGGAGAAAAGATGGCGGAAACGCTGGGGTGTCAATTCGTACGGGAGGGGGGAAGAAAAGTTGTCTGAAATTCTGAAAATGGCGGAAAATAGGCCGAAACTTGGTTGACACACACAAAAATAATAATAAAGAAGAATTGAAGATGGCGGAAAGTTGGTCGAAACGTTGGTGCCAAATTTTTCCCTATCACCAAAAGAAAAATCCAGACGCTAGGGCACCAAATTTTCCTTATTACTGAAAGAAAGGCCCCAAAAAGATTATCGAAACGTTGGCTGTTAAAGACAGGGAGATAATTTGCAAAATTCAAGAAAATGTTCCGGAAGATGGTCAAAATTTTTCCGAAACGTGGTCCACCAAGGACAAGGCGATAAATTTGAAAATTTAAAAAAAAATTCCGGAAGATGGTCAAAATTGGCCGAAACGTTGGGCGCCAAATTTTTTGCTACCGGATCTACGTCGCAATAAGATAACGGCTGATTAAGATATGAAACGGGGAGTCGCAATAGGGGGTTGTTAAACAGGATAACGCAGGGCCGAGCTAACTCTGTCGCAGACGGCGTGACGGTTCAGGTAAAAGAGAACACCTTTAGTAGAGCGTCGGTCGGCAACGACGCTTGCGACGATTGTCCGGGCACCAGGACACTATGCTATCTACAGATAACCTACCTGCGCCTCCTACGATCTACCACTGGCTGTGTCCCTCCAGCGGGTTACCTATTGAACACCCTGTATATATGAAGCACCCACACTCATGTGCGTCCTCGTCACAATAATAAATAAATATGCAGAGGTAAAAGAAATAAAAGATAAGGTATTCGTAATATAACAAAATTTAATTAAATTTAACGTGTTGTACGGATATAAGTTTGAAATAAAAAAATTAAATTGTGAAATCAGAAATTAAAACAATGCGTTGAATGAAAGTTAAATCGGAAATTAAGTTAGACAGACGGTGAATAAAAAAAAGTTAAGCGTAGGTGACAGTTGCAAAATTAGAAAGTATATAAATAAAAAAAACCTTAATGATTAGACATAAACTCTGCGCATCAGCAGGAGTTGGTCGGTTGCCGAAACGTTTCTTTCACCTCACAATTAGGTGTACAAAAGTTTTCAATTACATGCCACTTGGCAATGTCAATACAAAGGTGAAATAATATTTATAAAAATTTAATAAGCGCAGGAAAGATTTATGTATTAAAATAAAGTCTTAGCCTAAAGTGTGTAAAATTCGCTAACTTATAAAACAAAACAAAGCGTCAGGTTTGCTTACATGAACTACGTTAAATGAATTTGAAAGTTAATTATTGGCAAGACAAGAGATTAAGGCAAAATCTTACAAGATTACAGCGAAATTTAAACGTACTAAATTATAAACAAATTATAGATTCCAAAATTGCAATACTTCAAGTAACCTACAGTCATTGTAACGGCAGAGTAATCTCTAGGTATATTACTGATCGTCTAACATCTACCCAAAAGAAAATAATGAGATAAAATTTATGAATTTTCTAGATTAAGTTTAAATTAAATAATTGCCTCAAAATAAGGCTACAATAATTACGGTAGTGACAAATACAAAATTTCAGATCAATCTGATTATTACAAAAAAAAAATTAATAAAATTAAAACGGTAAATTAATCAGGATTATATTGTGACCTCGCAGTTGACTAAGAGGTGCGATAGGTAATAAACCACTCAAAAATTCTTGGTTCATAACTAGGCGAAATAAGTCTTGCACTCAAACGTTAAGTCGTCGAAAATCGGTCGAAAATATATAAGGTAAAAATTTACAACCTTATTTGGCAAGATGGCTGACGGAAAGACGCTGCAGATGTTCAAGATGGCGGCGTCTCCCTTGTTGGAGAAATTTCCAATTCCACAGGTGGGCTGGATGTTGGATAAAACCCCTGTTGTGGGCGATAACCCCAAAAATAAGACTTCGGAGGGCTCAAATGGTCGTCAAAGGAATCCTAACGGCCTTTGAGGGCTTTAGTGCCCGTCAAAAGAATCCTAATAAAATTTAAAAAAAAACCCAAAGATAAAATCCCGAAAATTTAACACAGAGCTCTGAAAACTTACCCCAATTATGAAGAAATAATATGGAGATCCCACGGTAAGGACTCAGAAGTCACACATAGCACGAAAACGATTCAAAATCCACCTCGTGGCATTCGTAAATTAGATAACGGTATTGCGATAAAAATTAATTCACGATAAATCACCTAATAAAGGTATCGATAACTCACACTTATCTCATTAAAGCCGCCTAAGCGTTAGTCTAACTTTTAGACAAAGTGATAAAATTCACCAAAAGACAATAAGCATATCGTGCCCATGCACTTATAACAAGCTCGACTTCTAAAGTGACCTAACCGTGACCTTTACGGTAGATACGTTACAACCCAAGATCACGCACACTCAATGCGTCACTAGAAAGGATTCAACCTAAAGGCGGGAGTTTTCAAATAAACATAATAAGCACACAACTAATCTGACAATAAAGGGGAGACGACATCGTGACTTAAACACAATTAAACGTAACCCTACACATATCTTAGAAGGAAGAACATAAGCGAATTACTCAACAATTGTAAATAGGAGATATAAAGTCGACCGCACGAGAGGGTATTTCATGCCGGACGTTGGCAATCCGTGAGCAGATAGAACTGTACTACTTAGCCGATAGGTATGACAGAAAATAAACAAGCGATCTTCCACACGTAGTTTCTATTTTTATTGGGCGAAAGGACAGAATTTCTGCAGGTAAATAACGAAATACTAAAGCTTAAATATCAAAACGCTGCAAAAGACGGTAGAAAGGCCGATCTCAAACTTATGTTACAGGAAAATTATGATCCTAACCCCTACGATGATTCTGGGGACGGAATAACAGAAGTTCCTAATACTAGAATATCGAAGATAGAGCAACAAGTGATCGACAGCAATTAATAGTATGCCTTACACTCCAAACATTTCTTTAATTAATTCTCCTTACCTTTTTTTTTTTTAGAGAGACGACTGCGAAGGAAAAGGAAAATAACAATAATACTCGGGGCCTGCTCGAGATTCTGTGTTTGGCAAAACGCAAAATATATGACACAGTTAGCACAATATCTTGATTATCGTTTCAAAACGTTTACAAACTACAATAAATGCATTAGGTAGGGATCGGTCGTAATATATATAAGAAGATATTTTATATACTTAAGCAAGGCGTAGAGATAATTGCAAATGCGGAAAATACGAAACTACAGGTAGGTTAGATTAAGCTAGAGCTAAGATAATTAAAGTTAGTTATTCAGATAAAGAGGCTTTCACAAAAACAGAGTGTAAATGCCCGATCTTACACAAAATGTATCTGTCATATTCGCGGTATGTGATTTAGAGCGGTGAGGGCTCAATAGTAGGTTTTGTACCCACGGAGGCATACTGCAGGCAGTCTTAGCGACCGGTGAAATAGACAATATACAGGGTACGCTCAAAAAGTCATGAACTTTATACAAAATTCCACGTATTTAGACAATAGGTACACAATCTTTTGCGAACTATAGACAAAGTAAATTTACAACGTAACAATATGTAGAATTTTAGCCTTCATACTGGATGAAGTGAGGTATATCACTTCATAAAAGTTAATTAGATACACACTTAAATGTACTCGGCTTTGACATTACTTATTTTATTATGGTTCTAGTTAGTTTTATTTTATTCAGGCCTGAATCGTAACAACAACTGCCATGATGCAAGCCTGGATGAATAATCATCAATTATTGTTGAGGATAGTACATACCCAACAACTTATACAAACAAACTAATTCCTAACCAAGCAAAGATTTCTTTAAAGGTTAGTAGTTTGAACCCTTTTCAGCTTGTATTGCAATATCATTGTCAATTATAAGATAAAACATATAGGAAAAATGACATTTCTTCGTTACATCGTCTTGCAATATGTATTTCAGAATAACACTTAACATCCACAATCACATCATCACTTGTTTTTGGAATTTGAAAAATTATTGACAATAGACTTATCATATCCCTTAATTCAAAATATTTTAAGATATTTAAATCTAAAGCAAAACGCCTACAAAATTGTAACAAACACGATTGGTGTAATTGGATAATTGCGTCACTTCCTTTAAGCTCCCATTGGCTTCTCTTTACTACTACGAGAAGACTGCTTTTACTATAACAAATTTAGCGGGAAATACTATGAATGGGCACATCCTACTGCCCAACCCCTCTGTTGGCTACCTACCCGAACTAACCTTCAGTTGTATAACTATAGTATTAATAAACAAGGACACAACTAACCTCTAAATAATTGCAAGATAACATCGCCATCTATACTATATGCGCTACACTATAAGGCGACGTAAATGTAACAGATATCTGTAATGGTAAAGACCCTCCAAAAATGTAAACAAATTTTATTTCATGGATCACTTAAAAAATAACACATATATTTAGATACTGTTACCAATTTTATCTACCAAATATAAATACCGAGTGTACTTGCTATATTACATATAAATTTACTGTGTAATTTTTAAATGTAGGCACTTTTTGTAGTACTTGCAAAACCACTGTCTTCCCATTTTATTTACGGCTTATATATTAACTTAATTTGAAAAAGAATACTACCGTTCACTTCGTTTAACCTTTATCTTCATGCTTAATGCATAAAATTTACATGCTTTGATTTCTTACGCCTGAAAAAATGGAAATAAAAATGGTATTTTTTGGGTACATTTCTCTCCCGCCAAAACCTTATCAAACGCAGCCTTAAGAATATCTAATATATCTTAACCGTGATCACCGTTAATATCAGTAGCGGTGAAAAATATCTACTTGATATAAATCACGTAGATATTTTTAAGCGTTACTGTTATTGACGGTGATCGCTGTTAGTCTATCAAGTAGATATTTTAAAGCGTGATTGATATTAACGGTGATCGCAGTTAAGATATTAGTCGCGCCACAGAGAAAGAAGCAGAGAGCCCATAAGATAGGCTTTATTGTAGCCCTTCAGTTTTAGTTCATTTAAGGAAAATAGAGGACACTACGATGTAGAATTTACCATTATTTTATATTTGAACCACATGTTTGCTGGAAAAATGAAATTAAGATTTGTTGTAAGTTACCTTTTAAGGCTGCGTTTGATAGGTTTTGGCGGGAGAGAAATGTACCCAAAAAATACCATTTTTATTTCCATTTTTACGGGCGTAAAATATCAAAACATGTAAATTTTATGCATTAAGCATGAAGATAAAGGTTAAGGGTGCGTTTCAATGTTGACAAATCCATTTCGGTTCGTATCTAAGATTTTAGCGTTTCTTAAGTACTACTAGTAATAATTGGATGGCGCCACTATGTTAATTCTAAACCACAAACTAAACTAATTCTGAAGAATCGATCTAAAACATTTCAAGGTCATTTTACCTGCTTATTGAATTTCTACCTACAAACGTAGATTTGGTCTGGCAGACTTTCTTTGCAATTTGATTTTACACGTATGAATCTAATCGATACTTGTCAACTTTCATGCTGAAGGGAGAAATACGCGCGAACTTTAAGCATTCATTTGAATTTATTTGTAAAAATTTAAATTAAATTACGTTTCTTTTATTTATAAATTAAGTTATTCTTAAACATATTCGCTAAAGGTAAGGTGATACTCATCCATTCGACTTTATTATTTTCTTATTTCATATATATTTATATTTTGTAATTTATATTAATACAATGTTCTCTTATTTTGGAAATAAACTATTATTATTATTATTATTATTATATAAAACTACACAATAAATAAACAGCAGTGTGTTTGTGTTATGCAAAATAAAACATTTTCTGTTACTTGATGCATTTAGTATGTAGCCTGCATCTTTGTTGATCATGTCTAATAATAATAATAATAATAATATGCAAAACTGAAATATAGTCATATTATTGTCTTCATAACGTACCTATTAGTTCAACATTCTAATAAATATGTTTCACCTGCTAAAAATACATGTAAAGTTAGTATTTGCAAATCCAAGTGCCAGTTTGACAGTTGATCAGTTTTTTTTCATGTTTTTATTTTATTTCTATTTTGTAATTTGGCGTAATTTGTGAGATCACTAAGTTCGAATAAGAGAAATTCTATATACTTATTTTAAGGCACATTTGGTCATAGGTACGTTGTTACTTTATATTATAACTTTTCAATTCAAATATCGCGCCAAAACGGTACCATTTTTACAGAATGTATTGGTTCCTATGTAAGTAAATTTAACAAGGAATTATAAGTATGCGATATCTTTATATTTTATAACATAACCTAGCCATAATTTGTGAAGCTGTGAACATTCTCTTATTATATTTTACTGTGTTATTATACACTATCTGTAAGTTTAAGTACGTCACGAACATATTAGATAAGGCACTTCTAACCAAACCGTGAAAATCGCCACCCAAACAGCTTCAAGTATTTTTACAATAAAGATGATAAAAACAGTTTTAAATATGTACAAAAATTTAACTCTACAAACACCAAAAATGAAAAGAACAGTAATTGTAATAAAAATCTTCAAAACTAAGTAAGGTAAAGGTATTATTTTAGTGTTAATGTATTATAAATAATGAGGCTATTATAAAGATTATTGTTATTAATCGAAACTAGAAAACCGGCGAACTGACCTCCGGAAGAAAGAGTGGGCAGGCATATGTGATTTGAACTAGGGATGCGCACGATATATTGTTTTGTAAAAAAGTATCGATGTTTTCTTTTCGATAATCGTGATTGAAATCGATATTTTTTTATTTAATAATATTGACTGTTATCGATTTTTTATTCGATAATATCGTTTAATCAAAAATGCCATTCTACTTATATCCTGGTAAACAATCTTTGAAATTTCACACATTTATTTCACATTAATATACAAAAGAAACTGTTCATATTATACAGAATACAATAGAATATATTTTTAAGAAAAAAGTTGGAAATTTGAAAAATGCCTACTGGGATGTTTGCTGTTTCGTAGAAATTATAATCCGGAAGCGGCAGCGGAATATTGCATTTCATAGACTTGACATCTCGTATAGTTCGCCGAATCGCCTTCATGGGGTGTTATCTTTATCACAATTACTATTTCCTCAAAATTGTAAAGAAGATATGTTTTAAGATGTTTATTTTTTACTTGTATTTATGTATGTGTTTTATACAACTAGAATTATATATTTGAGTTTTGGATTATCTTATACGTTATAGATACAAATTTATATTTTGTTTGTCTTTTTATTGGATTTTTTTTATTTTTTGAGTAAATATATATTTTAAGTTAAAGATTTTATTATTTGTTACTAAATGGCTTGAAAAGCCCCAGCAAAGAACTTTTAATATAAACATGATAAAAATGTCGATATCAAGGTATATCGATATTCTTCATTCAATATTTGTTTAAAATCGATTTTGAATTTTTGATACATTATTCGATTCTAATATCGATATTTTTGAAACGTTGCGCATTGGAATTTTTTTATTTGCTAATTTGCTATATAGTTTGAACTATAAAATTTGATGAATATGTCAAAAATACTATAGACATGGTGTGCAGTTTCTATTTAAAAAATAAACGATTTCAAAGTTCTGAAAACAAATAAAATGTACCTATATTTATATTTTAAGTAATTAGCAACAACCTTAACAAATTTTGAAGAAAAATGTAAAACGCTCTTAGCCGACAATTTCTTTGCGAACTTCATTAGTAAAAGGATAGGCATCTTTCAATTAAGGATAACAGAAAACTCCATATTTTAAAATATTGCAATTTCATTAAACTCCCAAATTAAACTATGTAGTTACTTTTTGGTTTTGTGGTGCCAACCAGTGATGCCAACTGTTGATTGTCTATTACGTACTTTCAAATAACTCGTAACATACTAAATTTTATAATTAGTAACCGCAAAAATTGTTGTTAATTATAATTTTAAATTATAATGAATAATTAAAGTATCGCATAACACACAACTAACCTCTAAATAATTGCAAGATAATAACGCCATCTGTATTATATGTGCTACACTGTTAGGCGACGTAAATGTAACAGATATCTGTAATGTATGTAAAGACCCACCAAAAATGTAAATAAATTTTATTTCATGGATCACTTAAAAAATTACACATGTATTTAGCTACTGTTACTATTTTTACCTTCCAAATATAAATACCGAGTGTAGTTGCTATATTACATATAAATTTACCGTGTAATTTTTAAATGTAGCCATTTTTTCTAGTACTTGCAAAACCACTAACTTCCCATTTTATTTACGGCTTATATATTAACTTAATTTAAAAAAAATACGAGCGTTCACTTCGTTTAACCTTTATCTTCATGCTTAATGCATAAAATTTACATGTTTTGATATTTTACGCCCGTAAAAATGGAAATAAAAATGGTATTTTTTGGGTACATTTCTCTCCCGCCAAAACCTTATCAAACGCAGCCTTAAGGCCCGGTTATAGTGTTACCGACCGAGTCCATTTTGTACCAGAATCTTATTTCATGCTTTTTGTAAAAATAAGAATACGAATAATAAAATTTAAAAAGGGGAATCATTTATAATTAAGTAGTGATTAGTCTAAAGCAATTAATTGTTATAAATCGTAATCAACTAATTCTAAAAATCAAGAAATATAACCAAGGGCATAAGGACAGCATTAGGATAATGTACGCATGTTTTGCGAAAAGATAGTGCAAACAGAAATAAAAAATATGCTTTTATTTTCCTGAAAAGCATGAAATACATATGATAAAAAACATAGGCGTTCTGTAAAACGCTGCTTCCTAATAGTTTGTACATTATTTCATAGATAGCACCACAAGATAAAATAGTCAAGGCCAAATGTGGTGTAGCAGATACAGTTGGCCTTGAAATAGAAAATAATGTGGGAAGGAGAAAGAAAGCTATATACCCTTTCCTTATTAAAATATTACAAATACATTTGATACTTTTATACTAAACTTGAGGGGTAGCACAATTTATTAGTTTGTGTAGGAATATTTTATTTTTTGAGCCGCATCCAACTAAAGAATAGATAGGTATATTTTATTACTTTCTTATACGTATGAGAGTTTCAAATTATAGAATTTTAAGAATTTTTTTATATAAAAATTATTCAAAATCGTATTATAAATACTTATTACTATTCTCTTAATAAATCCCTATAGAATGCATACTTTGCAAGACATTCGAAAAAATATGAGGTGTGGCCACCACACGACGTTCTTATACGTATGAGCGTTTCGAATTATAGAGTTTTAAATTTTTTAATATAAAAATTATCTAGAATCCTATTATAAGTACTTCTGTTCTCTTAATAAATCTCTATAGAATGCATACTTTGCGAGATATTCGAAAGAAAGTGCTACTCGCTAAGAGTAAAAGTGTTACTTCCGGTCCGAATTTTGAAATTTCATTTATACAAAAAATATTTCAAAATCAACTCTAAATACTTTTGTACTCTTGACAAATATCTATAGAACGCATAATTTACGACATATTGGCAAAAAATCGCTATTCGATAAGAGTAAAAGTGATACTTCCGGTCCGAATTTTGAAAATGTTTTTATACAAAAGATATTGAAAATTAAGTTCTAAATACTTTTATATTCGTAGCGTACCTGTCTAAAAAGCATGACTTGCGAAATATTTACACAAAACTGATTTTTCATAAGAGTAAAAGACCTACTTCCGGTATCAATTTCGAAAAACTTTTTAAATAAAGTTGTTCTCAATTTTAATTTTAAGTACATATGAATTCTTTATAAATTTGTTTAAACTTAGTAGTTGACAAAATATTAGCAAAATTCGATTTTTTCACTGAAGTAAACTACTACTTCCGGTATATGAAAACCTAATCAGATCTCAAGAGGGAGATTGTACACGTCACGCACACACACACACACACAGAGAGAGAGAGAGAGAGAGAGAGAGAGAGAGAGAGAGAGAGAGAGAGAGAGAGAGGGAGAGAGAGAGAGAGAGAGAGAGAGAGAGAGAGAGAGAGAGAGAGAGAGAGAGAGAGAGAGAGAGGAGAGAGAGAGAGAGAGAGAGAGAAGCAGACATATTTCAAAAACCACTTTTTTGGTGTCAGGCGACTTCAAAACGTGGACATCTGCAAAAATCTCGAGGTCGAAAACTTTCGTCATCACAATACTTCCTTATACCACGTATAAGAAAGTAAAATGGTTTTTAAAAAATGTCTCTCTCTTTGTGTGTGTGCGCGTGTGACCACGATAGCGATCAAACTGCTATAACTATCAATTCGAAATATTACGATTATAATCTCCCTCTTGAGATCTGATTAGATTTACACTAAAATCGGCATACCGGAAGTATTAATTTACTTAGTGAAAAAATCGAATTTTGCCAATATTTCGTCAACTACTAAGTTTAAAGAAATTTATAAAGAATTCATATGTATTCAGAATTAAATTTGAGAAGAATTTTATTATGAAAGTTTTTTGAAATTCCTGCCGGAAGTAGATCCTTTTCTTATCGAAAATCAGTTTTTTGCCAATATTTCGCAAGTCATGCTTTTTAGACAGGTACGTTACGAGTATAAAAGTATGTAGAACTTAATTTTCAACACCTTTTGTATCAAAAAAATTTCCAAATTTGGACCGGAAGTAAAACTAAAGCGAAGTTTAAACAAATTTATATAGAATTCATATGTATTCTGAATTAAATTTGAGAAGAATTTTATTATGAAAGTTTTTTGAATTCCTGCCGGAAGTAGGTCTTTTTCTTATCGAAAATCAGTTTTTTGCTAATATTTCGCAATTCATGCTTTTTGGACAGGTGCGTTACGAGTATAAAAGTATTTAGAACATAATTTTCAATACCTTTTGTCTCAAAAAAATTTCCAAATTTACACCGGAAGTAAAACTTTTACTCTTATCGAATAGCGACTTTTTGCAAATATGTCGTAAATTCATTCTATATATATTTATCAAGAGTACAAAAGTATTTAGAGCTGGATTTGGAATATTTTTTGTATAAATAAAATTTCAAAATTTGGACCGGAAGTATCACTTTTACTCTTAGTGAGTTGCATTTTCTTTCGAATATCTCGCAAAGTATGCATTATATAGACATTTATTAAGAGAATAGAAGTACGTATAATAGGATTTTTAATAATTTTTATATAAAAAATCCTTAAAATTTGGCTAATTTTTCTATGAAATAACACTATTTCAAACAATTTTGTATAATTTGAAATGCTCATTCGTATATATATTATTTAATTCTTTATTTCAAAAGTAGGACAATTTATTTTTTTAGATGAAGGAAATACAGCAAGAAAATACTACATATAAACTAAAAAATATATAAGTACATGGTAAATAATAAAATTTTATCATGAGTAATATAACTCAACAAATATAGGGAAACTTCTAATAAGCAATGTAGAGAACATATTTGTAGTTGAAAATAGAAATATATGCGCCTATCAGAAAAAAAAAAACATTTTTAAAATATATTAGAGTGTTAAAGAAATTTACATTATTCGATCGTGTTTTCTATTTATTTTAAATCTCTCTTCTGACCGAATAAATAATATTTACACACTTATATTACCCCTTTAGCACATACCTCTGCTTTATATCCACTTACAATAATGTGTAGGACGGAAAGAGAGGTATACGACTTGCAACGTATTCTCCCTCTTACTTTAGAAGACCGATATTCATTCATAATGTTACCTGGGCGATCCAATTCGTTCTACAATTCAGTAAATAAATCGTTTTCTTTACTTTCGTCTGCATCCCCATGGCAACGAACTAAATTTTAATTTTAGTGTAATCCGTACAAATCCGTACATTTAGCGACATCTATATTGCATTAGATTTCGAACTCTAGCTAATTTCATACCTGTTGAAATTTTTACCGACTATAACCGGGCCTTAAGGCTGCGTTTGATAACGTTTTGGCGGGAGAGAAATGTACCGGAAAAATACCATTTTTATTTCCATTTTTTCAGGCGTATGATATCAAAACATGTTAATTTTATGCATTAAGCATGAAGATAAAGGTTATACGAAGTGAACGCTCGTATTTTTTTTTAAATTAAGTTAATATATAAGCCGTAAATAGAATGGGAAGTTAGTGGTTTTGCAAGTACTAGAAAAAATGGCTACATTTAAAAATTACACAGTAAATTTATATGTAATATAGGAAGTACACTCGGTATTTATATTTGGAAGGTAAAAATAGTAACAGTAGCTAAATATATGTGTAATTTTTTAAGTGATCCATGAAATAAAATTTGTTTACATTTTTGGTGGGTCTTTACATACATTACAGATATCTGTTACATTTACGTCGCCTAACAGTGTAGCACATATAATATAGATGGCGTTATTATCTTGCAATTATTTAGAGGTTAGTTGTGTGTTATGCGATACTTTAAATATTCATTATAATTTAAAATTATAATTAACAACAATTTTTGCGGTTACTAATTATAAAATTTAGTATGTTACGAGTTATTTGAAAGTACGTAATAGACAATCAACAGTTGGCATCACTGGTTGGCACCACAAAACCAAAAAGTAACTACATAGTTTATTTTGCGAGTTTAATGAAATTGCAATATTTTAAAATATGGAGTTTTCTGTTATCCTTAATTGAAAGATGCCTATGCTTTTACTAATGAGATGAATTATGTAAATCAATTAAACTGGGACTGTTTACGCCGACAAAAGCCTAATAGCTGTTTTATATTTACGAAGTTCGCAAAGAAATTGTCGGCTAAGAACGTTTTACATTTTTCTTCAAAATTTGTTAAGGTTGTTGCTAATTACTTAAAATGTAAATATAGGTACATTTTATTTGTTAGCAGTTTTCAGAACTTTGAAATCGTTTATTTTTTAAATAGAAACTGCACACCATGTCTATAGTATTTTTGACATATTCATCAAATTTTATAGTTCAAACTATATAGCAAATTAGTAAATAAAAAAATTCCAATGCGCAACGTTTCAAAAATATCGATATTAGAATCGAATAATGTATCAAAAATTCAAAATCGATTTTAAACAAATATTGAATGAAGAATATCGATATACCTTGATATCGACATTTTTATCATGTTTATATTAAAAGTTCTTTGCTGTGGCTTTTCAAGCCATTTAGTAACAAATAATAAAATCTTTAACTCAAAATATATATTTACTCAAAAAATAAAAAAAAATCCAATAAAAAGACAAACAAAATATAAATTTGTATCTATAACGTATAAGATAATCCAAAACTCAAATATATAATTCTAGTGGTATAAAACACATACATAAATACAAATAAAAAATAAATATCTTAAAACATATCTTCTTTACAATTTTGAGGAAATAGTAATTGTGATAAAGATAACACCCCATGAAGGCGATTCGGCGAACTATACGAGATGTCAAGTCTATGAAATGCAATATTCCGCTGCCGCTTCCCGATTATAATTTCTACGAAACAGCAAACATCCCAGTAGGCATTTTTCAAATTTCCAACTTCTTTCTTAAAAATATATTCTATTGTATTCTGTATAATATGAACAGTTTCTTTTGTATATTAATGTGAAATAAATGTGTGAAATTTCAAAGATTAAAATGGCATTTTTGATTAAACGATATTATCGAATAGAAAAATCGATAACAGTCAATATTATTAAATAAAAAAATATCGATTTCAATCACGATTATCGAAAAGAAAACATCGATACTTTTTTACAAAACAATATATCGTGCGCATCCCTAGTTCAAATCACATATGCCTGCCCACTCTTTCTTCCGGAGATCAGTTCCCCGGTTTTCTAGTTTCGATTAATAACAATAATCTTTATAATAGCCTCATTATTTATAATATATTAACATTAAAATAATACCTTTACCTTACTTAGTTTTGAAGATTTTTATTACAATTACTATTCTTTTCATTTTTGGTGTTTGTAGAGTTAAATCTTTGTACATATTTAAAACTGTTTTTATCATCTTTATTGTAAAAATACTTGAAGCTGTTTGGGTGGCGATTTTTGACGGTTTGGTTAGAAAGTGCCTTAACTAATATATTCGTGACGTACTTAAACGTACAGATAGTGTATAATAACACAGTAAAATATAATAAGAGAATGTTCACAGCTTCACAAATTATGGCTAGGTTATGTTATAAAATATAAAGATATCGCATACTTATAATTCCTTGTTAAATTAACTTACATAGGAACCAATACATTCTGTTAAAAATGGTACCGTTTTGGCGCGATATTTGAATTGAAAAGTTATAATATAAAGTAACAACGTACCTATGACCAAATTTGCCTTAAAATATGTATATAGAATTTCTCTTATTCGAACTTAGTAATCTCACAAAAAAAATCCATTCTGAAAACTGTCCAGGAGCCAAATTACCAAATAGAAATAAAATAAAAACATGATAAAAACTGATCAACTGTCAAACTGGCAGGCACTTGGGATTTGCAAATACTAACTTTACATGTATTTTTAGCAGGTGAAACATATTTATTAGAAATGTTGAACTAATAGGTACGTTATGAAGACAATAATATTACTATATTTCAGTTTTGCATATTATTATTATTAGACATGATCAACAAAGATGCAGGCTACGTACTAAATGTATCAAGTTACAGAAAATATTTTATTTTCATAACACAAGTTATTTATTGTGTAGTTTTATATAATAATAATATTAGTTTATTTCCAAAATAAGAGAACAACATTGTATTAATATAAATTACAAAATATAAATATATATGAAATAAGAAAATAAGAAAGTCGAATGGATGAGTATCACATACCTTTAGCGAATATGTTTAAGAATAACTTAATTTATAAATAAAAGAAACGTAATTTAAAATTTTTACAAATAAATTCAAATGAATGCTTAAAGTTCGCGCGTCTTTCTCCCTTCAGCATGAAAGTTGACAAGTATCGATTAGATTCATACGTATAAAATCAAATTGCAAACAAAGTCTGCCAGACCAAAACTACGTTTGTAGGTAGAAAATCAATAAGCAGGTAAAATGACCTTGAAATGCTTTAGATCTTTTCTTCAGAATTAGTTTTGTTTGTGGTTTAGAATTAACATCGTGGCGCCCTCCAATTATTACTAGTAGTACTTAAGAAACGCTAAAATCTTAGATACGAACCGAAATGGATTTGCTAAGATTGAAACGCACCCTTAGGCCCGGTAATAGTCGGTAAAAATTTCAATAGGTATGAAATTAGCTAGAGTTCGAAATCTAATGCTATATAGATGTCGCTAAATGTACGGATTACACTAAAATTAAAATTTAGTTCGTTGCCATGGGGATGCAGACGAAAGTAAAGCAAACGATTTATTTACTGAATTGTAGAACGAACTGGATCGCGCAGGTAACATTATGAATGAATATCGGTCTTCTAAAGTAAGAGGGAGAATACCTTGCAAGTCGTATACCTCTCTTTCCGTCCTACACATTATTGTAAGTGGATATAAAGCAGAGGTATGTGCTAAAGGGGTAATATAAGTGTGTAAATATTATTTATTCGGTCAGAAGAAAGAATTAAAATAAATAGAAAACACAATCGAATAATGTAAATTTCTTTAACACTCTAATATATTTAAAAAATGTTTTATTTTCTGATAGGCGCATATATTTCTATTTTCAACTACAAATATGTTCTCTACATTGCTTATTAGAAGTTTCCCTATATTTGTTGACTTATATTGCCCATGATAAAATGTTATTATTTACCATGTACTCATATATTTTTCAGTTTATATGTAGTATTTTCTTGCTGTATTTCCTTCATCTAAAAAAATAAATTGTCCTACTTTTGAAATAAAGAATTAAAAAATATATATATGAATGAGCATTTCAAATTATACAAAATTGTTTGAAATAGTGTTATTTCATAGAAAAATTAGCCAAATTTTAAGAATTTTTTGTATAAAAATTATTCAAAATCCTATTATAAGTACTTCTATTCTCTTAATAAATGTCTATATAATGCATACTTTGCGAGATATTCGAAAGAAAATGCAACTCACTAAGAGTAAAAGTGATACTTCCGGTCCAAATTTTGAAATTTTATTTATACAAAAAATATTCCAAATCCAGCTCTAAATACTTTTGGATTCTTGATAAATATATACCATAAGACCGCGTGCGTCTGCATTATCGCGATACCTGTAGAGTAAGCGAAACAGATAGAGATGTCTGTGTATTAGAACGGTAAACAAGTGGACGCAGTGTTATACTGGATTACAACAGAGCTAGTATTTCGCATATGCCTATCATGCACTCGCTTTTGTCCAAAAAATCCACATTTATACGGTGTAGTCGGGCAGTCGCATTCGCCGTCGCTTCCACATATGGGCGTCAGTTCGAGTTTTATTATTGCTTAAGAATAACATTTTTTTAGCTAATTACAGGTTAATTGCAATGTTGAATTACAATTCTGTTTTAAGAAGTAAATATTTTGTGTGTCAGTATTTTATTATAGTTGAGTTTTCAGATTATAATATTTGTTGAAAAATATTATTTTAGTTAAGAAGTTTTTTTTATTTTAAAGTCTAGGAGTTATTTATTATTTATTTTTGCTCTTTTATGTTGTTTATGAATGAGTTTATGAGTTACTTCACTGACATATTATCAGTGATTATCTGATGCTTCAAACAACTACAAATAATTACTAACAACGGAAACGCAATACCTATTACACTGCTTTTCACTTGATTTGCCTACGAATACATTTATACGTATAACTTATACGCCTGCTGTCGGTGTGGCAATTCAAGTTGGCACGCCCATTTATAGTCGACCAGTAGTTACTAATACATGCATCGCGCTATGAACGGCGGCCACACGGTATATAGAATGCATAATTTACGACATATTTGCAAAAAGTCGTTATTCGATAAGAGTAAAAGTTTTACTTCCGGTGTAAATTTGGAAATTTTTTTGATACAAAAGGTATTGAAAATTATGTTCTAAATACTTTTATACTCGTAACGCACCTGTCCAAAAAGCATGAATTGCGAAATATTGGCAAAAAACTGATTTTCGATAAGAAAAAGACCTACTTCCGGCAGGAATTGAAAAACTTTCATAATATAATTCTTCTCAAATTTAATTCAGAATACATATGAATTCTATATAAATTTGTTTAAACTTCGCTTTAGTTTTACTTCCGGTCCAAATTTGGAAATTTTTTTGATACAAAAGGTATTGAAAATTAAGTTCCAAATACTTTTATACTCGTAACGTACCTGTCTAAAAAGCATGACTTGCGAAATATTGGCAAAAAACTGATTTTCGATAAGAAAAAGATCTACTTCCGGCAGGAATTTCAAAAAACTTTCATAATAAAAGTCTTCTCAAATTTAATTCTGAATACATATGAATTCTTTATAAATTTGTTTAAACTTAGTAGTTGACGAAATATTGGCAAAATTCGATTTTTTCACTAAGTAAATTACTACTTCCGGTATGCCGATTTTACTGTAAATCTAATCAGATCTCAAGAGGGAGATTATACTCGTAATATTTGGAATTGATAGTTATAGCGGTTTGATCGCTATCGTGGTCACACGCACACACACAAAGAAAGAGACATTTTTTAAAAACCATTTTACTTTCTTATACGTGGTATAAGGAAGTATTGTGATGACGAATGTTTTCGACCTCGAGATTTTTGCAGATGTCCACGTTTTGAAGTCGCCTGACACCAAAAAAGTGGTTTTTGAAAGATGTCTGTCTCTCTCTCTCACTGTGTGTGTGTGTGTGTGCGTGACGTGTACAATCTCTCTCTTGAGATCTGATTAGGTTTTCATAGACCGGAAGTAGTAGTTTACTTCAGTGAAAAAATCGAATTTTGCCAATATTTTGTCAACTACTAAGTTTAAACAAATTTATAAAGAATTCATATGTACTTAAAATTAAAATTGAGTACAACTTTATTTAAAAAGTTTTTCGAAATTGATACCGGAAGTAGGTCTTTTACTCTTATCAAAAATCAGTTTTGTGCAAATATTTCGCAAGTCATGCTTTTTAGACAGGTACGCTACGAATACAAAAGTATTTAGAACTTAATTTTCAATATCTTTTGTATAAAAAAATTTTCAAAATTCGGACCGGAAGTATCACTTTTACTCTTATCGAATAGCGATTTTTTGCCAATATGTCGTAAATTATGCGTTCTATAAACATTTGTCAAGAGTACAAAAGTATTTAGAGTTGGTTTTGAAATATTCTTTGTATAAATGAAATTTCAAAATTCGGACCGGAAGTAACACTTTTACTCTTAGCGAGTAGCACTTTCTTTCGAATATCTCGCAAAGTATGCATTATATAGAGATTTATTAAGAGGACAGAAGTACTTATAATAGGATTCTAGATAATTTTTATATAAAAAATTTTAAAACTCTATAATTTGAAACGCTCATACGTATAAGAAGGTCGTGTGGTGGCCACACCTCATTTTTTTTCGAATGTCTTGCAAAGTATGCATTCTATAGGGATTTATTAAGAGAACAGAAGTACTTATAATAGGATTCTAGATAATTTTTATATAAAAAAAATTAAAACTCTATAATTTGAAACGCTCATACGTATAAGAACGTCGTGTGGTGGCCACACCTCATTTTTTTTCGAATGTCTTGCAAAGTATGCATTCTATAGGGATTTATTAAGAGAATAGAAGTATTTATAATACGATTTTGAATAATGTTTATATAAAAAAATTCTTAAAATTCTATAATTTGAAACTCTCATACGTATGGTGGTCACACCTCATTATTTGGTATTAGAGGACTTCAAAACGTGGACATCTCTAAAAATCTCGAGGTCGAAAATTTTCATCAAAATACATCCTTATACTACGTATAAGAAAGTAATAAAATATTCTTTAGTTGGATGCGGCTCAAAAAATAAAATATTCCTACACAAACTAATAAATTGTGCTACCCCTCAAGTTTAGTATAAAAGTATCAAATGTATTTGTAATATTTTAATAAGGAAAGGGTATATAGTTTTCTTTCTCCTTTGATATCCTTAATTTTTTAGTAGTGAAGATGGTGATGTGTTTTGTTCCCCATTGCAAGCATTACAGTGAAATGAAAACCTGTAAGTTTTTCTATTTTCGGAAAAATTGGAGTATATGGGTGCAACCGATTTTTGACAAAATGACTAGTGTATCTTATAGAGGACATCTAATTGAACAACTTTTATTTATAAATTAATCGGCGTAAACGTACAGGAACGGAGATAATTAATAATTAAGGTGCTCATCAAGTGAATTTTCCATGTCACATTTTTAGTGGTATCTGTTATACCCACTTTTGAAATTATGAAAATCGTAATAAATGATGTTTATTTCACTTTACCACACAACAATTACATTTAATTTTTATGTTTTTTAATCACATTTCTGCGATTTTAAAATTCTAATATAACCTTCCCCTTCCCCCGACCCGCACGCGCGAAAAATGCGAATTAAAATATAGCATTATATAAACAAATATGCAAAAATTGTAATACAAATTAAGCAGTTGATATGTTTAGTATACCATTAAACCAATTATAAGTTTGCAATACTCTGTTTTTACTCGATAAAATTATAATATAGCTTTAAATTATTTCTTATGACAGATTACATACACTTTTCTAATGTTTGGGAAGGTTTTGTGAGCCCCGGCTCCTTGTGACGTCAGACTTAGGTAGTCCATTTGTGGTGCTATCTATGAAATAATGTACAAACTATTAGGAAGCAGAGTTTTACAGAACGCCTATGTTTTTTATCATATGTATTTCATGCTTTTCAGGAAAATAAAAGCATATTTTTTATTTCTGTTTGCACTATCTTTTTGCAAAACATGCGTACATTATCCTAATGCTATCCTTATGCCCTTGGTTATATTTCTTGATTTTTAGAATTAGTTGATTACGATTTATAACAATTAATTGCTTTAGACTAATCACTACTTAATTATAAATGATTCCCCTTTTTAAATTTTATTATTCATATTCTTATTTTCACAAAAAGCATGAAATAAGATTCTGGTACAAAATCGACTCGGTCGGTAACACTATAACCGGGCCTTAAGTTTAACTAACCGACACTGTAATAGTAGTGACATCTGACGGGCAGTTGGACTACTACAAGTGTAAGTTAAGACATTAGACACATGTAAAAAGCATGTATTTATTAAAATAATAAATAGTGATTAAAGAACCTCTAGTGGTTATTATTTATGATTGTGTTATAATTATCTTCACCTGCTACCTACACAAACCATATTACATGGCGCGGCTAAATTGGAGTATATGGTTGCAATCGATTTTTGACAAAAAAACTAGTGTACCGTATAGAGGACCACTAATTGAACAACTTTTACTTATAAATTAATCGGTGCAAACGTACAGGAACGGAGATAATTAATAATTAAGGTGCTCACCGAGTGAATTTTCCATGTCACATTTTTAGTCGTATCTGTTATACACACCGTTGAAATTATGAAAATTGTAATAAATGATGTTTATTTCACTTTACCACACAACAATTACATTGAATTTTTATGTTTTTTAATTACTTTTCAGCGATTTTAAATATCTTAACATAACCCATACATAACAACAAACCGCCTAGTGGAAAAGTTGCATTCGTACCAACTACTGTCATCCATAGAGTTATAGAGTGGGTAGATAGATGGTCGAACAAACTTGTATTTTTCAATATTTATTTGAAAATTATATGCAAATCAGTAACAAAAGACGTTATAAAATGTATATTATTTATAAATTTGTAGTTTATTTCATTGATTTTTAACATGCCTTTTAATATTATATAATATCCAGTAAATAAGTACGGAAAGATATAGAGAATGTTTATAGGTGTTTTCTTTCATTTTTTCAAACATTCATAAGTCTCTTTTTGCACATTTACATGATTTATACTGCAAACTTTGTTTACTATTTCGCTTTGTGGCGCACCTTTCCCCCACACTTTTTGGGCTTGCCGCCCTTTTCACTCACGCTTTTCAGGGGGTGGGGGAATAGTGCAGTTTTTGCATTGGATTTTTCAGTTGATTTATATCGGTTTTTTACTTTTTTACCATCTGCCTTCCCCGGTGCAGATTTCGTTCTTTTGTTGCCGCCTCCTTCACACTACCACGCGCGCGCGGGTTTGTGTTAAGGGGGCGGCACCATCTCGGGGTGCGAATACAAAATTCATATGAACAATAATTGCAATGCAAACATTCAACAATACATTTTATATGAGAACGTACCTATATATTAATAAGCTTTATGCTTCATTAGGTTCTTATAGAAGTCAAATGAAATTTATGTTTTACTTTAATGTTTACAAATTACATGTCTTACTTTCTCGTGAATTTGTCTGAAATAAATGCTCTTACATGGCAAATTTAATTTGTGTTTTCTTTGTTGTTTTCAAAATATATGTTTTACTTTCATGAGATTTTCTCTAAAATTCATGCACTTACATTGCAAATGATAGACCACTTATTAACAGTATATTTAGTAAGACGGATAATTCTCTGAACAGCTCACAATGTGTCAGTATTTTCAACTTCATTATGTATTTTCCAATTGTTTCTAATAAATAAATACCACTCTTTGGGAGACGGTATAGAAGTAAAAAATCTATAAATTAAGGGAACAATCAAAGTAAAGATTACAGAATAAATTATGTAAATGTGCAAAAAGAGACTTATGAATGTTTGAAAAAAAAGAAAGAAAACACCTATAAACATTCTCTATATCTTTCCGTACTTATTTACTGAATATTATATAATTTTAAAAGGCATGTTAAAAAATCAATGAAATAAACTACAAATATATGGGTAAATTGGAGTATTTACTGGAAATTATACAATATTAAAAGGCATGTTAAAAAATCAATGAAATAAACTGCAAATTTATAAATAATATACATTTTATAACGCCTTTTGTTACTGATTTGCATATAATTTTCAAATAAATATTGAAAAATACAAGTTTGTTCGACCATCTATCTACCCACTCTATAACTCTATGGATGACAGTAGTTGGTACGAATGCAACTTTTCCACTAGGTGGTTTGTTGTTATGTATGGGTTATGTTAAGATATTTAAAATCGCTGAAAAGTAATTAAAAAACATAAAAATTCAATGTAATTGTTGTGTGGTAAAGTGAAATAAACATCATTTATTACAATTTTCATAATTTCAACGGTGTGTATAACAGATACGACTAAAAATGTGACATGGAAAATTCACTCGGTGAGCACCTTAATTATTAATTATCTCCGTTCCTGTACGTTTGCACCGATTAATTTATAAGTAAAAGTTGTTCAATTAGTGGTCCTCTATACGGTACACTAGTTTTTTTGTCAAAAATCGGTTGCAACCATAAACTAAACTAAACTAAAAAAAAAAAAAAAATTTTTTTTTTCGTGGTTAAGAATCACAGTATAAAAATGGATTCGTTTAAAACACCTAAAAGTTTGAGTTTAAATGATAATGTTGCAGAAAATTGGAGAAAATTTCGACAAAATTTTGAAATATACATATATGCTAGCAACAGAAAATGAAAAAAAAAATATGGAAGTAAAAGTAGCAATATTGTTGAACATTATAGGTGAAGAAGCGGTTGAAGTATTCAACACATTTGATCTCACAGAAGAACAGAAAAAGAACTACGATCTTGTAGTAAACAAATTTGAGGAATATTGCATTCCAAAGAAGAATATAATTTATGAAAGATATTTATTTTATACGAGGTCACAAAAAGATGGTGAATGTTTTGATCACTTTAATACTGAGATAAAGAAACTAGAAAAAACATGTGAATTTGGAGAACAAGGAGACTCTATGCTTCGTGATCGTATAGTATTGGGAATAAAAGATCGAGAATTGCAAGAAAGAATGTTGCGAATTAGAGATTTGGATTTAAATAAAGCTGTAGATATGTGCAAAGCTGCAGAATTATTGAAAACACAAACAAGGGAGTTGCAAGAAGGTAGTAGTGTAGACATAGTAAAAAAGTATGACAAAAAGAATAGTGTTAAAGGTGAAAGTGATAAAGTGAAACAGACTACTGACAATGAATACATGTGCAAGCGGTGCAATAGGAAGCATAAGCCTAAAAGTTGTCCGGCATATGGTAGAATTTGCAGTAATTGTGGAAAATACAATCATTTTGCAGTGAGTTGTCAGCTAAGAAAGAGAAAAAAGAAAATTAACAACATTCAACAAGATAGTGAAGAAACAGATAATGAATTTGTAATAAATTCTGTTATGAATAGAAACATTAATGCGGTAAGTTGGTCTCAGTGCATACAGGTTGAAAATAAACTAATAAAATTCAAGCTGGATACGGGTGCTGAGATAAATGTAATTCCTAAGAATGTACTTGATAAAATTAATTATACAAGTAAAATAAGAACAACATCACATGTAATTGAGGCTTACGGGGGTTTTAAGTTGAATCTTCTTGGAATTATAAATTTAAAATGTAGTTACAAAAACAGGGAATTCTATGAAGATTTTGTTGTAGTTAATAATAAAGCACAGCCATTGTTAGGTTTGGATACATGTGTTAGGTTAGATATCATTAAGAACGTTAGTGTTAATAATTTAGTAAGTAAGTCTGATTTTGTCAGTAGGAATCTGGAAGTCTTTGAGGGTCTTGGTAAATTTGAAGGTAAATATAAAATTAGTTTGAAAGAAAATAGCAAACCGGTAGTAAGACCTCCTCGTAGAGTCCCACTAACTTTGCGGGATAGACTTAGAGATACACTTTTAGAATTAGAGAGAAAAGGAATAATTTCTAAAGTAAAAGAACCCAAAGGGTGGGTAAATAATTTAGTAGTAGTAGAAAAAAGAGATGGTAGTTTAAGGGTATGTCTAGATCCACAAGATCTGAACAAATGTATTAAAAAAGAAAACGTAGTGATACCTACATTGGAGGAATTGACGGCTCATTTATGTAATAAAAAACTGTATACTGTGTTAGATTTGCGTGAAGGTTTTTATCATATTGAGCTTGATTCTAAATCAAGTGAATATTGCACATTTTCTAGTCCATTTGGAAATTTATATAATAAATTTAATCGCTTACCTTTTGGCCTGAGTATGGCTCCGGAATATTTTCAAAAATTAAATTCAAGTAACTTTTCGGATTTGCCTGGAGTATTTGTGTATTTTGACGATATATTAGTATCTGGAGAAACAGAAGAGGAGCACGATAGAAATTTGCTAAAAGTTATAGAGAGAGCTAAAGAGAAGGGTATTAAATTTAATAAAAATAAGGTTCAGTATCGCGTAAAAGAAGTTACTTATTTAGGGCATAGGTTTTCAAGGGAAGGTGTTAGACCTGATAATAACAGAGTCAGTGCAATTATAAACATGCAAGATCCTAAAAATAAGAAGGATCTTCAGAGATTTCTGGGTATTGTAAATTATTTAAGACAATACATACCAAATTTATCAGAGTTAACCGCACCATTGAGAGAGATGTTAAAGGAAAATAATATTTTTCAATGGTTACCATTACATAGCGATATTGTTAATAAGTTAAAAAATATAATTAGCAAAGCGCCTGTGTTGGCAAATTTCGATGAACGAAAAGAGATTACGGTACAAACCGATGCTTCAAAGGACGGGGTAGGTTGCTGTTTGATGCAAAATGGCAAACCTATATGTTATGCGTCCAGAAGTTTAAATGATGCAGAAAAGAATTATGCAATGGTAGAAAAAGAATATTTAGCGCTTGTGTTTGCTACAAAGAAATTTCATAACTTCATTTATGGTAGAGTAGTCAATGTATTAACGGACCACAAACCACTTATTGGTATATCCAATAAGGAAGTTTCAAAAATTGCATCATCTAGACTTCAGCGGATGAAGATTAAATTATTGAAGTATAATTTAAAAGTTAAATATTGTCCAGGTAAATATATGTTTATAGCGGATGCACTTTCGCGTGCTTATCTGCCAGAAGTAGATCAAGCAGATGATGAATGGATTTCTGATGTGTACATTCTTTAACACTTTGGCTACCAATGCTGTAGAGAAATATCTGCCCTTATGTACCATATGCATCACCGGTGCACAAACTGCTTAGTTCATTTGTGGACCAAATGTATCACCGGTGATTTCTTGCATTGTTACATCTAAATTGATGGGAAAATTTACTGGGACATATTAGCGAGAACAAAATTTGGCAGTGGTACATATATGAACTAAGTCATATACGGTCAAAGTGGGGATCGCGGGTGATACATCGTGGTTAAGTTATACATTGTAATATAATAAGACTTGCAAAATTCGAGCAAAAACATTTTTATTTTTAATAAATGTAAAAAAAATGATTTATAGAGGAACACAATATAGTTTCACAGAAAAAACATACAAATTAGTGCCTTTTCTGAAAACATTCTAAACACAACGCGGGACTATTTGGGCACTCTTCGCAAAAAGTGGAAACAAGTTTAGCCTTGTGTGCTGCTAATATTGATTTTTTATGTATTGTATATTCCTTGTCATAACAGCCAACACATCGTTTCCTCTTTTTTCGATTGTCTTTTGTTTTGTCAACACTTTCTTTCAGCAAGTGTTTGGTTTTCTTATTCTGTATTTCGTTATTTACAGCATCCCCAAGCAGTCCCATAACAAGTGCTTCTCTAAAGTCTGCTACCTGAACTTTCTTTTTGTTCGATAATTTGTATAAAATGAGAGCATTTATAACGGTCGTACCGAACAAATATTCAAAAGCGACCTTGTGATACCATCTAATAGATCGACGAAGAACGGTAAAATAAGCAGCTAATTGATCAGACAAATCAATTCCCATTTTGAATTTATTGTAAAATACGATAGCTTCAGGCTTATAAATAGTTTCACCTTTCCGATTTTTTTTGTTTGTGTCGATCATGTTGAGTGTATGTCTCGTGCTAATAAACCGAACAGATCTCTTGTCTTTCCAGTTGCCGATGACTTTCCCATTACTTTCTTTTCCCTTGATATCGCCCTTTTTCATTTTTTTTTCATCCGAAATTTCTTTTGGTACCCCTTTTACAAACTTCCGTAACGTACCAACTGTATGGGTGTTTCTTTTCAATAGGATATCTGATAACTCAAGGTTGTTATAATAGTTGTCTGCTACCAGAGTTCGTCCAGTGTCAAGATAATTTTTCATTAAATTCATAACAACTGTATTGCTACTTCGTCCTGCACTAACCGTATCATTCTTCCCTTTATAAATTTCGGTCTCGTAAGTGTAGCCGCTTTCATCGCATAGCTTGAATATTTTCACTCCGTACTTCGACGCCTTTCCGGGAATATATTGGCGAAATAACAACCGACCCCTGAATGGTACCATAGATTCATCTATGGATACTACCTCTGAGGGGATCTTTAGCTCCTTGAATTTCTTGGTCAATGCTTCTGTAAGAGGTTTAACTTTATAAAGGCGATCCCTCTTATCTGCTGTATCATTATCAGCAAAATGCAGAAATCGCAATATGCCCTGGAATCTATTTCTCGACATAACATGTCGAACAAAACAGTGACGATATAGAAATTTACGGGACCAGTAATCTGATATTTTTGGAAGTTTCGCTAGTCCCATATACAGCATAATAGCAAAAAATTTTTCCATTTCTTTAGCAGACACATCAACCCAATTTGCTTTGTATTTCCTAGCGTTTTTGTTTGTTTCCAATACAATCAAATCCAAAATATTAGAATCCACAAAGAGTCTGAACATATCTACTGGCCTTAGATTAGAAGGAACATTTATTCGGCCCACCTCAGTGAAAGTAAAATTATTCAGAGATGATCCATCTACATCTTTCCATAATATAGCACCAGGTTGATTGTGATTGACGTCGCCTGGTTCTAATGAAACGGAATCGTCAGCAATTTCGGTTTCTGATTCAGATTCAGAGTCAGATTCAGATTCAGTACTAGGAACGTATTCTGAATCAGAAGCACTAAATGGTTCTTCATTGCCACTTTCCGAGTTTAGGTATTGATGAGAGTTTGGAAATGTTTGTCCACTACTAACTCCAAATTCATGGTTCTCATCTTCTTGCACTTCATTGCTATTCTGACTGTTTTCCTCTATATAAAAATATATTATGAATTTCTGTTTACAATGTTATTAACCTAACATTTATTACCTTCAGATTCCAACTCATTATACCATCGCAGTAATCTTTCTTCTTCGTTTGCGTCCATATTTTAAAAATAAAAATATAATCCACAACAAAAAACAGCTCAAAAATGATCACAACAAAACAATATAACCATGTAAAAGTTCACTGATGTACCAAATGTATCACCGGTGATCACACAGCAAAATGAACTGAAATTAATTCAGATGCCATATTTAAAATAAATAGCGACATCTTGTGAGTAAAAATTGTAACACTAACTTGAGAACATGCTTGGTCGCGAACAGAAATCTGCTTAAATGTTACGTGGGGTGTAAAGGAACCTAATCTCATGCATCACCGGTGACTCATCTGGTAGCCAACGTGTTAAGTTTAAATTTGAATATGTCAGAAATAAGAAAGGTTGAATTTAAAGAGGCTAGTAAAAGAGATCCAACGTTAATTCAAGTTATAGATTATTACTATAGTGGGTGGCCGAATAGCATTAGCAAAGTTAGGGATGATGTAAAACCATTTTTTAATATTAGAAATGATATCACTGTAGAAGATGATCTAGTGTTTTTCCAAAATAGAGTTGTAGTGCCTTCATCACTAAAAAAGTTCATTTTAACATTGTTGCATGAATCTCATTTGGGAATTACCAAAACTCAAGCCAGAGCTAAACAAATTGTTTATTGGCCAAACATAAACAATGATATCAAGGCTGTAATCATGAGTTGCAAAATTTGTGAACGATTTAGAAAGGCAAACACTAAAGAACCACTCATTCCTCACACAATACCTGATTTACCGTATAATAAAATTGCGTCTGACATATTGGAATTTAAAAATAATAACTATGTTGTAGTATAGGATTATTATAGTAAGTGGTTAGAAATTGTACCAATTAATAACAAAACTGCTGATGAGATAATTAGGGTATTTAAAAACATCTTTTCAACACACGGCATTCCGAAAACTTTAATATCAGATAATATGCCATATAATTCCTATTCATTTAGAAATTTCGCGTCTGATTGGAATTTTGAGATTGTAACCAGTTCACCGAACTATCCTCGTAGTAATGGATTGGCAGAGAGAGCAGTCCATACTGCCAAGCAAATGTTGAAAAAGTGTTTTTATGATAAGGATTTAGATATTTGTTTATTAGAATATAGAAATTCACCAATAGCTGGGCTTGACGCTACACCATCGCAATTATTAATGTCACGAATTACAAGAACTAAAATTCCTGTAACCGAATCAGTGTTGAAACCAAAAATTGAAAATAATGTTGAACCTAAGCTTCTTAAAAATCAAGAAACGTACAAAATGTACCATGATCAACATGTTAAAAAAAGGGATTCCTTTAAACCGGGACAAAATATTACGGTTAATAATGGTGATGGTTGGGAGTCGGGTAAGGTTTTGGGACCTGCTGACACGCCAAGGTCATACAAGATTTTAAATGAAAAAGGGAGAGAAGTGCGTAGGAATTCGCTACATATAAGAAAGTCACTAAATCAATACTCGCCAAAGGCAGATGGTAACGATTGTGATTTGGATGTTGCTCAAAATGCGTATGAGAGTCACAAGTCTTTGGATGACAATTTATCTGTAACGAATTACACAACGCGAAGTGGTAGAACCATAAGGCGACCGCAAAAATATGATGACTTTGTTTAGAAAAGGGAGATGTAATAGTAGTGACATCTGACGGGCAGTTGGACTACTACAAGTGTAAGTTAAGACATTAGACACATGTAAAAAGCATGTATTTATTAAAATAATAAATAGTGATTAAAGAACCTCTAGTGGTTATTATTTATGATTGTGTTATAATTATCTTCACCTGCTACCTACACAAACCATATTACAGACACCAGATGACGATATTGGGGAACTTGAATTAAGATCTATTTTCTATTTTTAATATTTAACAAGAATACAATCTCCTTATTCATCTCATCCCAAACATATTTAGCCTTGAGTTGACGACAAAAAACCAATTCACTTTTGTTAGTGAACGACAAAAAACATATACATATGTAAACACACCATAGTTATCAATATAAATTACGAATTCTTGAATTTCAGATGAAAGAAATTCAAACATTATTTTCGGTTTTCCGAGTGAGATTTTATATTAGAAAATAAACCAAATAGAGTTGAGAGAGATGGTTTTTCTTAGTTATGAGGATCCTCATTTTACTTTTAGAGCCCGGAATGATTTCACTGAAATCCGTCGATCATAATCACAATTTCTTAGATTATTCTAAATCTGTAATTATTGTCCTTTCACTGAAACATAATAATGTTATTCGGTTACCTATTTAGCAGATTATAACAAAAAATGTTTACATCAACTTAGTAGCTTTATTAGACATTCATATCACAGAATTTTTGTTATATGAAAATGAGGCAATATCCCTATTACTGATGATCGAGTCGAGGTTTTACATCAAGTGTCCAAATGACTGCCGTCAAAGAGTGTGTCGAAGTGCCGGTGAAAGATTTGCACCTCATTTATTTAAGAGTTTTCGAAATAATTTATTAAATGGCGGTTATGTATAGGTAATAAAATTATTTCTTTCAGTGATGTTAAATTAAGTCTAGAGTTGACTTCATTGTTTTAATTTTATACCCATAATTAAAACAAACTTCTTTCTTTATCTTTTATTTAATATAGATCAACCGTTATGCTTGGTTACACACATTACTACACTACTGCCAACTGTTACATATATAAATAAACTACTGTATATGTTTACATTTAACACTCCTCCCTAAACATTACATCATTTAAAATATCTCAAATACATCATTTTACATTTAAGCATTTACAATGTTTACAAAAAATACCTGAACTCAAAGTCTTCGTAAATATGTCTGCCACCTGGTCTGATGATTTGGTATATTCCACATCAATCTCCCCATTCAACACTTTGTCTTTAATAAAATGATATTTGACATCAATGTGTTTGGTACGTTTTGTATTTTCTGAATTTTTACTCAGTGCTATTGTACTCTGATTGTCCTCCATTATCACTATCTTTTCTTGCGTTAACACTTTAAAGTCTTTCATCAGTTGTTTTAACCACATTGCTTCACAAGCGGCTGCTGTCAATGCTATATACTCTGATTCTGTTGATGATAAAGCAACAATATTTTGTTTCCTTGATGACCATGATACAACATTTTCGTTTACCATAAACACATATCCACTAATCGATTTTCTGTCGGTTGGATCATTTCCAAAGTCAGCATCCGAAGCACCCTTTAACACTAGTTTATCATTAGTCCTTGTATATTGTAATGAATATTCTTTAGTTCCCTTTAAATATCGCACTATTCGTTTTAAATATGTCCACATTTCTTCTGTTGGAGCTTCTTGATATCGACTGAAGTAATTAATGGCATACATAATATCAGGTCTTGTACTTAAAGCGATATACATACGACTCCCTATTAGTCCTCGGTACGGTTTGTCTGTAATTTTCTGTGGATCCTTGTTTCTTTCCAACTTCAAGTTAGTCTCCATTGGCGTTGCTGCTATCTTACATTCTGTCATTTTGTATTTCTTTATGACACGATCTATATAGTCTTCTTGATTTAATTTGACTGTTCCTCTATCTTCATCCCATTCTATGTTTATGCCCAAGAAGTGTTCAAGTTTTCCTAAATTTGTCATTTCAAAACGATTATTTAATTGTTGTTCCACTTTACTAAGAGTATTTTTCTTCGTTGCAGCAATTAATACATCATCTACATAGATTAATATGTATATTCGATTATTTCCATCTATTCTTGTATATAAACAATTATCACTATCAGATCTTTTGAATCCCAAATCCAAAATAAATTCATTAAAACATTCATTCCATTTCTTTGGAGAAGTTTTTAATCCATATATGGCCCTATTCAACCTGCAAACCATATTTTCGCCTTTTTCAAACCCTTCTGGCTGTTTGATATAAATTGCTTCTTCATTTTCAATTTTTCCATTCAAAAATGCTGTTTTCACATCTAATTGGGCAACATGTAGTCTTAACTGATTTGCTATTATAATGAACATACGAACTGTAGTCATTTTTGCTACTGGTGAGTAAATTTCTTCCTGCAAAGTGTTTCCTCCTTGCATAAAGCCTCGAGCTACAAGTCTTGCTTTATAACGTTCATCCTTCTGATTTTCATTTTTAATAGTATATATCCATTTGCTGTCAATTACTTTCTCATGATCTGGTCTTTTAACTAATTCCCACACTTCATTTTTCTTCATAGAATTCAGTTCTTCTTGCATAGCATATCTCCATTTATATCCATCCTCTCTGTTTATTGCTTCTTCATAATTCTCTGGTATCTTCTCAGAGCATGTTAAAAATGATCCCACTACATAATCTTTAAATCTTTCTGGTAATCTTCTTTCTCTTCCTTGTTCTCTCTCATTTCCTCTTAAATCTTCTTCTTGTTTATCCTGTTCAACTTCGTTACTATTTTCGTTGTCGTTTTCCATACTCATTTCATCTAGAGGTATCAGTATTTCATTTTCTAAATTTAAGTCTTTTATGGTTTTAGTCTCATCAAATGTTACATTTTTGGCAAACTTACATTTTTCCTCGATTGGATCCCATAACTTATATCCATTGTCTACATATCCAATAAAAATACATTTTTCATTCTTTGGGTCAAATTTACCTCTAAATTGTTTCGGAATATATTTATATGCCAAGCATCCAAACATTTTCAACTTCCCTACATCAGGTTTCGTGCCAAAAAACATTTCTGCTGGTGTTTTATTTTCATTCAACGCATTTGTTGGGCTTCTATTGAGTGTGTAAGTAGCTGCTCTCACCGCTTCACCCCAAAATTCCTTTGGCAAATTAGATTCTAGAATCATTGCTCTTGCTCTTTCTGTTATTGTCCGATTTGCTCGTTCTGCAACTCCATTCAGCTGTGGATTGTACGGCCCTGTGTATTGTATCTTTATTCCTTTTCTTTTACATAATTCTGTAAATTTTCTAGATCTATATTCTCCACCTCTGTCACATCTAACTGTTGCAATACGCAAATTGAAATGGGCTGTCACATAAGCTTCGTATTCTGAAAAATAATCAAACATTTCACTTTTATTATGTAACAAATAGACCATTTTGAATCCAGTGTAATCATCGACAAATACCAGAAAGTACAATTCATTATTCATTGAGATTGGATCAATGGGTCCACATATATCTGTGTGTATCAATTGTAATGGCCTTGAGCTTCTTTGTCTTAATATACTTTTTCCAAATTTCTCAGTTTGTTTACTTTGAACACATTTTTCACACTTGCGCTCACAGTTCATATTTCCTGATACAAAATTTAAACCATTTACCATATTTCTATTTCTCAATTTTAATAAACTATCATAATTCATATGCCCAAATCTTTTATGCCATATTTCTAATCCTTCAGCATTCATGCAATTATTACTTTCGCTTTCTTTGATAACATTATCTAGTTCAAAAGTGATCGTGAATAAATTTCTATTCTTGATTCCAATTGCTAATAACTTGTTATTTTTTAGGAGAAAGACCTTACCACTATTAAAAGTTACTTTAATTCCACTTTCTTCTAATTTAGGTACTGACTGTGATATATAGTGTAATAGATAGAAGTAGAGTTGGCAGCAACTTCAACCTGATCTATGATAGACAGGGTATGGTGCATACATAGTGCTTAAGATTAATATTAAATGTTGAGTTGTTATTGAGTTGTTAATGAGTTTAATAAATATTGTATTAAAACAATATTGTGTTTTAATAACAATAAGAACAACAAACATAACATGGTGCCGAAACCCATGTAAAAGTAGAGGTAAAAAAAGGAAAAGTAGGGTTAGCGTCACTTTAGCCCGCCTACGAAACACAGTTGGAAATTGGTTTTGAAAGATAAAAATGGATCAAAAAGGTGTAACGTCCATGATAATGGAAGGTAACCTTTATGAAAATTGGTTATTTTTTAAACAAAGGTTTTGTAATTACCTAAAAGCAACAGCAATGGATTCAAAACCTCAAACTATGCAATGTGCCCAATTATTGCACTATGTAGGAGAAGAAGCGTTTAGAATTTACAATACTTTTACGTTTACTGATGAAGAAGTGGATAAATTGGAGGCATTACTTGACAAGTTTGAAAAACATTTCAAACCGAAAAGTAATGTAGCTAATGAAAGATATAAATTATTCACACGAAGACAACAAGAAGGAGAATCAATAGATCAGTTTTTCATTGATGTACAAAACCGTGCCAAGCAATGTGAACTAGATAAGTTGGAAAATAGTTTAGTGAAAACCTGCATAACTATAGGTGTACAAAATGAGTTAATAAGGCAACGATTGTTGGAAGAGGATGAAATTACTTTGGAACAGGCAATCAAAATTTGCAAAAGTATTGAAAATTCAATACAACAATCAAGATCGATGGCTTCTTCAAGTGTTGTGAATGCTGTGAAATATAAAAAAACGAAGCAAGAAAAACTGGGAAAGAAATGGAAAGAGAAGAAAGAACAGACGTCCAACAGTAGCAAGAGTTGTAGCAAGTGTTCTAGTATTCATCAAAAGGGGAAGTGTCCAGCAGAAAAAGCTAAATGTAATTACTGCTTTAAAATGGGTCACTATGCAAAGTGTTGTTACAAAAAGCAAATTAAATGTATAGATAATGAATCGTCTTCAAATGAAGATGAGAATTTTTTTATTGGATCTGTAAGTAGTAATAAGAGAAATTTAGATAATGATTGGAATGTTCAGTTAGTAATAAATAATAAGTTTACTAGATTTAAGATTGATACAGGTGCTATGGTAAATGTGTCAAGAACGTCATATTTAAAATTAAATGGAAATGTAAACAAGCTAATACCGACTGCAAGTAAATTAACTACTGTAACAAATGAATCAATGCCAGTGTTAGGTACCGATTGTTTAGATTGTAATTATAATAAACAAAATTATAGAATTAAGGTATATATAGTGGATGCAATTACTCCAAATATTTTAGGTTTAACATCATGTCAGAAACTAAATTTAATCAAAAGAATTAATTTGGTTGAAAACACTTCATATAAATCATTGGTAAATGAATTCTATGATATTTTTAAAGGCATAGGTTGCATTAATAAACATTATAAAATAAAATTAAAAGAAAATGTACAGCCAGTAGTACATGCTCCTAGAAAAGTACCATTTGCTTTACAGGATGAATTAAAAAATACCTTAATACGAATGGAAAATGATGGTATAATCAAGAAAGTGGAAGAACCCACAGATTGGGTGAATTCAATGGTAATGGTCAAGAAACCTGGAGGAGGTCTAAGGATTTGCATTGATCCTAAAGATTTAAATCGTGTGGTAAAACGTGAACATTTTCAACTACCAACAGTGGATGACATAGCAAGTAAGTTGTCAGGCAGTGTTATTTTTAGTAAGTTAGATGCTTCCTTTGGATTTTGGCAAATTCCATTGGATGATGAAAGTGCTAACTTATGTACGTTTAATACTCCATTTGGCAGATGGAAGTTCCTAAGATTACCTTATGGTCTGAGTCTGTCAAGTGAAGTTTTTCATAAAAAGTTTAGAGAAATTTTTGAACTTGAAGGTGTTCAGGTTTACATTGATGACATTATTGTTTATGGTTCATCAAAAGAACAGCATGATTAAAGGCTAGCGAATGTAATGAAATTAGCTATAGAAAACAATATAAAATTTAATTTAGAAAAATGTAAATTTGGTCTAAATGAAATTAAATTTCTTGGATTTGTATTTGATCAACAAGGTCAAAAAGTTGATTTAAGTAAAGTAGAGGCAATAAATAGAATGAAAAAACCGTCTACAAAAAAGGAAGTTCAAAGACTATTAGGCATGGTAACATATATTTCTAAATTTATACCTAACTTGTCACAGATAACTGAACCGTTAAGAGAATTAGTAAAAAAGGATAGGCTTTGGTATTGGGACAAAGCTCAAGAGCAAGCATTTGAAAAGATAAAGAAATTAATTAGTAATTCACCAGTTTTAAAGCATTTTAATGTCAAAGAAAAAAGTTTAATAACTGTTGATAGTTCTAAAAATGCAATAGGAGCATGCTTAATGCAAAAAGGTAATCCTGTTGCATATGCATCTAAAGCATTGACTCAAACTCAAAAAATGTATGCGCAAATAGAAAAGGAATTGTTAGGAATTGTTTATGCTTGTGAGAAATTTCATACATATGTGTATGGTATGGAATTTGAAATTGAAACAGACTGTAAGCCATTAATATCAATTATAAATAAACCATTATTGAATGCACCACCTAGACTGCAACGTATGTTATTTAAGCTACAAAAATATAATTTTAACATTAGTTATAAGCGAGGTAAATATATGTATATTGCTGATACACTTAGTAGATCATGTACCAAACAATCATTAAAATAAGACCAGTTGGATAAAGAATTAAAAGAACATGTCTGTTTAGTTGGCAATAGTTTGAATGTCACTAAAAATAAACTAAAAGAAATAGAGAGGGAAACAAATAAAGATAAAATTTTGTCAATTTTGAAAGAATTTATTGTTGTTGGCTGGCCAGAAAGTAATGACTTATCAGATGATTTAAAATTATTTTCTAAATATAGGAATGAAATATATTGTTCAAATGGTATACTGTACAAGAACACTAGAATAATTATTCCCAAAAGTATGCAAAAAGAAATGCTAAACAAGCTTCATTATGCTCATTTGGGAATAGTCAAATGCAAAAGTTTGGCAAGACAATCCATCTTTTGGCCAACTATGAACGGTGATATTGAAAGAATTGTTAATTCTTGTAGAGTTTGTGCAAATTATAAGGAAAATTTAAGACAGCCTTTAATACCGCATTTAGTTCCAGATAGACCATGGCAAAAAGTTGGAATTGATTTATTTTGTTTACAATCACAAAATTATCTGATTGTGGTTGATTACTTTTCAAAATATGTAGAGCTAGGATTTTTAAAAAATGATACTCGTAGTAGTAATGTTATAAAAAACCTTAAATCAATATTTGCACGTCATGGCATACCGGAAGAAGTTATGTCAGATTGTGGCCCACAATATTCTTGTATTGAATTTAAAAAGTTCTCTAAGGAATGGGAGTTTAAACACACGACTTCGTCACCTTATTATCCGCGTAGCAATGGTATGGTTGAACGGTCAATAAAAACAATTAAAGATATCTTCAGAAAAGCTTTACATGATGGTAGGGATGTTTACTTGGCTCTGCTGGCATATAGAAGTACGCCCGTTGACCATGGTATACCATCTCCTGCTGAACTTTTGATGTCAAGAAAATTGAGTTCAATAATACCAATGACTGATAATCATTTGTTGCCAAAAATATCTGATATTGATCGAATAAGAACAAGGTTACAAGAAAGACAACAGAAACAAAAATATTATGATAGAGGTACAAAAAATTTAAAAGAATTGCATGAAGGAGACACAGTACTAATAAAAAATCTTGTAAGCAATAAAAAGGACAAAGGAACAATAATGAGTAATAATAATGAGCGTTCTTACAAAGTTAAACTAGAGACTGGAACTATTGCAAATAGAAACAGATTTTACATAACGCCATTACCTGCATTAGAAAATGAAGAAATAAAGGAGACTGAAAATCAAGAAAAGGCTGAGATGGAGGAAATGGTTGAGAGCTGTGAATCAGAATCAAAAATTTCTGACTTTAAGGAATATAAAGACTTAGGTAATGTTTCCACCACCTCGTCTGGTAGATTAATTAAAAAACCAAATAGATTAGATCTGTAGTTTTGTAAATAAAAATTATTGTAAACAAAATTTATGTAAGGAAGGGGAATGTGATATATAGTGTAATAGATAGAAGTAGAGTTGGCAGCAACTTCAACCTGATCTATGATAGACAGGGTATGGTGCATACATAGTGCTTAAGATTAATATTAAATGTTGAGTTGTTATTGAGTTGTTAATGAGTTTAATAAATATTGTATTAAAACAATATTGTGTTTTAATAACAATAAGAACAACAAACATAACACTGACAATAAATTATAACGTAAATTCTTAACTAATAATACATTTTTAATTTTACCTTGAATTATTTCTTTACCATTCCTCATTAAAATATCTATTTCTCCCTCTTTTGTAACATCCATTGCAGTGTCTTCCTTAGCTGCTATTACTCTTATTGGTTTTTCTAACTCAAATGTTCTTTTAAAGAATTTTTCATCTGTTACCATATGTTCTGTCGATCCTGAGTCAATAATAAATGTAATTGCTCCATCATCTTCCTCTGTAAAAGCTGATAATGTAGCTGTAAAAAATGAAACTTGTGCACTGTCATCACTATTTGCCACATTTGCTTGAATTTTCGCTCTGCATTCAAATTTTCGATGACCAGCCTTACCACATTTGTAACAAACTATGTCATGTTTTTGCACACTTCTCATATTTTCATTTGGGTTGCCTTTCCCACTATTATATTTAGTACTTCTATTTGGTTTTACACTTACATTTTTATTGGTTTTATTATAAAATGCAGATGAATTTTGCTGGAACGTTCTTTTATTTTCTGCTCCTGCACTGTTTTTCATATCGTAGTCCAATAATTTTGATTTAATGAAATCCACCGTTAGTAATTTTGGATCTTGTGTTTCTAGTGCTGTTACTATACTATCATATGACTTGGGTAATGTAGATAATAAATGACATACAACCAACATATCATCTATTTTTGTTCCTAACACTTTTAATTCTCTAACTAATTCATCAAATTTCTTAAAGTGATTTTCTAATTTCTCAGTTTCGTTGTATCTCAATGCTAATAATTTCTTCCATAAATACAACTGCGAAGCCACACCTTTTCTTTCAAATGTATCCATTAGTGCTTTCCACATATTATAAGCATTTATTTTTTCTTTAACATATTCCAGGTACTCATTTGTGATCCATTGTATTATTAATACTTTACATTGTTTGTCTTTCTTCAGTAATTCCTCACCTGCATCCTCCTTAATATCTTCCTTTATGCATCTTGTTAAATCTAGTTGATCTATTACTGCCTCAACTCGGAATTTCCAGTTATTGAAATCTTTTCCATTAAATCTGTCCCATACCGTTCCACGCTGCCTGCCGCCATTACGTTTTTCAATTTTCTTTTATTTTGCTTTCGTGTATATTGTTTTATCTAGAAATAACTACGGACCTCCGCTACCATGTTAAATTAAGTCTAGAGTTGACTTCATTGTTTTAATTTTATACCCATAATTAAAACAAACTTCTTTCTTTATCTTTTATTTAATATAGATCAACCGTTATGCTTGGTTACACACATTACTACACTACTGCCAACTGTTACATATATAAATAAACTACTGTATATGTTTACATTTAACAAGTGACATAAAGGAGTAGTAGTATAGTAGTAGTAGTATAGTATTGATCAGAAAAACAAGAAGAGCAGAGCACTAACAAAAATAACAAATGCGCATATACCACCCAGTTCCTTTCAAAAAGTGAGTGTAAAATTCTCTGTTCAAGTTTTTAGTCAGATGATGGTCGCAGCTATAAGAGTTTTCAGTTCTTTAGTAATTTAGGATTATCAATTTCAAACACTAATTCCATGCAATTTATTTCTCAAAAGTAGGCGGAATTATTATTACTTCAGCCAGATCAATTATTTGACAGTTACAGTACATATTAGTTAAGACGTCATCGCCGTTCAACGTCGTTTCAATAATTTCAATTATTTAAAATGAGAACCGATTCTCAAAGCGAAAAGGTGGATATGATTTTAGTAATTAGAGAGTTTGACGAAAATTACTTGTTAGCATCAAGAGTTTATGCTCAAAAATATCCTGACACGCGTCATCGCCCTGACAGGCGGCCATTAGAAAGTTTATTGCAAGTGTTATCAGAAACCAGAAAGGCAAAGACCAATTATGGGAAATGAAGAAAATGATTTTGTTGTTATCGAATCTCTTGTAGAAAAGCTGCATACAAGTCAGCGAAAAATAAGTGAAGCCAGTGGAATAATTAAGCAGGCGGAGCGTCGGAAAAATTATAAAAAGGCACAGCTTTTTCCCGTATTGTATTTAATTATACCAAGCACTTTTGGAAGTAGATTACGATCGTCAACTCGTATTTTGTTTATGGGTTCTAGAGAAGTTTAATAAAGATGAATTTCTTTTGGATTTTGTACTTTTTACGGAAGAGTCATCATTCCACAATAACGGATTAGTTAATAGACATAATTTTCACCACTACAGTGACGAAAATTCCCATTTTTTTAGAACTCTCGAAGGCAACACAGATGTTGTGTCAATGTGTAGGGTGGAATAATTGGAACGCTAGTGATACGTTCTTTTTCGATGGTAACTAACAAAGAATGTGGTTACAACTAGACGGTGCACCAGCGCATTTTCAAGTAAATGTTAGAAATGAATTGGATAGGCAATATCCCAATAGGTGGACAGGACGCGGCGGTCCACTCAATTGGCCAGCAAATTCTCCAGACCTAACGACTTCTGTTTTTTTTTGTGGAAATATTTCAAAAATATTGTCTATGATACACCACCAACTACACCAGACGATATGAGAGACAGAATAAGAATAGCGTTTCGTTCTTTAACACCAAGTATTTTAACAAGAGTTAAACAGTTCTTTCAAGAGAAAATTCGTTTATGTATTGAAAAATAAGGACATCATTTTGAGCACTTGTTAAAACATTAGTTTTCTTTTACTACTTAAGTTTGTTATTTGTTTAATAAAGTACCTATGTATTTGTTGTTTACCTAGTTATGACGCTTTTTAATTATTGTGAAACAAAACCAATCAAACCGTTAGGTTAATAAATATTAGCCATTTAAAAAATGAATTGCACGAAACTAAAGGCTGTATTACACTTACCAAGTTCTTGACCAAGTTATTGGCCAAGAAATTGTCGGCAAGTTCTTGATCAAGTTATTGTTGACCTTGACTGTTTTACACCTATCAATTTCTTGGCCAAGTTTTTAGATGAATTAGCAGTACCAATAGTGCAAAAGTACGAAACAAAAAAATTAATAAAGTTACCGAAGATTTGCGTTTGATATTGAATGTAAAAATAACTGCACAAGAGATGCAAAAGAAAATAAATAATTTACGCATACAATTCTTTCAAGAAGTATCAAGTTAACATGTCATTTTTAACAACTTTCTAAAATGGAATTTGTATTTACATTTTAGGCAGTTGGCAAAAAAGTTTATAACATGAATATTACTAGAAATCACTAAAAACTTGATCAAGTTGAGAAGAAAAATAGAACATGTTCTAAGCCACCAAGTTCTTGGCCAAGAAATTGACCAAGTCGACTTGACAAGTGTAATACACGACTTGTCGTCAATTTTAACTAGATCAAGTTCTTGGCCAATAACTTGGTCAAGAACTTGGTAAGTGTAATACAGCCTTAAAGTTTGAAATTGGAAATCCTAAATTACTAATATAGTTTTTAGTAATAATAGTAAATAATGTATCTGTTTGAAGTAATAATAATAATATTGTTTTTAAACACTCTGTATAATTTTTAGATTTCAACTTTAACTTATCTTAGAGTCTGATGCTTTGAGTAAACAATAAATACAATTTAAAATAATTCGCTCAAATATATAAGACAGAAATAGTTAAATGTCTCTGTTAAGTTATGTATAGGGAGTATAACAGTAAGTAGCCTTCATTTAGCCTATAGTATCAAAATATGCCATAATATACAAGTGTTCCATTTAAATTTTCATAACTTTGGTACGCAACTTTTATTGAATCACTCTGTATATTTCAAAACAATTTTAAAACGTGCCCGTAATGTGGCAAAGTGTTAAAACATTTTGTCACTTCGTATATATAAATCGATGGAAATGTGGTGCGCCAGCCTGTATATTATCTGTGCTATACCTATATAAATGTTTACATTAGGATATTTTCCAGTTTGCTCACTAAAATCAATCCTCTTCCTAGATTGTATTTTTATAATAATATTCCCCCAAACATTAATCTTACTCAAAGAAGGAGCTCTTGGAATTTATAGTCAATAAATCATATAAATAGAAAAAAAAAGTACGCCCAAGGTAACTTTGTGTGCATAGTTGATGTAACAGTTTTTTGTGCAGAAATGATTGCAAGCAACTATAGACCTTAAGTCTTATTATCATATGGGTAGAAATTAAATGAAATTTTGAATCCTATATTTAGTAAAAATGGTTTTGTCAATTATTAGACAAAAATAATTATAATACTTTCAAATAACAGAAAAAAATATATGTAAAGTAACTTATTCAGTACCGAAATAAATTACCTAAAATAATAATTTTTTTAGGAGCGTCATCTGTCGTTAACTAGAATACCAATTGTAGGTTTCAATCTCTTAAGGGTGCGTTTCAATCTTAGCAAATCCATTTCGGTTCGTATCTAAGATTTTAGCGTTTCTTAAGTACTACTAGTAATAATTGGAGGGCGCCACGATGTTAATTCTAAACCACAAACAAAACTAATTCTGATGAAAAGATCTAAAGCATTTCAAGGTCATTTTACCTGCTTATTGATTTTCTACCTACAAACGTAGTTTTGGTCTGGCAGACTTTCTTTGCAATTTGATTTTATACGTATGAATCTAATCGATACTTGTCAACTTTCATGCTGAAGGGAGAAAGACGCGCGAACTTTAAGCATTCATTTGAATTTATTTGTAAAAATTTTAAATTACGTTTCTTTTATTTATAAATTAAGTTATTCTTAAACATATTCGCTAAAGGTAGGTGATACTCATCCATTCGACTTTCTTATTTTCTTATTTCATATATATTTATATTTTGTAATTTATATTAATACAATGTTGTTCTCTTATTTTGGAAATAAACTAATATTATTATTATATAAAACTACACAATAAATAATTTGTGTTATGAAAATAAAATATTTTCTGTAACTTGATACATTTAGTACGTAGCCTGCATCTTTGTTGATCATGTCTAATAATAATAATATGCAAAACTGAAATATAGTAATATTATTGTCTTCATAACGTACCTATTAGTTCAACATTTCTAATAAATATGTTTCACCTGCTAAAAATACATGTAAAGTTAGTATTTGCAAATCCCAAGTGCCTGCCAGTTTGACAGTTGATCAGTTTTTATCATGTTTTTATTTTATTTCTATTTTGTAATTTGGCTCCTGGACAGTTTTCAGAATGGATTTTTTTTGTGAGATTACTAAGTTCGAATAAGAGAAATTCTATATACATATTTTAAGGCAAATTTGGTCATAGGTACGTTGTTACTTTATATTATAACTTTTCAATTCAAATATCGCGCCAAAACGGTACCATTTTTAACAGAATGTATTGGTTCCTATGTAAGTTAATTTAACAAGGAATTATAAGTATGCGATATCTTTATATTTTATAACATAACCTAGCCATAATTTGTGAAGCTGTGAACATACTCTTATTATATTTTACTGTGTTATTATACACTATCTGTACGTTTAAGTACGTCACGAATATATTAGATAAGGCACTTTCTAACCAAACCGTCAAAAATCGCCACCCAAACAGCTTCAAGTATTTTTACAATAAAGATGATAAAAACAGTTTTAAATATGTACAAAGATTTAACTCTACAAACACCAAAAATGAAAAGAACAGTAATTGTAATAAAAATCTTCAAAACTAAGTAAGGTAAAGGTATTATTTTAATGTTAATATATTATAAATAATGAGGCTATTATAAAGATTATTGTTATTAATCGAAACTAGAAAACCGGGGAACTGACCTCCGGAAGAAAGAGTGGGCAGGCATATGTGATTTGAACTAGGGATGCGCACGATATATTGTTTTGTAAAAAAGTATCGATGTTTTCTTTTCGATAATCGTGATTGAAATCGATATTTTTTTTATTTAATAATATTGACTGTTATCGATTTTTTTATTCGATAATATCGTTTAATCAAAAATGCCATTTTAATCTTTGAAATTTCACACATTTATTTCACATTAATATATAAAAGAAACTGTTCATATTATACAGAATACAATAGAATATATTTTTAAGAAAGAAGTTGGAAATTTGAAAAATGCCTACTGGGATGTTTGCTGTTTCGTAGAAATTATAATCGGGAAGCGGCAGCGGAATATTGCATTTCATAGACTTGACATCTCGTATAGTTCGCCGAATCGCCTTCATGGGGTGTTATCTTTATCACAATTACTATTTCCTCAAAATTGTAAAGAAGATATGTTTTAAGATGTTTATTTTTTATTTGTATTTATGTATGTGTTTTATACCACTAGAATTATATATTTGAGTTTTGGATTATCTTATACGTTATAGATACAAATTTATATTTTGTTTGTCTTTTTATTGGATTTTTTTTATTTTTTGAGTAAATATATATTTTGAGTTAAAGATTTTATTATTTGTTACTAAATGGCTTGAAAAGCCACAGCAAAGAACTTTTAATATAAACATGATAAAAGTGTCGATATCAAGGTATATCGATATTCTTCATTCAATATTTGTTTAAAATCGATTTTGAATTTTTGATACATTATTCGATTCTAATATCGATATTTTTGAAACGTTGCGCATTGGAATTTTTTTATTTACTAATTTGCTATATAGTTTGAACTATAAAATTTGATGAATATGTCAAAAATACTATAGACATGGTGTGCAGTTTCTATTTAAAAAATAAACGATTTCAAAGTTCTGAAAACTGCTAATAAATAAAATGTACCTATATTTACATTTTAAGTAATCAGCAACAACCTTAACAAATTTTGAAGAAAAATGTAAAACGTTCTTAGCCGACAATTTCTTTGCGAACATCGTAAATATAAAACAGCTATTAGGCTTTTGTCGGCGTAAACAGTCCCAGTTTAATTCTTCTTCTTCTTCTTCTTGTTATAGACCTATTGGTCTGTTAATTACTGACTTTGTAGCTATGGTTTTTCCTGTGATGTTGATTTCCAGCTGTCTTTCCATCGCTTATGTGGCCTTCCCGGTGCTCGATACCCTGCCGGCTTTCCCTCTAGTGCTACGCGTGGCAATCTGCTCTCGTCCATTCTCCTAACGTGATCGTACCATCCTCTTCTTCTCTGTCTCCCCCATCTCACCACGTCCACTATCCCGCACTGTTCTCTGATGTCGGTGTTTCTTATACGGTCTTTTCTGGTTTTGCCAAGGATAGTTCGTAGTGTTTTCATTTCAGCAACTCGTAGCATGTTCTTGGTTTTGCTTGTTTAATTGATTTACATAATTCATCTCATTAGTAAAAGCATAGGCATCTTTCAATTAAGGATAACAGAAAACTCCATATTTTAAAATATTGCAATTTCATTAAACTCGCAAAATAAACTATATAGTTACTTTTTGGTTTTGTGGTGCCAACCAGTGATGCCAACTGTTGATTGTCTATTACGTACTTTCAAATAATTCGTAACATACTAAATTTTATAATTAGTAACCGCAAAAATTGTTGTTAATTATAATTTTAAATTATAATGAATATTTAAAGTATCGCATAACACACAACTAACCTCTAAATAATTGCAATATAATAACGCCATCTATATTATATGTGCTACACTGTTAGGCGACGTAAATGTAACAGATATCTGTAATGTATGTAAAGACCCACCAAAAATGTAAACAAATTTTATTTCATGGATCACTTAAAAAATTACACATATATTTAGCTACTGTTACTATTTTTACCTTCCAAATATAAATACCGAGTGTACTTCCTATATTACATATAAATTTACTGTGTAATTTTTAAATGTAGCCATTTTTTCTAGTACTTGCAAAACCACTAACTTCCCATTTTATTTACGGCTTATATATTAACTTAATTTAAAAAAAAATACGAGCGTTCACTTCGTATAACCTTTATCTTCATGCTTAATGCATAAAATTTACATGTTTTGATATCATACGCCTGAAAAAATGGAAATAAAAATGGTATTTTACAACTAAACTGCAGATTATATAAATTTATCAAATATTCAGCGCCTCTGGTGGTAGTAACCCGGCGACGGTGGCGTAGCCTGGTGTTCGTAACCATTTTAGGGCTACAAAAATTTGTTAATCATGGGCCATCTGGATATTTATCTGTGGTCGCGCTTAAAATATCTATATGCTATTAATATTTTAATATATCGGCTGTTCTTAAAATATTGTCCGGCATTTATAGGAAGGTTGATATTATGAAATAAACTAAAAAATAGTTAAATTTTAAATATTGAGTGAAACATGTCAAAATAAATGTAATAAATACTATATTATTTGCTCATGCTTTCAATATATTTTCTAATATTTTAGTCTTTGTAAAAATTTATTACTTAACCAGTTCTTAATTGTATAAGCTTAATTTAAATATCTTCCAATAAAAAAATATTTTAAAAACATTTACTCTAAAACTATTTTACTATTTTCAGAATTAAATAAGTTTAATATCTTATTGTAGTTGGTTTTATTGAAATAATCTAGCCAAACTCAATATATTGGTTTTAAAACAATATAAAGTGCATTTCCTATCAGTGTTTCTATTCGGAGCTAAGAAATGTTTCGAATATTGACTATTTGGAATATGATTGGGCTTACTAGCACCATGAATAATAATACGCTGTGTCAGTTAGCGATTAATTTGATGCAATTTGAATTAACCTACCTGAGTTGTATATTATTATTGACATTCAGTTTTCGTAAAATGTTAAGACATTGATTATTATTATTACTATATGTATTTAATTTAATATGTCAATGGCAAAACATTAAGGGTCCTAAGTGGATCTGTGAATAATGGAAATATAGCAGATTTTTGATACAAGATATTTTTGTTGATTTTAAATTTGGAAAAAACCTTTCAACGTCAACTTATGAAGAATTTAGTAATCTACCCCGCTGAATAATCAAATTTAGAAAAAAAATTATCGGATTAAAGAAAATTAATTAATATGTCAAAATATTAAAAACAAGTTTTCTCAAAAAGCCTTCGGAGGAGATTTATTTGCTTAGGTTCATGTTATAAATTGAATAAAAAGCTACCCCGCTCTGCACGTATTTTTCGTTCAACTATTCTTTACCTTGCTTTAAATGAATATAAAATAAATTAAAATTAGGCAACCCACATTACAATGAATTGTTATTCTAGTAAAAATCTTTCCCGCAGTTACAAATGTTGCTTATATCTGAAACCCATCCAAATAATTTCTAGGGTAAGACAGTGCCATTTAAAATTTATAAGGCTGGGTGCACACCAATTATGCAAAACAATTTAATTGTCAAACAAAATGTTTGAAGTATGACAGCGTCTATTAAAATATATGGGGATGTCTGAAGGAGATGCACACCAATCAAAATGTTTGACAAGCATTTTAAACACATTTCTAGCAAATTCTTAATCAATAATGTGTTAATAAATTTAATTAACATTAATTATAAAGGCAAAATGAATGTATAGTTTTAGATATATTTTGTATAATTGGTGTGCGTGCAGCCTAAGAGAGAACAGTCCTTATAAATAGGGTTGAAGGTGGTTTTTAATTTCATATGCATATAGGAATTATTACTATATTTTTAACATGCATGCATATTGCTTATACAGCATGTGTCAATTTTCATTAGCCATAGGCGATTAATTCATGCAATACGTGACAACATGGCACCCCTACTTTCCTCTCCAATGCTTGGGTGTTTGTAATGCGTTCAGAAATAATATTTACGCGTTGCAAGGATTTGTTTTTCTTTTTCCTTTCAGTAAATGCAGAGAATTATTAAACTGCGTTCACGCTGCATGACACAAACAAAAGCGTAATTCTAATAAAATTAAAAATAAGGTAAATAAAAAAGGATTCTGAAAATAATAATAAACTTAATAGAAGTAGTTGGCACCACAACACCATAAAAAGTAACTACACAGTTTAATTATACATGTAATAATAATTATGAATAATAATAATAACTGACTCTGAGCGCTGTCGATCATTAGGCTTCATTATGCGCCTGAAGTGCGGCTTAACTTTCTTGCAAGAGAAATATACTTAAAAAGTAAACCTTGACAGGCAGTGGAATTCAGAACTTTCGATATGTCGATTGTCGAACCGAAGAGAGATTCACGGTGATCAGAGATAGATGAACAATCACGCACTTCATAAGTGCTGTCGAATAAGCATCTTCAATTAAATTTGTCAACCTCGCAAATAGAATCAGTGTTAAGTTGTTAGATAAAATATTGTTGGACTTTTTGTTTTGGTTTCTTCAACGTTTGGTATCATTTTCAGGTACACTTTTCAATCTATCTTTAATGACTAGACGATATTAGTAGTGCTTTAATCTGCAAGCTTAATGCAAACATAGAATAATCTTTACAGTTGTATATTAACCTACATGGTAAAGAATTTAATAAAGTCATTGTAGGAAGACCCTGCCTACAGTGTGATAAATCTCAAGTGAATGTTACGCGGCCTAAAGTTTTAAGTTGGCAATATTCTCTACTTGGTAGTATCGAGAAATACTTATATGTAGCTGTAATAAAGTGCACATATGATTTTGACAAATGTTTCATGTTATATTTATATTAGTAAAGATGATGTACAAATAACATTTTCTATTTTTATATCAAAAAAATCATTTAAATCACAATGCTAGAGAACGTAAGTGTTGGAAATGAATTGAAAATCAGGATAGGTATCTGTCTAACAATAAAATACCCTAATGTAGGGAATTCCAAGATACCATCACACTCCACTTGAGATTGATCTCATTGTATATAATTTATTTCTAGATTCTGAATTCCACTGCAGAATCCGTATGTAGGGCTTGTCAATTAAAAACGGTATTCGGCCCTAACCGCGTCCAACAAAGACTGAAAAAGATTTATATTGTTTCTACGGCAATCGGTTCTCCACAACCACTCACACAGATGATCAGCAAAGGAGGTGGTGCGGCGTGGTGGGAACCCGTTTTGTCGCAAACCAGGCCTTTGCAGGACGCCATTGAGATTCAATCCTCTGCGTGTGAACCCCTTCAGCAGCTAAGCATTTATAAGTATATATAAATATGTAGTCGACCTACATTGAATGAGTAAATGAAAAATTAACTTACACACAAAACGATGTTCTGGATCGGAGTGGTTCACTACGCGGTGAGTATACCCCATTCCACATCGTTCAAGTCCGGCATACGCCCTCCAACTACTTATCTGTATGTATTTCTGTGCCCGGAGCCACATGTTGCATAATGATGGGAATTAGGTCATTGGCCCCTCTATGGTTGTCCGGACACAAAAAAGCGCGAAAATCTTCGCTGTTATTCCTCAATCATTACCCAGTGCCCCTCAATATGTCGTCCTCTATTATATTTTCTTCGGCCAAATTTCGATTCGTCGATTTGAACGATGGTGTTCGGGCCTCCTATAGGGCCAGCATCATAATGCTTTTCTGTAATATATTCAACAAAAAATTAATATGGGCACGGCATTCTTATACATGTGTAATTGCGAAAACGAGTTAACAGATGATGTATTGTCTCCGGAATTTTCATAAAATTAATAGTTGATCAGATAATCGCAAAATTTATATTCACGTTGAAAGAAAGTGCTACTTCCGTTTTACCAATAGCTTCAGCCATTTGGGCACCACCTGACAGGACAACAGACAAAACATACATCGTTCGAATATCGTTTTCGTAATTGGGCGATCAAGAAATGAAGATTTTTCAAAACCCTTGAGGTCGAAAATGTGCATCATGACAATAACATTAAAAGATATTTATTATCGTTATTACTCACGCAAAATATGGAGGACGACTATCTCCCGGCAGTAGCTATGCAGATGCAATGGTTGCATGGGAAATTCTCTTGTCCCCATCGAGTGGGTCGCTGGCATGTTGGTATGAATAATCCGACGTGAATGAATACATAATGCTTAAAAAAGAATTATGCTTTTTTAGAGTTCGTGAATTTAATAAAAGAAAAAATATCCGTACTCGAAAATCCTCTCAGGCTTGAGCTTGGCATTTTCAAACCAAGTGCCTTTCGCTCTGGCAACAGCTCCTCCTCGACAATTCCGTCTTCTACACCGAAATAACCCCAAACCATGAGCGGGCATGTTTATGGTCATTGGTTGTCGGCATCTGCGGCAATTCATTTATACTGGGAGGAAACCGTTCTCTTCACACCATCTAATGCTTTGATCTCCTTCTCCAATTTCCCGAAAAAGGCGTTTCTTGTTCCAGAGATCCATAGTTTTTAAAGTTATTTTTTATGAACTTAGATAATAGAGTATAGTTCATTAAAAAATGAGCAAATACTAAATCTAACACTGTAAACGATAATATTTCGACAACCCCCCCCCCCCCCCATAATTAGAAGTCGATATTGATACACATCAGGCGCACGATTGGGAAATAAGAATAAAACGTAAATGAAACAAAACAAACTTGTTGAACTGCCTACACTTTCAGTGGCTTCTTCAGCAATGATTAAAAATCACTGATAATAAAAATAGAAGTTACAAAGTATATATCTCATGTGTATCGGTTGTAGGAGGTATGAAAAAAGGAAAAAAAGGAAACAAAGGAGAAAGTGGGTTAAAACCCTCATAAAACTATGTGTATTGTACTACCAAACAAATAAATTAAGTAAAGGAGATTTGTCTACATCCAATTGATCATTGACAAGAAAATTAGAGTTTTTGTGTTTATTAATATTTAGAGATTCTAATAAATTCAATTTTATTTTCTTATGTTGCACCCCTAACACAGAAAAATCGTCTTTAAAATTATGTCCTTATTCGTCTATGAAATGGTTCGCATATTTCGAATCTGTTTTTTGGTTCTTGTAACATGACAGATGTTCTTTGATGCGAATTTCAAAAGATCTTCCTGTTCGTCCTATGTAGAACTTCGGGCAAGACCCAAAAGTTAATTTATAGACCCCTCATTTATGTCTTTTTTTATATACTATCTCTATTGTTTTTTATGTATTTCTATTGATTGTTACAGGTTTTGAACGCCGTGTTAATATTATGTGTTTAGTGGTTTACATATAAGAATAAGTAATTTAACATTGCAAGTGAACATTCGTATTTTTCTACACACACACAAAAAATGAAGTGTATAAAGGCTTCAATTGAATGAGCGGTCATTCGAATATGTAAATCATCAAACATTTTACGAAGTTAATGATGAAGGTGATCTACCTCAAAAAGAGTAGGTACCTACTTTATTATTAAATAATTTATGTACCTGCAGTACAATTTTAGTTGTTAATGATATAACATGTTAATTATAGTTTTATGTAGGTATAAAATATTTCATAAACTAATTTAATAAATAAACATATAATTGCGGAAAACAAATTAATAAAATAATAAAGTATAATTTAAGTATAATAACAAAACAAAAGATCACATATATTCTAAGACAAAATATGTTTTTCTTGGGAAATTCTTTGGATACAGGAATTATTAAAATTAATTTTATGAAAAGACAGTATTCATCTAAAGATTTCCACCATATCACCCCCATTCTGAACTTTTTCGTAAACCATTTTCGAACGCATTGTACCTAAAAATCGTTGCGGTCCAACGTATTCTGTAAGTTTCAAAGCGTACCGATGTCGTACGAAATTCAAAAACCCTCGGCAACTTACGTTCGTAGCGTAACGAAAATGTAATGAAAGCAAATAGGCATTCGTTACCAGAGTTTTGTGTGTTTTATAGGTGCTTTTCAAAACGACGTATAACCATTGTTTGTTTGCTATAGCACATGAAGTCGATAACGCGGAAAATAGGTTTGTTATAAAACACTAAAAAAATACCCTTTCATTAACATGTATATTTCAGAAGAAATATCCGCCTTCATAATAGACGGATGAGAGATGCGAGTACCTTTTGAATTACCAGAAGGAAAATTTATGCAGCTTTTCGATTAAATCGAGAAACCGTGTAGAATTTATGTGTAACACTATCTATAGCCATTTATTAATATTTTTGATAAATTGTATATATAATTCATAAAAATCAAAATAAACTAACATACGGACTTTAATTTTTTATTTTCGAGAAAAAAATTAGAAACTTGAAAGTGCAAACTTTAATTTCATTCATTCATTTAACACAAATTCTGCATATTTTATTTTCTCATACATGCTTACAGGAGGAATTGAAATAAGACCAAATAATATTAACTAATAAAACTTTATTCACTGTCAGACACATTAATACAGACATACTTTTGTTGCATAATTTTCAGCTTGTAGGAGTAATATTTATTTTTTGCATATGTGCTTTCCAATTTATTAAGGTGTGTATTATAGCTGCAGTAAATTTATTTACGGAAGCAATCAAGAGATTAATAGCTTCTATTTGCATTTCCTGGTATTCTTGATTATTTTCTATTGCTTTATCTAATCCACCATTCTTCATCGTCTTCCTGTAAAATTTGGTTAAGATGTAGGAGGTACATTCAATTATTTATGTTTCTTGTCTGTAATATTGTTCCAAGCGAACAACATTTTTGAAGAACGCTTCCTTTTTCCGTCCTTTGTGTAATGTTTATTTCAAGAGATATAAAACTTGTTACTGCCGCAAGTGTAAATATCAAGTGAATAAAATTTATTTCCAAAGAAATATTTCAAGTGGTAGTTTATCATTGTTATATTTATATTATTCATAAACACTAATTATGAAAACACATTTGCCTTTTTAAATGGTAAAGACTACCTGAAATGCCATTTTATAATACTGTATTTACACAAAAGTTAAAGTAAGCAATAACCTTCGCATAAGTTAATTACAGCCTTATTCATAATCATCACCCTAATAGGGTGTTAGAACGCGACTAGTAAGTAGCTACTAACATCCTACTAAGACGCTATTAATTTACCTTATTCATAAACGCTTATTTAGTGGCTAGTAAGTAGTAGGATGTTAATAGAAAAATGCATATGGCAACAGGGTTATATGAAGAACGATTGTGCGCACTGATGTACAAATTTAAATTTGCCGTAATCACGATAGAAAGCAAATATTAAAAGGTTAGAATTTACAATTTCAGATTAACTAAAATCTGCAAATTAAGAAGGTACGATTATATATAAATTATTTGTATAGCCGAAAAAGTTTTCATGGATTATGAACAAATACATGTTAGAGCAGAATAGCAAGAAGTTGAGGAAGGTCAAGTTAATGGGGCTCTAAATCCAAAAATGTTCTAGAAATGGCTTAATCCACTGGAAATATATAATTCAATAATAATAGAATTTCTACACAAAATATATGTAGAATGAAATAAAATAAGTTACAAACATGATAATCAATAGGTGGAAAGACGTTATAGGTACTACACATTAAATTATATATACCTATAGTTTATTCTTATATTTTGCATTAATAATAATCTATGCGATGCTAAGGCAAGGATTTGTGATACACTTGCAAGGTAAAAAGACAGTACCGATGACTTAGAGAATTTGGAACAAATGTTCATTAAACAGGAGATTTGAAGTAATTCTTCATTAAAATTAAATGCTAAGAAAAATGTAAACAATATTAAGTAGGTGATATTAGTATGATATGATGAGTTGAACAAAATAAAAATCAGCATTAATAAATGTGCAGTAGTTACATATACCACACGAATCGAGCCACTAGTTTTCCCCTACGTATTGGATCAAACTCCTATTCCCAGGCAAACACAAATGAAGGATCTTGGAGTGTTATTTGACCAACGTTTGAATTTTTCTAATCACATATATTCGACATGCAACTCCGCCTCACGTGCACTCAGCTTTGTTGTCAGGTCGTGCCGGGAGTTCATGAATCCTGATACATTGAAGATACTCTTTTTCTCACTGGTGCGACCCAGACTGGAGTATGCCTCTATAATCTGGTATCCTTGTTACGTTTACCAAAACCTTTTGATTGAGAGAGTACAGAAGAGATTTTTGAAGTACTTTTCGTACAGGGCTCGAGGCACGTATCCTCCTAGAGGCGTTGACTATGAGAGTCTGCTATTAGAACGTGACGTTCCTTCCCTCTTGGAGCGTAGACAGATCGCAAGTGCCAATTTTATGGTTGGGCTGGTTAGTAACAGAATTGATGCCCCCAATATACTCTCCGCTGTGGATTTTTTGGTTCCCAGATACGGTACGCGTTCAAGCGATACTTTTGTGGTGGCTCGAGCTAGGTCAAATGTTTTTGCTAAGGCACCTCTTACGCATATGGCAAGGAACGCTAACGAACTATGCCCTGATCCTTTTCACTTTCCTTTTATTCAAAAGCCTCACTCTATCGATAAATGAATATGTCTTTCGATTTGACTCAATGCATATGTCTGTAACACTATTTATTTTAATTTAATCTGAACGCATTGCTATGATGTACTAATTATTAAATATTTGCTTCTTAGTCTAATGTGCTAAGGTTTCTACTCATTGTTGTTATTGTTATTATTGTTATTAATACATATGAACCACTGTATCAGATTTTAATATTAGTTTATCCACAATCACTATATTATACGGTCATAATTCAACTGCTTAGCAACCTTTTATGGGGTCTATAAAACACTAGTGTTTTATAAATCATAAAACACGCTATAAAACACGCCATGCATTAGTTAATGCGAAATTTCAATGATTTTTGAGGTGACAGCCGCTGTCAGACCGAAATGTCAGATCATTGTTTCATAAATTTCGGCGATTCTGATTATAAATAAGTGTGATTGTGGATAAAACGTTGTATTGCATACGGGTTTTAGATGCATTTTATTCACTTAAGAAAATTAAACGCTCGAGCAAGCTCTCGCGTTTAAACATTCTTGCGTGAATAATATGCTATCTAAAACCCTTATACAATAAATAACTATTTTCAATTCAGGTTATGCGTGTGTTTTCATTTATATAAGCTTGAAGTGTTCCATAACTTGTCATCTATTGTAATGTTACTTGTGTGTTTTTTTTTTTTTTTAGTTTTAGTTTAGGAAATGCTATCAAGAATTGATTGTTGTCCTGTAATTGGCATATGCTGTTGGACAAATAAAGAATATTATTATTATTATTATTATTATTATTATTATTATGATTTCAGAATGGAGATATAGAAGGTATTTTGATTAGTGATAATGGATATGCATGTTCAAGCTATCTGTTAACTCCATCACGAACACTAACGACAGTCCTGTGTTAAAATATAAGACTCCATATATCAACGAGAAATGTCTTTTAAAAAGCATTTGAAATTATGAAGAATAAATTTGGATGCTTTTTTCATTAAACTGGACACAACAAGGGCATCGATAGTAGCGTGTTAGTTGGATCTTAATAGCCACTAACTTTCATTATGAATAGGGCTGTTAATATTTTAATATATTCGACACATCTGCTGGACATCTAACACAGTGAAGTTTGCTTTATTGGACAAATAAAGAATATTATTATTATTATTATTATGATTTCAGAATGGAGATATAGAAGGTATTTTGATTAGTGATAATGGATATGCATGTTCAAGCTATCTGTTAACTCCATCACGAACACTAACGACAGTCCTGTGTTAAAATATAAGACTCCATATATCAACGAGAAATGTCTTTTAAAAAGCATTTGAAATTATGAAGAATAAATTTGGATGCTTTTTTCATTAAACTGGACACAACAAGGGCATCGATAGTAGCGTGTTAGTTGGATCTTAATAGCCACTAACTTTCATTATGAATAGGGCTGTTAATATTTTAATATATTCGACACATCTGCTGGACATCTAACACAGTGAAGTTTGCTCTACATTTACAGCCCGTCATAAAAACATTTGTTCATTCGTAAAGGTCGATCGTCGAACGGTTCCAAATGAAATTTGTTAAAAGTCCCGTATCGAAAAACAGCTGTACGAAGTTCGTTATCTTAATGATCGATGTTACAGAATAGAGGTGAAAATAATATTTCATTTCTTGTTCTAATTCCCGTATTTTTAATTATTTGAAAGGAATTTGTATTTTAAGTTTTTTTACTTTCTATTCAAACAGGATTTCTTGCCTTTCCTTTCTTATGTCAATATTTTCTTTTTTTTCGGCTTTATTTTCCAAATAAATAAATTTATATAAAATGTCGAACAATTAATTACCTATTCTTTTTCAAATGTAGTATAATAAAGTACAATTTAATATTTACAATCAATAACTTTTCTGTTGTATAAATAAAACAAGTTATGTAATTTCTAACTTAATTGCAAACTAAAGCCAAAACTTAAGAAATTTTAAATATTGCTCAATGATCTTCATCTGTTAATTACGCATTATTAATTTAAAATAAACAAATTGTAAAATTGGTTTTTGTTAAGATTTTGTTGTATTTAATTTATGGAATTTTTTTCATAAACACAATGTGCCAATGTTTTTTTTTGAAAAAATCAGGAGAATTAAGTATTCCTTCTTATCCTATGTTATTGTAATTAACTTACTCATACATTCTAAACTGAACTAAGAATTCATATATTAAATCAAACTTTTCCGTGTTTGTTCTCATATGCCGCTACATTACCGATTAGTTCCCCAATTATGTGCGATAGACGAGTACGCGTCGATTATGAATAACATCGTTCCAAAGTAACGTTATTTTGGAACTGTTATTTTTCTGGAACGGAACGATATGGAACTTTCCAGATGTGTAACCGTTATTCCCATCATTAGTTGAATCAGATTCATGCGCCGCTCATAGTCAATCATGGAGGAAGGGGGAGGTAACATAACAGATCGGGATTGAAGTCGCTGTTGGTGCGCATGATCGGGCAGAGTCGCCATTAGACGCCCAAACAAAGTAGATTTGCGTTTGACTACACGTGTTTATTTTTTGTTTATTTATGGTGGATGAAGCTTTTTGCGTTAAAATATTGAACCTAAATAAAGTGCCTGTAATTTTTTAATATCCCGATCAAGATCTAAGTTAGTCATTTGTGCGCTGTCGTTTAAATCACAGGTTTAAATCTGCACAAGTATTTGTGTTAGAATAGCTTTGTGTTCTTCGTGTTAAAAACAATAATAATGGTGTGTTGCTCTGCTTTTGGCTGTTCAAATAGAACAGACTGGAGGACAACTCAACCCAAGCATCCTATAACGACCAAGTTAAGCTTCCACAAGTAAGTAAAGTTTTTGTTTTTGTAGGGTGAAGCCGCACAATGTAATTTATGTATAAGGAACCCGATTCTAAGGCCGCGCCGTCGTGATTCTAATTGCAATTAATAAAATAACTGTTGTTACAGATTTCCTAGAGATGTTGAGGTTAAAAATAAATGGATTCAGAATGTAAGACGTGTCGATTGGACGCCTAAAGACAGAAGTGTATTATGCTCCGTACATTTTACCGAAGATTGTTTTGATAGTGGTTCTCCAAATGTTCGAAAGCTTCGTCGAGATGCAGTGCCCACAATCTTCCCAGCTTTTCCGGCTTATTTACAAAAGGTTAAGCTTTTGTTTGAAATTATGTTGCTTGGTCATTTAAAACTGAACTTCCTTTTTAGCCTTCGTTGAAAAGACCTTACCGAAAACGTAAATTACCGGAACGTTGTACCAAGGCCTTCGTTTCAAACGCAAAAGGTGAGGCCTCTAATGAAACGGGACCTGGACCCTCAACCTCCACTGAGAATACTGAGATCTACACTGAATCAATTAGAACATTGTCATCAAGGACAACATCATTTTCTCCAGATCGGAAACATTGATTACAATCTGCTGCTGTAATGGAAGTGAGGACAGTGTACAATAAAAAAATTCAAGACTACAGAAGGAAAATAAAAGGGCTTCAACAGACAAGGCGTCGGCAAGTTAAGAAGATTGCAACAATGCGAAATGTTATCAAATGCTTGAAGGACGAAAAATTTTTACTTGAAGAAAACGCCAATATTTTGTGTAATATAGCAGGTCCAAACAAAGAAATTATAAAAAGACAATTAGCTAAATCAGCCAAACGAATGCCAAAGTTATATTCTCCAGAACTTCGCAAATTTGCATTAACTTTGCATTATTACTCACCGAAGGGCTATAGATATGTTCGTGAATCCTTTAATACTTGTTTGCCACACCCAAAAACTATAACCAATTGGTACAAGGCCGTCAATGGAGCCCCTGGATTTACATCAGAATCATTTCATGCTCTGAAACAAATCACGGAAAAATCAAGTGGAAGTGGCTCAATAACATTTGCCGCCTTAATGCTAGATGAGATAGCCATTCGTCAAATTCTGGAGTATGACAACAAAGGAATGACTGGTTATGTAGACATAGGAGCTGGACTAGACGGAGACGACAGATCATTAGCAAAAAACGCGTTGGTTTTTATGCTTGTGTCCATAAATGGCAGTTGGAAAATTCCTCTGAGATATTTCCTTATTGACAGTATGACTGGTGAGCAGAAAGCTAATTTGGTAAACCAGTGTTTAACCTTAATAAACCAAACTGGGGTGAGAGTCCTATCACTAACTTTTGATGGGGCTCCTAGCAACTTTACAATGGCGACAAAATTAGGTTGTCGCCTTGACTCAGTGTACAATTTGAAAACAACATTTAAACATCCTGTAACCAACGAAGACGTTTACATCTTACCAGATCCGTGTCACATGATAAAACTAATCCGCAATACATTGGGAGAGAAAGGTTTAATAATCGACGACCAGAAGAATACAATCTTATGGGGGTATGTTACCAAACTCCATGACCTACAAGAAGGTGAAGGACTGCACTTGGGCAATAAATTGAGGGGACTTCATGTTCACTTCGCTAAACAAAATATGAAAGTTCGCTTGGCAACTCAAGTTATCAGCAGATCGGTTGCAGATGCCTTGCAATTCTGTAAGGACGTGCTGCATCTTGAAGACTTCGAAGCATGTGAGGCTACAGTCAGGTTTTTAATAATATTTAACAATATTTTTGATATTTTTAATTCCAAAACTATTCAGCAGTGTGGTTTTAAAAAACCTATTAATCCAGACAACCATCAAGAATTATTTGAATACCTAGATTTTTGTAAAAACTACATTGCCAGTTTAACTATTAACAGAACTGGAGATCTTATGATAAACAGCAATCGTAAGACTGGATTTCTAGGCTTTATAATCTGCATCGAAAGCCTGAAAAAAATGTATGTTAATGTCTGTCAGGAAACTGTATTACTTTCTTGTATTCCAGTTTATAGAATGAGTCAGGATCATATTGAGCTATTTTTTGGCATAATTAGATCTCATGGTGGCAGTAATAACAATCCAACTGCAAAACAGTTCATATCGGCATACAAAAAAATTTTAGTTCACTTGGAATTAAGGGCACATGATAAGGGAAATTGTATACCGCTCGAAGAAATTTCCGTTTTACACTGTAAATCTATGTCTCCCCAAGAACGATTAAATTTAAGTACTCCTGGCTTCCGTTCAGAAAATATTGACAATTATATATGTGTTGAAGACGACACGGACCATGCTTACATAAATTCAGTTCAATCACATACTGTTTTTGCAACCAGTGTGGTAAGACATATTGCTGGGTGGGTGGTTAGGCATTTACACAAAACTTTAGCGTGCGAGGAATGTTTAATTGCGTTAGTGGGCCCGTTTAACGATAAATCATGTAAACTAACTTTTATTAAAAATCGGGGTGGTTTAATGTTTCCATCAACAGACGTAATAATCGTATGTGAAACTGCAGAAAAATGCGTAAAGCAAGCCTTGGCAGAAAGTGGTGGGAAATTTCTTTTAAAAAAATTTAGTAGTGAAAGAATGTGCAGCAGTGTTCTTCATTATTTTCTTAATAAAGATATCTTTACTTTGTTAAAAGGACACGCACTTAATCAATCTCCAATTGACAACCATATAATTTTATTGATAAAAACAGTCGCTAAAAAATATATAGACATTCGCATGCATTACATTGCGAAAAGGTCGGTAGATAAAGCGGCATCCAAAAGGCAGATTTTTAATAAGTTGATACTTTTTAGTGGTAAATAAGTAAGTAAGTACTGTGTAGTGTAGGATGATATTATGTAGCTGTTACAGTAGGCCGTTATATAATTATTATAATTTTAAATTTCATAATTAATATAAGTTGTTGGCAAAAATATTATCAATTAAGTGAAATAATATTTAGGTTTGTGTTGTTATATGATAGTAATCAAGCTTGTTGCATTAAAATTTGTTCAAAATGATCAGAGATCTTCATTTTGCGTTCACAGTTAATTCTTTACCATATATTTAAATGCGTATTTATACCAATGGTTGGGCGTCTGCAGCGGGTTGCATAACTGTGGGCGTTACTTTCCCCTTTCGTCTTACGCCTTCAGATTTCCTCATCCACAAGCCGGCTTATGCTCTCTCCCCCTCCTCCATGTAGTCAATAGACGGCAACCAGTTTAGCACCTAATATATTAAATGTTCGTCAATGTTCGTATTATAACCTTAAAATCGTGCTTTTTTAACACGAAAATTTTATGCTTTTTACTGATCTGCTGGCAATGAAACCTACATATTTGGATTCCGTGAAATGTAAGCTTTCTATTGATGTATATATTATCCTTGTATTTTGATGCTATCATGCAGCACCCTTTCTAAAGTCTTACCTCTGGCTATTCTTTAGAAAGGGTGCTGCATGATAGCATCAAAATACAAGGATAATATATACATCAATAGAAAGCTTACATTTCACGGAATCCAAATATGTAGGTTTCATTGCCAGCAGATCAGTAAAAAGTATAAAATTTTCGTGTTAAAAAAGCACGATTTTAAGGTTATAATACGAAGATTGACGAACATTTAATATATTAGGTGCTAAACTGGTTGCCGTCTATTGACTATGAGCGGCGCATGAATCTGATTCAACTAGTGATGGGAATAACGGTTACACATCTGGAAAGTTCCATATCGTTCCGTTCCAGAAAAATAACAGTTCCAAAATAACGTTACTTTGGAACGATGTTATTCATAATCGACGCGTACTCGTCTATCGCACATAATTGGGGAACTAATCGGTAATGTAGCGGCATATGAGAACAAACACGGAAAAGTTTGATTTAATATATGAATTCTTATTTCAGTTTAGAATGTATGAGTATGTTAATTACAATAACATAGGATAAGAAGGAATACTTAATTCTCCTGATTTTAAAAAAAAAAAACATTGGCACATTGTGTTTATGAAAAAAATTCCATAAATTAAATACAACAAAATCTTAATAAAAACCAATTTTACAATTTGTTTATTTTAAATTAATAATGCGTAATTAACAGATGAAGATCATTGAGCAATATTTAAAATTTCTTAAGTTTTGGCTTTAGTTTGCAATTAATTAGAAATTACATAACTTGTTTTATTTATACAACAGAAAAGTTATTGATTGTAAATATTAAATTGTACTTTATTATACCACATTTGAAAAAGAACAGGTAATTAATTGTTCGACATTTTATATAAATTCATTTATTTGGAAAATAAAGCCGAAAAAAAAGAAAATATTGACATAAGAAAGGAAAGGCAAGAAATCCTGTTCGAATAGGAAGTAAAAAAACTTAAAATACAAATTCCTTTGAAATAATTAAAAATACGGGAATTAGAACAAGAAATGAAATATTATTTTCACCTCTATTCTGTAACATCGATCGTTAAGATAACGAACTCCGTACAGCTGTTTTTCGATACGGGACTTTTAACAAATTTCATTTGGAACCGTTCGACGATCGACCTTTACGAGTGAACAAATGTTTTTATGACGGGCTGTAAATGTAGAGCAAACTTCACTGTGTCATATGTCCAGCAGATGTGTCGAATATATTAAAATATTAATTAACTTATGCGAAGGTTATTGCTTACTTTAACTTTTGTGTAAATACAGTATTATAAAATGGCATTTCAAGTAGTCTTTACCATTTAAAAAGGCAAATGTGCTTTCATAATTAGTGTTTATGAATAATATAAATATAACAATGATAAACTACCACTTGAAATATTTCTTTGGAAATAAATTTTATTCACTTGATATTTACACTTGCGGTAGTACCTAACAAGTTTTATATCTCTTGAAATAAACATTACACAAAGGACGGAAAAAGGAAGCGTTCTTCAAAAATGTTGTTCGCTTGGAACAATATTACAGACAAGAAACATAAATAATTGAATGTACTACATCTTAACCAAATTTTACAGGAAGACGATGAAGAATGGTGGATTAGATAAAGCAATAGAAAATAATCAAGAATACCAGGAAATGCAAATAGAAGCTATTAATCTCTTGATTGCTTCCGTAAATAAATTTACTGCAGCTATAATACACACCATAATAAATTGGAAAGCACATATGCAAAAAATAAATATTACTCCTACAAGCTGAAAATTATGCAACAAAGGTATGTCTGTATTAATGTGTCTGACAGTGAATAAAGTTTTATTAGTTAATATTATTTGGTCTTATTTCAATTCCTCCTGTAAGCATGTATGAGAAAATAAAATATGCAGAATTTGTGTTAAATGAATGAATGAAATTAATGTTTGCACTTTCAAGTTTCTAATTTTTTTCTCGAAAATAAAAAATTAAAGTCCATATGTTAGTTTATTTTGATTTTTATTAATTATATATACAATTTATCTAAAAATATTAATAAATTGTTATAGATAGTGTTACACATAAATTCCACACAGTTTCTCGATTTAATCGAAAAAGCTGCATAAATTTTCCTTCTGGTAATTCAAAAGGTACTCGCATCTCTCATCCGTCTATTATGAAGGCGGATATTTCTTCTGAAATATACATGTTAATGAAAGGGTATTTTTTTAGTGTTTTATAACAAACCTATTTTCCGCGTTATCGACTTCATGTGCTATAGCAAACAAACAATGGTTATACGTCGTTTTGAAAAGCACCTATAAAACACACAAAACTCTGGTAACGAAATTGTATATTATGTTATATGGACCTTAAATAATCTTTAAAAAAAATACAGACCATATTTATTATTATATATTATCACGGATTATAAACATTCATATAAGAAACACAAGAATGTACACGAGTACATTTCTTTTAAATGGCCCTTGAATCAGATTCATGCGCCGCTCATAGTCAATAGACGGCAACCAGTTTAGCACCTAATACATTAAATGTTCGTATTATAACCTTAAAATCGTGCTTTTTTAACACGAAAATTTTATACGTTTTACTGATCTGCTGGCAATGAAACCTACATATTTGGATTCCGTGAAATGTAAGCTTTCTATTAATGTATATATTATCCTTGTATTTTGATGCTATCATGCAGCACCCTTGCTAAAGAATAGCCAAAAACACTAACAACTCATACATAACCTTTACTATTTTCAATTCACGCGCACTTTTGGTCTGCTTTTGAGAGAAACTGACGGATTTGCTATGTTGCCAACGATCAAATGCTATTAGAATATGATTAGAATAATACTAGTTAGTAGCCACCACAGATCACTATACCACAGTATAAACCTTCCCAGTAGTTGCACTCCCAAAATTTATTGAGACCAAGTTGTTTCTTGCGCATTGTAATGCGCAGTGTCGCAGTGACGGTAAGAAACAGAATTAGATTTGTTTATAGTTTGTTTGTCAACAGATCTTAGTACGTGCTTTTGAAAATAACCAACCGTTTTTAAAGTGAATTAGGTTTTTGTGGATAATTGCGAAAGATTTATTTGATTTAGTGTGTTAAATTAATCGAGTACAATGAGTATAAAGTGTTGTGTACCGCAGTGTAAAAGTGTGTATTCGCAAGGACATAAAAGACATTAGTTTTTTTAATATTCCATCTGAGGAAATAAGGTAAGCATAAAATTCAAATAAATATTCAGATATACATGCACATAAGTACGATTATAGGATTATAGAATTTATAAAAAGTTATTGTAAAATATAAAAAAATATTGACGTAAATTATTAATGGTTAAAATTGCTACATCATTCAAGCATACTTGTACATAATAATAGTTGCATATGATTAATAATTTTTTCTGCACTAGGCGTAAGGAGTGGATTGCTCGAATTGGAGAAACAAGTTCTGTAAAGAAAAATGCCAAAGTCTGTAGCATTCATCTTGAAAACTCTTACTTCAAAAATGTAATGAAAAACAGGTTAGAAATTACTGCAGTGCCCACTTTATTTCTTACAGGTAAGCCCTAGGATAGATAAACTTATAAAATCAACTGTTTATTTTTTGAAATTAATCTTTTCTTAATAAAAAGTTCTTTTAAATGATGATTATATCAAATTAATCACAAATATATTGATTGTAACTAGCTTTGCTATATTTATTTGATTTTGATGCCTCTGTGAGTTTTCTAACAACCAAGATTACATACACCTTTTTTTATATATGATAATTCTATTTTACAGAATGTACAGATGTTACACCTGTGTTAAAAGATGATCCACTACCAGGCACAAGTAAAGATGTTAATGTGATTATCGATCAACATACTGAAACTCATACAGGTAATAACAGTTTTTGATGTTTTATGTGATATCATTAAATTATATTTCTTATGTTTAGCTAACATTTATGTGCAAACACCGCAAAGCCTGTCAGCTACAAGTCCCAGGAAGAGCAAATTAAAAACTGAGATTCGGTATTTGAAAGGTGTTCTAAAGAGAGCGGAAGGGAAGGTTTCTACTCTGACTGAGAAAGAAAATCCGATTTCTGATGCTGATTTTATTACATTTTGTGAAAGCCATTTTAATGAGGCCACGGTTAATCTGTTTAAAATGCAGCTGAAATTATCAAGTAAAAGGGCTCATGGTTTCAGATATACAAATGAATTTAAACAGTTTGCGTTAACTATATATTTTCTCAGCCCTAAAGTTTATAGATTTTTATCTGATATTCTCCATTTGCCATCAAAAGCAACTTTATGCAGATTAACCAGTAAATGGAACATAACAGTGGAGTTGAATGACTTTCTTTTTATGGTAACGAAGAAAAGTTGAAAAGATTAGTGAAGAAGCGAGGCATTGTGTGCTGTGTTTTGACGAAATGTCATTAAAGACATTTCTTTTTTATAATAGATCTAAAGATGAAATAATAGGCTTTCATGAAACTACTACAAAAACATTTTTTTCCAAGATGGTTTTTAATTTTAAGTTATTTTGCAACATTTATAAAATATGTCAAATATTGTAAAATTTAAATGTAACTAGGATTAAAATATATAATTTTATTCCATCTATGAGACTTTTTTCCAAGATGGTTTTTAATTTTAAGTAATTTTGCAACATTTATAAAATATGTCAAATATTGTAAAATTTAAATGTAACTAGCATTAAAATATATAATTTTATTCCATCTATGAGACTTTTTGCCACGATGGTTTTTAATTTTAAGTTCTTTTGCAACATTTATAAAATATGTCAAATATTGTAAAATTTAAATGTAACTATATAGCATTAAAATATATAACTTTATTCCATCTATGAGACTTTTTTCCAGATGGTTTTTAATTTTAAGTTATTTTGCAACATTTATAAAATACGTCAAATATTGTAAAATTTAAATGTAACCATATTAAAATATATAATTTTATTCCATTTATTAGGCTTTTTTTCCAAGATAGTTTTTAATTTTAAGTTATTTTGCAACATTTACAAAATATATCAAATATTGTAACATTTAAATGTAACATATATTCAAACTAACATTAAAATGTATAATTTTCTTCCAAATCATTTTATTCCGTCTATGTAGTAGACTGTTTACCAAAATAGTTTTCAACATTTTGTAAAATTTTTATTAAATTGGCCACAGGTTTCAAATCTAAGACAATAATATGCATGACGTACATAATTATTGTTTAAATATTACTAATTTCAATACATTCACTTATTAACAAATTTAGTAAATCCGGCCCCGACTATTTTAAAATAGGGCTAGATCCGGACCTGCTTATTAAAGAACTTTCCGATCTCTCCGTTATGCGACATTGCGCCTTACAATGCGCGAACATACAACTTGGTTTCTAAAGATCAAAGGTACCGACAGCGACTGCAACTACTGGATATGTTTATACTGTGACTATACTAGAAGATAGTATAACTTAATAGTAAAAAGTTTAGACAATGTTTAGCGCCGCCTGCCAACTGCAGGCAGTACTCAAATGGATCAAACCGATGAACCGGGAAATTTAAATATTATATATTTCTATTTCATTTTGTATTTACCTTAATAGTTTTTATTCTTCACTTTAAATGTTCGGAGGTAAAATAGTAGATGTATTTTAAAGAAAAATAAACTACACTTATTGCTATAATAACTTAGTAATAAATTAGAAACATATCTTTTTAGTAACGCTTTATTTTTATATGAAAATTTATTTCTATTTCAAAATATTAAGGAAAAAGCATACTAAATTATTCTTACATTTGAACTTATTTATTCCTTAAATGGAAATCGTCGATCTTCCCTTATGTCATTGAATAAATTAGGATCTCAAGGAGCTTCCTACCACTCATGAAAACGAATTGATGTTGGATGTGGAAAACTTTTACATTATGGTCACAATTTGACACATAACATTTTCTTGTCGGCATAATTACTAGAAGTCTAGAAAAAAGTGCTAATAAATAAATAAATTACTCGAATTATGCAGAATAAATACTTACGTACATGCAATTTTAAGAAATAAGTTAATATTTTTTAGGGGAAGGATGAAAATAAACTACTTAGACAGAGTAAACTGCTTTAAATGAAACTTATATTCATTTATAGTATTGAATACACACTTATAAGCATACAAACAACTTAACATAAAGCACACCTGTTTTGGCGTCTGTAAGAACTAGAACTTGCTTGACATATATCACAGATCACTATACTAGAAGATAGTATAACTTAATAGTAAAAAGTTTAGACAATGTTTAGCGCCGCCTGCCAACTGCAGGCAGTACTAAAATGGACCAAACCGATGAACCGGGAAATTTAAATATTATATATTTCTATTCCATTTTGTATTTACCTTAATAGTTTTTATTCTTCACTTTAAATGTTCGGAAGTAAAATAGTGGATGTATTTTAAAGTAAAATATACTACAGATATTGCTATAATAACTTAGTAATAAATTAGAAACATATGTTTTTAATAACGCTTTATTTTTATATGCAAATTTTATTTCTATTTCAAAATATTAAGGAGAAAGCATTCTAAATTATTCTTACATTTGAACTTATTTATTCCTTAAATGGAAATCGTCGATCTTCTCTTATAACATTGAATAAATTAGGACTCCTGTAGCGTCCTACCACTCATGAAAACGAATTGATTTTGGATGTGGAAACCTTTTACATTTTGGTCACAATTTGACACATAACATTTTCTTGTCGGCATAATTACTAGGAAGTCTAGAAAAAAGTGCTAATAAATAAATAAATTACTCGAATTATGCAGAATAAATACTTACGTACTGTAATTTTAAGAAATAAGTTAATACATATTTGTAATTTTAAAAACGTCAACAAAAATATTTAAAAAGCTATATAGTTACCATAGTTACTAAACAAATACAGGCAATTCTGTGCAGCTAAGCCCTGAAGTATCATGACTGATCCTAAAATTACATCAACAGAATTTAACATGCGCCCCCTACCAACTGCAGGCAGAAGTAAAACGATGTCTACGCAATCTTAATTTAACATTTCCCCCCCTGACATATATATCGATACTGCCAACCCGTATGTGTTACTGTCCCCTGTAGTGTAGCGCGTAATTCAAACCGAACACTCCCACGGAATATGCGCTACACTTGCAAATGTAACAAGCGTTACAATTTTTTTAAAAAAAAAAGTTGGACCCTCTTTTAAAGCAATTTTTCGAGTCCTATGGATTCGCATAATTTAGAGAAACGTGGCTTAGGAAGCGGCTTAGTAAACATATCGGCTGGCTGATCGTTTGTTGAGATATATTCCAAATCGATTTCTTTATTATAAAATTTTTCTCTAACAAAATGATGTTGCACTTCAATATGTTTTGTGCGCTTATGAAATTCTGGGTTCTTGATTAACTTTATAGTGCTCTGGTTATCGATGAATACTTTAGTTGGAAGTTCCATATTTTCTCCCACGTCGGAAAGTAGTTTACGCAACCACACAGCTTCTTTAGTTGCTTGACAAGCTGCAATATATTCCGATTCGGTTGTTGACAAACTCACCGACTTCTGACGTTGACTGCACCAGGTTATTGCCCTACCATTCAGTGTGAAGACGTAGCCAGACGTTGATTTTCTGGTTTCCAAGTCGCTGGCGTAGTCTGAGTCTGAAAAACCTTTTAAATTATCATTATTATTCACATATTTTATACCTGTATTTATGGTTCCTTTCAGATATTTAAAAATCCTTTTGACAGCGTTCCAATGAGTGGTTGAATATTCATTTACATGCCTGCTCACCGCTCCCACGGCTTGAGCAATGTCCGGACGGCTAACCATGGCTGCAAACATCAGAGAGCCAACCGCCTCTCGGAAGGGTACGGAACCCTCAAGTGTTGTTCCTGAGTTGTCAGTTAAATTTGTGTGTACGTCGGATGGCGTACTGATTGGGTTGACATTTTCGAAACCAAAGCGTTTCAATATTTGCTTGATGTAACTCGTTTGATGTATGGCAATTGAACCATCAATATTTCTGGTAATCTCCATTCCAATGAAATAACGTGGTTCGACAAACGTCACTTGAAATGCCTTTGCTAGTTCCTCTTGAACAAAATATAAAGCTTCCTTACTGTTTGCAAGTATTAAGCCATCATCAACGTACAATGTCAATAATATCACTGTATGATTGTTTTTGTAACAAAAAACACAGTTATCTGCTGAACTTATTCCAAATCCAAGGTGTCTTAAAAATTCATTAAATTTACTATTCCAACACCGTGAAGCTTGTTTTAGGCCGTATAATGCTTTATTCAATTTACATACATAACCCTCTTCAATCCTCACACCTGCGGGCGGTGTTAAATATATTTCTTCACTGAGGTCACCATTTAAGAATGCTGTCTTTACATCAAACTGAATCATTTTATAGTTATATTTTACAGCTAGTGATAGCAAAGCCCTAATCGAATCATATCTGACAGTTGGTGAGAAGGTATCTGTATAGTCTATGCCTTCCATCTCGGAAAAACCTCTTGCACAAAGTCTAGCCTTATACTTCTTGTTTGGTGTTTGCTTAATCTTAAATACCCATCTTGAGCTGATTATATTCTTTTCAGGTGGCATTCTTACGACAGTCCAGGTATTATTTTCTTTTAGAGCAAGTAATTCATCTTCTATCGCTTTCTTCCAAAATTCTCTGTCTTCGCTGTCCATCGCTTCATCGTATGTTTTCGGAGCCTCTACTTCTACAAGGTTTACTTCATACCTCTTTGGCGGTTTTATGTTCCTACGAGGACGCAAGTTATGTTCTAATTCCTCGTTGCTGTTGTTAGCCGTAACATCTTCTCGGATTGCATCATCTTCATTGGTAGGATTTTCTTCAATCGTTTCATTGCCAATTGCGATGGGAACGTAGTTTTTACGTATCATTGATTCACTTGGTTCTTCTTCAACAAAAAACACATTTCTTGAAATAGTAATCTTTTTATTTGTAGGATTGAACAATCTATAGTTTGTACTGTTTCCTTCATATCCAACCATTATTAATTTCTCACTTTTTGGATCTAACTTCTTCCGCTTTTCTTCTGGAACGTGACAATAACAAGTAGTTCCAAAAGTTCTAACATGGGATAGCAACGGTTTCTGTCCTGTCCAGGCTTCATATGGTGTTTTGTTAAGTACCTGACTATTAGGTGTCCTATTAAGTATGTATATTGCACAGTTAATAGCTTCCGCCCATAGGTAAGTAGGGGTATCTCGGCAGTACATCATAGAACGTGCGCTTTCAACTATGGTTCTCATTTCCCTTTCTGATCGCCCATTTTGTTGTGGGGTGTATGGTGCCGTTCTTTCAAATGTAATGCCTTTCTGACATAAAAAGTTTTGTAGGTGCTGATTTACATACTCTTTCCCATTGTCTGTGTGTAGTGTTTTAATGTTGTAGCCGAATTTATTTTTTACCATACTATAGAATGTTTTAAAACATTCATAGACATCACTTTTATGTTTCATAAAGTATACTACTCTGTAACTAGTGCAATCATCCTTGAAAAGAACGAAATATTTGTAACCACTTACTGATTCTGTTTGAAAAGGGCCACATACATCACTGTATATTAATTCTCCAGGCTTCTGTTTTACATGTTTATTTGAATTTGTAAGCAATTTGTGTTGCTTACCATAAATGCACGCTTCACAACAAAAATCTTCTGTATTGTCAACACTCACTCCTGATACAAGTTCCTTTGTTAACATTTCACGTAGTGATTTTAGATTCACATGAGCAAGTCTTTCATGTAATGTCTTGAAATTAGTTGTCACAAAAGCATCACTGTTTTGAACAACATTCGATACAAGTTATTTTCTTCTTTCACTGCACATGCTGTTAGTTGATTTTTATTGTCATAAATTCTAGCATAATTATGTTCTTTCACTATTTTCATTTCTTTATTTGTTATTATTCGGAGAATAAGTTTCTTTTTAGTTTTGGTATAAATAACACATTTGTTATGATTGCATCATGCCACTGTTTATTTATTAACTTTCTTATTTTTACAGTACCTTTTCCTTTTATATCTAAACACTCGTTATTTCCTAGGGTCACATGATTCTTTTCACTTGTCAGTTCTAATTCCGAAAAATATTCTTCACGATAACACATATGTGCAGAAGCACCACTATCTAATGTCCAATTGTCATGATCATGGTAATTCCTCGTACCTGAGTCCAATATATCTTGTTCTACTTGAAATGCAGACATACCTGTATCTGCACTCTTCTCACGAGGTTTGACATGTGAATTCTTATTTTTATTTCTGCAATTTCGGGCCATGTGCCCTTTCTTGCCACAAGAATAACAAACAAAGTCCTCTTTTCTATTGGGGTTATCATGTTTCTTTGTCCCTTTCCAGTTATTCTTTTTGTCTTTTGAACTTTTTGTCGATGTTGCTAGAGCAATTTCAGATTCTTCATGTGCGGTTAAACTGCTTTCTTCATCTAACAGTCTGGCTGTCAAATTTATAATGGTTTGCTTATTTTCGTCCAAGGATAACCAGGCCTGTCTGAAGCTACGATATTTGCTTGGCAAACTGCTTAAAATTTTATTCATTATTGCTGCATCACTGATTGTATCACCTGTTTCTCGAATCTGTCGGGCAAGATTTTCTACCTTAGCAATGTGTTGAGCAATAGTATCACTTGTTTCCATTTTATGTTGATGGAATCTTTCATGAACTAACATTTTGTTAGTTTCTGTTTTTTGTTCATAGATCGAACTAAGTTTGTCTAGTATTTCTTTTGATGTCTTACAATTTTCAATTAGAGTAATCTGGGTTAATTCCATAGCTGCTGTTAATGTAAACATTGCCACAGCATCATTCTTCTCCCATTGTTCCACCTCTCTTATTGTCTCCGGTTTGTCCAGATCAATTTCTGGCTTCTTTGTTGAGCCAGATGTAATGCTGTATACACCCTTAGCTTTAAGTGCACAGGTTAACTGAAATTTCCATTGCTGGAAGTTTCTTCCATCAAACTTGTTGACTACAGCCACATCTATTTTGTCTGTCATGTTAAAAATGTGTATCTTTCTGTCTGAAACTACTATCAGTAAATTAGTAAATTTTCTTTACGTCCTGGGCCCATAACCTTTTAGGGGAAGGATGAAAATAAACTACTTAGACAGAGTAAACTGCTTTAAATGAAACTTATATTCATTTATAGTATTGAATACACACTTATAAGCATACAAACAACTTAACATAAAGCACACCTGTTTTGGCGTCTGTAAGAACTAGAACTTGCTTGACATATATATCGATACTGCCAACCCGTATGTGTTACTGTCCCCTGTAGTGTAGCGCGTAATTCAAACCGAACAATATTTTATAACTCTGATTAATAATTAGCATATATATATATATATAAATATTAATTAAAAACTGTCAACAGAAATATTTGAAAACTATACCACATGTAGTTGCCATAGTTACCAAACCCAGTCAACAGCCTACAAGCAGCTAAGCCCTGAAGTATCACATGTGATCCTAAAATTTCGTCAACACATGCGCCACCTACCAACTGCAGGCAGAAGTAAAACTATGTCTACGCAATCTCAATTTAACATTTCTCCCCCTGGAAGCCACTAAATATGCGACTATTAATAGGTACTGTTACTATCCACTTAATAGGATGTTAGTGGCTACTAACTAATAACGTACTAACACGCTATTAAGACATTGTCTATTAATAAGGCAGATTAACCTTATATAATCCTGAAACAAATAGAGAATATACTTTTTGCCTAAATACCGTCGACTACAACAGGGCATTAAACGGTTAGTACCAAACAGAGATAAAAGAATGTTATTAAAAGACACAGTTTTAGATGATATTTATGCTGCATCCTTGCTTGCGAGCCACGAAGATAATGAACCCCAAGAAGAAGAAAAACAAAATGACGATGAGCATTTAGATACAAGTATTTTTTAAAGTGATTCATATGTTTGTAAGTAACGCATGAATATGATTATCAGGGCAAAGATACAGGTCGACACAATTGGAAATTTGATGAAACTAAGGCATTAATTGCTGCAATGGGTAATTATATGGATGATTTTAATCATTCTAAAAAACGGAAATTTATATTCAACAATGTGTCTAATGACTTGCTTAGTCAGAAGTTCATAGCAACACCAAGTCAGTGTTGTAGTAAGTGGAAATTTTTAGTTCGAACTTACAAAAACTGTAAGGATCAAAAGAAAAAAAGTGGCCATGGTCCAACAAGATTTTTATTCTTTGATGAAATGGAAGATTTATTAGGAGATAAACCTTCAACCTCTTGTAGTCACACTTTGGAGTCGTCTTTAGAAGTATCTGAGACAAGTGAGGGGAGTGCAGAATATTCAGTAGAAGATATTAGTGTTTCATCAATGAAGAAAAGAAAGAAATCTGTTAATGAACAATATTTAATTTTAAAACAAGATGAATATTACAAACGACAAGTGAGACATAATGAGCGAATAGAAATTGAAAAGAAGAAAATTCAATTACTTGAAAAGATTCTAGAGAACAATGTAAAGCAAAATTAATAATTATGATTTTTTTCCACAGTCAGAGTAAAATGTTAGTTTTTTATATTACAAATATTCTAGAATGAATTTTAAGTTATATCAACTGTTTATATTTGTTCATCTTTTAGACATTATGTAATGCTCATGAAATCTAAACACAATTATATTATTTTTAAAAAACTTTAGGGCCTAAAATCTATTTAATAAAAATGCAAATATATCCAATATTTTTATTATGCTTATTAAAGTATTTTAAAAATATAATCTGACAATAAATATTTATTTATTTATTTAAATATCATTTGGGTAATGATTAAAAAGCTTATTAAACACATTTTGTCTTCGATTTCCTTCAGAGTTATCATGGACATATACACCTGGTACAAAATCTTCAATAGGAGGGTTTTCAACAATATGAGTTTCATCATTCTGTATAATACAAATATTATGTAATACACATGCTGCAACAGTAACTTTTACAACAAAATCAATTTTTAAATTTTCAAAGTGATTAAGTCTTCTAAATCTCCCTTTTAACAGCCCAAAGGCATTTTCAATTACAATTCTGGTGGAATTATGTTTGAAATTAAATAATTTTTCTTCTTCAGATATATTACCGGTATCTTTATATGGTGGTACTAACCATTCAAGATTTGGATATGCAGAATCACCAAGTAAAAACATATTATAAAAATTGTCTATATTTTCAATGCCTTTTTTATATAGAGACGATTTTTTTAGTAAACGAGAATCGTGCAACGAACCAGGTTCACCACAATGTAAAGGAACAAGCATTACAATGCAATTAAAATGAATAAAACTGCCCCAATGTTGGGCGACCTAATATAATGGTACCCCTTATAATGTAAAGGAACCAGCTTTATATTTAATTTAATAAAATTGTAGAGTTTAAATCTAAAATAAAATTTTAAATAACTTGCTTTGCCGGCTAAACTCAAATCAGATTATCTCAGGGCGATTTGGATTAATAAGAAATGATTACGGTGTTCCTAAACATTAATTATATTTAATTAAAAAAAATACCATTGTAAAACTTTAAACAATTCGTATATTCAAAACCAATGAATTATATATAACTACTTTTTACATACAACACAAGAAATAAAATATATTTAAAGACAATTTTAATATATTTTTACAAATAATTAATCGGATACAAATATTTATGTGTATTAATTATTCAATATAGTCAAACATAAACCACGAATGCTAGCATTTACTACGTAGGCTGGTTTTGTGTACTATTTATAAATACACAACAATATTAAAACGGATTAAATTACATTCTCCTTCATAGAACGGAGATGATATATATTTATCAACTTTATTATGTTAATTTCAATTTAAAATTTATTGCATAATCTTTAATTCTTCAATATCAAAAATATTTTTATTTACAATAACCTTTTAAAAATACCTTGAGGGGCATTCCATGACAAAGTGAGCCTCGAGGTAAAATTAAAAAGTTTTATTAACACTTGTCACTGCTACATAAGTTACAAGTCGAAAGAGTAAATTAAACATCATTCAAAAAAAAAAGCGGAAATTAATTTTTATTTCGTATGTTTACTATATTGAAACTCAACCGGTAGAAATATACATATGAACGTGACTTCAGTTGGTAATGTTGGCAGTATTGCAAAATGGTTTGTGTTTGACATTTAGAGTGTTTGATGAGGAAAATAAACACTACCACCTGTCTGCTTTTAAACAAGTGTAGTTAAGCTTCAAGAACGGTAAGTATTTTGACTATATAATAAAACAAAATGCACAGAGTTTCACTTGTCCCACCCGTTACAAAAATAAGTAAAAGTTTTATTTCTTAATTACGGACTTTGAGGTTATGTTTGAAACTTGTGGGGTACTGATAGAATATCATAGTAAATACATGCTTGATTTGCTTTTTTCTTTTCTGCAGTATTAGTAGTTATAATAATAGAGTTATTAAATGTCCCACCCGTGACAGTCACAGGTGGGACATTTAATAACTCTGTAGGGATGGCACAATTGGTCTTGAAATACAAGCATATTCGAAACTATCACATATAGACAGACTATACAATTAGACAAAAGTCCGATTCTCTTCAAAACACGTTTTTCTTAGAGGTCTGAGTGGAATTTTTTGTATATATGCGCAAAAGCTATTTCGGGCATCAAGCGCATATAAATGTACCGCTGAAGCTTTATAAACCAAACAAAACAATGCCTTTGTCTTGTATGAAACCGCCAGAAATGCGCACTGTGATATTTCAGTTCTCGGTGCAAGATTAAATTGCACAAAAATCAAGGCAGTCAGACTATTGCCTTATTGCATACTGTTAGTTATAGTTAATTCGCTTATACTAGTTACTACGCTTGAATATCAAATCATATATATATGCATCTTTGAATTTTAAAGACAATTGGTAAAACGACGTCTGCAGAGCGAATGAGGAAATTCAGACAAAAATTAAAGAAGAACCCCAATGATTTTAAGAATTATCTGCAGAAGGAAAAGGAGAGGCACAAGAAAAGACGCGAAGTAAGGAAGAATAATGAGAAACTTTCTAAGAAACTATTAAATGAGAGGAGGCGTATAGAAACTGAAAGAAAAAGGCAATACAGAGAAAGAAAAGAGCTTCTTATGCAAAGAACATTGCATGAACATGATCAATCATCCTCATCTCTGGGGTCGTACTCCTGTGTATAGAGCTTGGGAAAAGCAGTACGTAGGGTAGAGAGAACACTTCCCTCTAGTCCATGCAAGAAATCAGCGGTTATACGCAAAATTTTTTTTAACAATATTGGTGATGCTGCACGCTTAATCAAAGAGTCCAGTAATAAAGCAGATGTTAAGCATGCTCTATCTGAAGAAGATAAAGAAATGGTGATCACCTTTTATCAGCGTGATGACATCAGTCGTCAAGCCCCGAGCATTAAAGATGTTAAGTCTGTTAAAGACACGAACAAAGATTTCGTATCAGAAGCGTTACATGGATAACTGTTAGAGAAGCTTATTATCTCTTCACAAATGATCATCCCGAAATTACAATAAAAATCGCTAAGTTTTATGAGCTCCGCCCCCAGTACATCTTATTGACTAGTGATTTACCTCATAATGTTTGTGTGTGCAAGTACCACGCCAATTTCAGTTACCTGATTGAAAGTGTACCTAAGAAAATAGACTTCCCTGCAACTAGTGGTGAACTGCTGGAGAAAAGTTGTGATGTAAAAAGTGAACAATGCATGCTTGGAGATTGTAACGAATGTCTCACTGATGGATAATGCTTACTTGTGCCAATCTTCTAGCTGGACAAAATGGATTGAAATCGAAGGGCGCCCTAACGTGGTTACAGCAGAAGGGACTATTGAAAAAGCAATTGAAGATTTAAACGGGCAACTTCATCGATTCAAAAAAAATTAACATGTCGCTCAAACAACAATATCCGGAATTGAAAACTATTACATTTTTTTCGAATGGCGCAGCCTCACAATTTAAAAACAAATTTACACTGTCCAACTTATTTTTTATGCCCAAAGACTTCGACGTTCAAGGAGAGTGGTATTCTTTTGCCACTTCCAATGGGAAAGGAGCTGTGGATAGGATAGGTGCCGTAGTTAAAAGGGCAGTGTGCAGCCAAGTGAAGCAGCGGAAGGTTGAAATCAATAATGCTACAGATTTCATGTCAGCTGCTAGAATTGTTGTTAAGGATATTGATATTATGCATCTTTCAGAAGATGAAGTTGATGCTTGACAACAGGTGGAACTTTGCACTTGCCATTATCAAAGCACAAACACGCACCATTTATTTAAGGGATATAACCAAGAAGAGCTGATACTGGGCCTTACTTCAAATCAGAACCAACGAAGTGTAGAGTGTTTAAACCAAAGATAGCGCAGATATATTCCGACACTGACACCAGTTCTTGGAATGATTCTGATTGTGCTCCTCTAGCCTCCATAATTAATGATAAATCTTTTCACTTATAGCAGCAGTCTTTATTGTTATCTAATTGCGTATGCACTTTACTTTGATCCTCAACTAATTCAGGAAGATGCTGTTTTATCAATAAAGCCGCAACCGTCCCGCCCGTGACAAATGTTGTCCCACCCGTGACATTAAGAAGTTTACATTTTTGAAACGAAATTATTACTTATTTTCATGTGTTTGATCTAGTAATTGTAGTTAAGTATTATAAGAATATGACAACATCAGATTTAAATGAATATGCTGGATAAATTCGCAGAGTTCTTGTAAAACACTTCCATAACGCAAGTGAATGTCCATTTTTTGTCCCACCCGTGACAAAAATATATCTTAGGTTTACTTCCCAATAAAATAAAGTGGGTATTATCTCCTGTTTGTAAACTATTAATTGTAGGTGGAATTTATTGGTATTTATTAAGAACAGATATTGCAGTTGCTTATTTTACAGAAAAATTAACAGAAAGGGAAAATTTATCGTACAATTGTCCCACCCGTGACGATGGAATACCCCAAATAATAAATAAAGCTTCGTTCTTCGCTCTTCGGCAATTTCTATCCTCAGCAAACTCTTCTTTGCTTGGCGTTGTCATCAACGGAATTTCCTTAGTAGGTAGTCACGATCCTGACATGACGAATCTCCTTGCTCTGCTTACTGGAGCACAATATATTTTTTTATAAACTTTTAACACTATGCACATTTACTCTTTAAGTGCTACTTTAATCACTATTTTTCAAATAACAATTCTTATGATTGTTATCGAATTTATTATAGGAGTTTTAGGTTCTCCTTTTTATAGAACATTTAATGTATATTACTTAATTTTCTGATAGTCGGGGTTTGACGACTTCTTTATGAAGCCAGCCAGTCAAATCCCTCTGACTTTGGAGTTAACTCTCCGACTCGAATGAAGTCTAGCGGTCGACTCTTTCGTTTTTAGCGCGTGTTTCTATTTTATATAAAAGTGTCTGTGGTTACCCTGTCTCTATATAGTTCGGTGATTTCCACTTAAGTTTCCCATACACACTCTTTTACGTAGGCGAATGTTTATCACAACTGTAGCGTTTATTTCACTGTTGTAAACATTCGGCGACACGGTTCTTAGAACTAAATATACACTGAGCTTATGACTAATATTTACTTAATAATACCATAACATATTCATTGATTTTAAATATTATTTCTCTTCAAAATATTATTAACAGAATATACTTAATTAAATTTTAAAAAATTAAAAATTTATAAAATTAATAAATGGATTGGTATGTACCGTTACAGTACCCCACTTTACTTTTTTGAAATAGCAAAACACCCATGTTTGGTATTGCATAAAAAGTGAATATGGCTAAAACATTATTACCCCAAATAAATAAAAACGCTTGATTTATTAGTTTTTAAAAATAATTTTAATATTAATAAATCTAAGAAAACATGTGTACATTACTAATATTATAATACGACTAACTTTCTATACGTTTATTCTTACGAAGAAAACTGTGTATTGCTAAAATGCACTCTCAGCATCCTCGGTACTGATACAGGTCACAGAAGGAATGTTCTGACCGTGGCTTATCTCACTGCATGTACGGATCATGTTACTCCTCCATCCTTAGAAGGGTTCTTGACGTCCTGTTGGATTCTCGAGAACCTGCTCCGATTTTCTTAGAACTTGTTTACATTTAATTTTGTTTATAAGTAATACAATTGTGATTATTATGATGATTATACAAACTATGAAATAATTTATATAAGAGTTTACTTTAACAAACTTTTCTAATTTCGGTATTTTAACCTTTTGTATTTCTTCTTTTATTTTGCTAAAATCTTTAACATTAATTTCATTTAATTCAATCGGATTTACATTGTGATTATTATATACATCTACAATAATTTTTGGTAGATTAAATATTTCTCCTTTAAGCATTTCATTCCTAAATACAAATTTTTCTTCATTTAATTCTATTGAACAATTATAATCTAATTTTATTAATACGTTTTCTTTAATTACAGAAATACCTAACTCATTACAATCATAACTTATTTTAATATTATGCGGAGCATACACTAATACATCTCCTGGTCCAATCTGCTGTATTATCGGTTCTTCTAGGTGTACCTTGATTTTCTCGCATGTGTCTTGATTCTTCATTAAATTCAATATACAATTATCGTCGACAGGCATGGGTTGTCCTTGGCAAATAAAGGTGTCTTCCAATTTTGGACACAGATCGGTGCGTAATATGTATGTACTATCCTCAATTAACAAATACGGCTTAGGTATGGGAATTATAAAGTTATCATATGGGATAGCATAAAGGTGATATAAATTATAGGTAGGTTTAAATAGAATAGGAACAGATATTTTAATTAGGATTTCTTTGTCGTCGATGTGACTATCGATATTGAAATATAGGTAATAATTAAAGGTGTTTTTGAACATAAGTAGTTGTCTGGGGTTATAGAGGGAATTTAATTGGTACATGATCTCCCTTATTTCACTTACAGATATTATTGATGGATGTAATTTATGCATACTAGAGAATATAATGGCATCCTCAATTTCCATTAGAACTTTAAACATCATATCATTATTTTGCGTTATTAGTGCATTTGCGTCTTTTATTAATTCGTAGAATTTGATTTGTTCCAAAGTTTCTAATATCTCATCTATTTTGTTGTTAATGGCATGTTGGTTCGCTTTTACTGTGTTTAGTGTGTCCACTAACTTACTTGACATTGATTTTAGAATAGAGAGGCTAAGTTCTTGTTGTTTATGTATATTTTCTTGATTGTTGTGTAGTTGTTGTAAAGCAATATCGATTCTCCTTTTTTCTTCGTTATCCATAATACCAAATAACCAATTTGCGGCGTTACCCACAATATTTAATGGCGATCTTCTAGTTCTTATAAATTCAGGAAATATATTCTTGAGTTTACTTTTAGTTTGATTAATACTACGTACCGTTTGTGCAATTAGTGAATAAGTCGATTTGATCTGATCGTCATCTAACGATTGTGCAAAAATGACTGATGATATTAAATCATTGCCCGAGGAATAACCTACATTTGAATTTGGCTTTACCTTATTAATAAAAGTTGTCTTTACTAGCTGAATTTGGTCATTTAACGAATTAATGTACACGAATAAATCGTTGGCGTTTATCTTATAAATAAAATCATGTTTTCCTTGGACTAATCTAACATTTCCTAACCTATAGGGTAAAATATAATTATTAATTTGCTTTACTTGTAGTTGGCAAATTATTGTCTTCTGCGTAAACAGGAATAGGATCATCCACGGGATCTTCATCCTGTAACAAAGGATCCTCAGTGAATTTTCTTTTCTTTTTTATTACATCTTTTGACAATTTACTTCCTTTTTGCGTGTCAATTGTTTTAACATTAACTTTTGTTACCTTTTCTTTAGAAAACTTCGGTTTTAATTTGTTTCTAAATTTCTTTCGTGTGTAAATTTCTTGTCCTTCTTCTATATTTTCTATCTCGGTTCTGTTTGCGTTGACTTTATTACAAGCCTTTTCTTTGACATTTTCTAGTGATATATAAATTTGTTTATTGATTGCCTTTATTTGATCGGCCCTATTTTGAATAAATTCTTGTGTTAGTTTTTCCTCATTTAAATCAAATGGTAGATTTGTTTCTGAATGACCGTTAATTACTTCAAAAGGAGTAAATTTGGTACTTGAATGTAGACTATTGTTGTAACTTAATACTGCATTTACTAAATGATTTTCGAACGTTGTTTTACTCTCGATTAACCTACATCTGATTGATTCTGTGAGTGTACTATGGAATCGTTCTACGATTGCATTTGATTTTGAATTACCTACCGAGGTGATATGTAATGTGATTTTATGCAAATTGCAAAATTCTTTCATTATTATATTGTCAAATTCTTTTCCGGAATCTGCAATGATTTTACGCGGCAAGCCGTGGTGACTAGTAAACTTTATGAGATTGTTTACAATGGTGTTTGAATTTTTATCTGAAATTTCGTAAGCTTGTCCGTATTTTGAGAAATGATCAATAATCGTTAATATGGTTCTGTTATTCATAAATAATAGGTCTATGTGAAGTTGTTCAAAAGGTCTTTTAGGCGTATGCGTATGAGATATAGTCTGTTTTTGAGGCGTTCTATCGTATTTCGCTAATTGACATGTTTCGCAGTTATTAATATAGATACTAACGGTTTTCTCTAAATTAGGCCAGTAGTACTTTCTTTTCAAGGATTGATAGACTTCATTAATATCTCGATGTAGAGTTTTACCTTCATGATAATATTTAATTTTTATTTGTTGTTCATCTTTATCTTGAATATCTTCTACAATTTTATTAGATATCTCTACTTTTAAGTTTGTGAATGATTCTTGGATAACCGAAATTATTTCACTTTCAATACTTTTATGTTTAAAATATATAACATTCTTTTTTTCATACGTTAAACATTCTTTTAATGCCCTAACAATATTTTCTCTATACGTCGTTAAAGGAAATGTAAGACAAATTCTATTTTTCCCAAATATTTTAAAACTTTTAATTATAGGTGTAGTTATATTATGTGTGGCATCTAATATAATTTGGTGGTCTGCCGTATTTAATATTGTTTCCGTATAAGGCATTGAAATTTCGATATTACCATTGCCTGAATGAATAGTATTTTTATCGTTATTAATTTCGTCTAGATTTTGATTACTAATTTGTGTAGCCTGATCGTTTCTTTGTATTTTGTTTAATATATCGTCTAATTCATCTAACATACCTTCGTCAATATTGTCTTGGTTAACTACTAAAGATTCCAATTCATTGTCTATCGTATTTACGTAATTTTCTGTAGTATTAATTTTTATTCTTGATAGAGGATCGGCTTGAGATACATGATTTAATAATAATACATTGCTTTCTACATAATTGACCGAATTAGTTTTTAATACTCTTGATTTAGCAGGTATTTTAGCAGAATCGTTCTTTTTAAATTTTAAAGGAATTTTGTAATCATTTCTATATAATGTACCCTCATTCAAATCTATGTTAAATTGCATAGATCTTAAATCTTCTAAACCTAAAAGTCCATCATAAAATTTATGAAATTTAAACATAAGCATTTTCAAATAACCGTCTGATTTTAATTCTTTGAAACAAGGTATCATAGCACATTTATTTATTGTAAAAGTATTACTTGCTGTTTCTACTTCTAATTTTTCATTTATAATATTATTAGGGTAATATCTTTGCACAACCGCGGGATCTATCATTGACACAGTACTTCCTGTATCTATAAGTAATTTTATTGGTGGATTGCCTAATATTATATACGCGAGTTCATTTATCGATCGTTTATTGAGTTCTCCGGTAAGACAGTTAATAGAAAATTTTTCTTCTGCTTCTTTTTCTTCTTCGTATACCTTTTCTTCTTGTTGTTTACACTCTTCCTCTTCAGGTGGGTAATCTACGTGATAATTATCTTGGGGTTCTATTGGCACATACCACAAACCATTTGCTTCGTTGAATATTGGTGGAGCTTCTTCATAATTTTGAAAGTCTGTATCTTCTATCTCGTTATGATATAAAGGTTTAGTTATTGCGGTCGATATTCCTGACATAGGGGTTGGTCTTGGAACCGTCGCATTGTTGTATTGTCCTGGATTCCATACATTCCTTGGTTGACCAAATACTTGTTGACTCGAAGGAAAATATCTTCGATTGTAATTTGGATTTGGATAGTTGGGAATTGGCCCAGTTGGAAATGTTTTTGTTTGAATCGTAGGGGGTTTGTTAAAACTGTTATAATTTGGGTATTGTGTTGGAAATTGTTGTGGTGGATAATTTGTTGGAAAATAGGTTTTCATAGGTTTCATAGGCTTCCTATATGTGGTGTTATGTTGCGATGTTGAAGATTTTATTCCCTTTAGTTCTTTCGATCTCGCTATGAAATTAACGGCATCTTGCACCAAACCAATTGCTGTTTCCAATGACGTTGGTTTCAAGGGTCTTACATGAACTTGTATTTCTCCTGGTAAATTTAATAAATAAATTTCCAGCGCCGTTTGTGCATAAATTTCCGCACGTTGTGTTTTATGCGTGATGTCCGTCGTTTGTGTTAGTTTTGAATTTAATTTTGATAACAAATCTTGTATTCGATGTCCAAACGAAATCGGATCCTCGTTAAAATTCATTCGGGTGTTATTAAATTCTTGAATAAGTTGACCAAAATCGCGTTTGTCCGAAAAATAACTATATAACGCCTTTTTAACCTTTTCCCATGTATCTAGATCGTCTCTTGAACAAATTAGTGTTCTCGCACGATCTCTTAGTTTGCTTAATATCGTCTGAAATATTACATCTTTAACCGCAGCCGTTGCTACATACTTTTGTACAATTACCTCGCACGCGTTTACGAATTGATTCACGCAATGCGAATCCCCGTTGAATAGCGGTATTGTATCTAATTCTAATTTGAATAATTGGAAATTTTCTGCCATTTTCTTTAAATTATTCTTAAAATATATCTACTCTATTTACTAATTCTGTATAGGGTTTACCAATTAAGGGTACGACAGGATTGTCACTTGCACGGATATGGGGGAAACAATGAAGGTTTCTTTTTCAAATAATGAAATTGATTTCAATAATCAGGTGAGCCGCATTGTAATAAAAGATAGTACTTACTTTGCATCTGGGTAGGCAAGCTGTTTTCTTTTCTTCGGAACGTTGGAATATTGAATTCAACGAGTACGGTAGCCCACTTTGCTCATTAAAGTGCCGTAGCCGGCCCGTACTTTCTTCAATATTCGGTCCTCTTGCGTCTTTTCCCAGGTTCCGGATGTTCCCAAAATGTTGACACACACCAAATTTTAAAACTTTAAAACCTGTAGAACAATCCTACTGACTGCGCCAAATAAATAAAAACGCTTGATTTATTAGTTTTTAAAAATAATTTTAATATTAATAAATCTAAGAAAACATGTGTACATTACTAATATTATAATACGACTAACTTTCTATACGTTTATTCTTACGAAGAAAACTGTGTATTGCTAAAATGCACTCTCAGCATCCTCGGTACTGATACAGGTCACAGAAGGAATGTTCTGACCGTGGCTTATCTCACTGCATGTACGGATCATGTTACTCCCCTTTTTGATAAACAATGGGTGAACATAACTTTTTTATAATGTGGATTATTACAGAGGTAATGCCGTTTCTTTGGCTTATCCCATCGAAAAGTATTATTTTTATTATAATCATTTTTTGGTAACCATTTTTCTTTTAATATGGTTGTTTTCTTTCTTCTCTTCATTGTTAGCTTTTTTTGTTTGAATTTGCGATTGTTTCTTATCTTCTTACAAGAACCAATCACCTTACAGACTCCACTCTGTATATTATTTGACCAATATTTCTTCAGAAAGTCTCGTCGGAAGTCCTCCATCGATTTCCATTGGCTCTTGTTAGTGCTGGCCCATCGTAGAACTCCACCCCCCAATTGGCTTATCGCAAAATTCAACTTCCGGTTTTCTGGAATTTTTCTAAGTATAAAATATTTCTCCAGAGCATCTAGGAATTTCTTGGGATGTGTTCTTTTACCATTTCCATTGAATTTGGGCACCTTTATATTTCTTCTAACCATGCCAACGGATGTTGCTTCCTTTATTACGACGACTTGTTGTGGTACTTCCGGTCGGGTTTTTTCAACATCCTCGTATACTGGTCCCACTTTGTTATTTATTTCTTTTGCTTCTTCAGGTTCTACTTCCGGTTTATCCATACAATTTTCGAATTCTACTATTCTTTGCCTTTGGCTTTCCACTATTCTTTCACACAACTGTTGAGTTTTCACCTGAGTGTTTTTTAAAATCTTTTCTATATATTGGTTGTTTTTTATAGCTTGTTGTCTACTTTCGTCCTGTTTTTTATCTATTTCCCTCAGGAATGCCATTATAGTTTCTATTTTTGCTTGATCTTGGATTTTCTCTTCCAGCTTCTTTACCTCCACTCTTGTTTTTTCTTTAAAATCTTCAAATTCCTTTTGCATGTGCCCTTGACTCTTTAACATTTTTTCCCACATCTGTTGGTTTGCCACCTGAATGTTTTTTTTCTACCTTTTCTATATATTGGTTGTTTCTTATAACTTGTTGTCTAGTTTCTCATGTTCTTTTGTAGCTTGTTGTCTACTTTCTTCCAGTTTTTTATCCATTTCCCTAAGGAATGACATTATAGATTCCATTCCCTGGAGTGGCGTTATTTGTTCCGCAGTTTCGTTCATTGCAATAGTGTTTCCAGGTTCTTCTTTGTTTATTTGATTACTGGTTTCTTCCCCATTCGATTTTTTAGTGGTTATATTGTCTCCTAACATTCTGCCACTTCTTAAATACATCCACTTTCCACTTAGAATAAAGTTTCTTAATTCCTTATCTTCTTGATTATATTTCGTTGTTTTAATTCTTTTCTATTTTGTAATCAGTACTATACTAATTCTCTTTCACCCCCCACAAAGATGTCCCTACCTTTTGAATCACCCTATATAATTTGTGTTTTTACACTCGCTATTACCTAAGCATTAACTCCCTGAAATATTTACTTTTATGTATCTAACACCCTGTATATCCAAAATAAAATAAAATTCAAAATATTAAAATGTATGTGTTATAAATGGTTTAAGATTTTTTTTTCAAAAACTTTTTTATTCAATACCAAACTTCAATTTTATATCTATTAGTCAATAAACAAAATAAAATAAAAAAAATAGCATTTCTTGGAGCACGTAAAATTTACAAAGAATATATTATTTCTTCGAGCACATAAAGTTTAACAAATACATATTACTTCTTCGAGCCCGTAGTTGGCGCGCCATAATATAAAGGATTTGGATATGCAGAATCACCAAGTAAAAACATATTATAAAAATTGTCTATATTTTCAATGCCTTTTTTATATAGAGACGATTTTTTTAGTAAACGAGAATCGTGCAACGAACCAGGTTCACCACAATGTAAAGGAACAAGCATTACAATGCAATTAAAATGAATAAAACTGCCCCAATGTTGGGCGACCTAATATAATGGTACCCCTTATAATGTAAAGGAACCAGCTTTATATTTAATTTAATAAAATTGTAGAGTTTAAATCTAAAATAAAATTTTAAATAACTTGCTTTGCCGGCTAAACTCAAATCAGATTATCTTAGGGCGATTTGGATTAATAAGAAATGATTACGGTGTTCCTAAATATTAATTATATTTAATTAAAAAAAATACCATTGTAAAACTTTAAACAATTCGTATATTCAAAACCAATGAATTATATACCGGTAAGTTTTCGGGTGAAGCAACGACAGAGCTGCCGTGCTATGGTAAAACACTGTATACGCAAAAATGTTAGTTTTCAGGAGAAGCGTTTAAAGTTTGAATTGTTGCCATTTACACATTTTTGTTTCGATGTTAGCGAAATTATAGTCTAAGACTTCAAACACTAGTCTTCCTCATTTTTTGTGCATTTAAAAGCATAAACACAATTTTGAAACATTTTGTGTCGTTTAAATTTGTTTACCATTTTATGTATTCTTTTAAATAAAATTGTCATTAATGATGAAAACAAGGTATATTGCTTTAACTTGTTTTGGCGTTGTAATATCTAAAGTTATCCAGAAGTAATTTTCATTTGAAACGATGTAATGTCTCTTACCTTCATTTTAAATTTCTTTTCTTTTTCATTCCAAATTATAATTATTACTAGTATAAAGGTGCAATATACATAAATATATGTATATTTTATTGAGAAGTTTATTTAATTTCAACAAATTTGAAAATAATATTACATAAATAATAAAAATTTACAAGATACAAAGCTTAAAACCGTTCTTCTAATAAATCAGATGCCGTTTAATTTTCTGGTAAATTAATCCAAAATACCCTACTATTTTCAATTATCAATTATGACCTTTTTTGTATTGATATGCCACGAGAGTTTTGTAGTTTTTCTGGAAGTGTTAAAGTGTATCTGTTTCCTAACACATTGCATGATTTACATATACTCCACTTGATCAAAATCGGTCTTAAACTAAAGCTGCAAGATCCTTTGACAAGTTTTACACTTAGTAGGTCTTTAAAGTAAGGGAACGTTTCTTGATCGTTGGATTTCTTTCTATTATTTGTTTTGAACTTATTTTCAAATTTCATAAAGTCTCCAATTTGCATTGGTACCGCTTTTGTTCTCTTGGAACTATTATTACAAACTTTCCTTTTTTGCGAATGACTTGTTCAATTTTTCCATGTATTCCATAAGCTGCCATATAAGTGTGACCACTGATCAAATAGTTCAAAATAAGTGCCTCAATTGTACAAAAAGGAGAATTTAAATAAGATACCAACTCAGAAAATAAAATATTATTCTTATTTTGACATCCGCAATTATCTAACCATAAGATAATATGCTTGAAATCTCGATTTAGTTCCAGGAATTTCATAAAGGCATTTGCGATATCTTCGACCCGCCTTCCCGTTATTGCTTCATTCTATATAATGCAGAAGTGGTCACTTTTTTATTCATCAAGTCTCATTAAAAACAATAAGTCTTGATGTGAAAAACATGTCTTTAATTTTGGGTATACGTGGTAACAAAAACACCTTTTGAAGGTCTGCCGCGAACACCTTTATATTTTCATCCTTCATATCACAATCTTGGCGGTATTTATTTCTGGTTTTACACACCTTTTAAAAAATAATTACATAAGGCATAATGTCATTACTGCAGTTATATGACTAATTCACATCGTGAAGATATTTTTGTTTTGATTTTAAATTTTCTTCACTGAGATTTAAGTCTTTCTCAATTCAAAAGCCACATTTATCTGCCTGATACTCATAAAATGAAATATTCATGTCATCTAGTGTCCGCCGGTATTTCTCGTACGAAATCTTATTTTCTGGATGAATATCACAATAGTCGCTATACATTATTTTAATTGATTATTTGCAGCATGAGTTCTTCTATAATGTGAGGGTTTAGGGCTGAAAGAATTGATGTGAAGTTTTACGGGATTCGATGCCACTTTTTGTGGTGGTTCATGACGTCCTCTTTGGTACGGTATTGGTACCCGAAGCTTATTACTGTACTGTAGCAGTTCTTGCAGGTTCTTAGAAGGGAGTCTACAACAGTGCGATTGGTGTATCCTAGTGTTGATAAAAAAAAATTTACACACGATTACACTTTCACTCCCTTCTTTTGGAACTTTGAAGATGCTAGTAAATTTTCTTTTAAAATTTTCTATTTTTCTTTTTGAGGGTATCTCAGAAATATGGCAAGCTATCTATATTCGCTGTTCGTGTTTGTTTAAGTTCCAAAAAGTCTCATGAATTGCCACTCTTTTATTATCAGTGGTCGCTCCAGATTTACACCTTACTGTAATACATTTACACCGCCTCTCCAACAACGGATGTTTCAGTTTGTTGTGTTCCATTCTTTTTTTACTGGTTCTGAGTCTTACTCTCTTTTTCTTAAGCTCTTGATCTTTTGTTGTTTCTTCCTCACTTACCATGAGCCCGTCTTCACCATTATTTTCGCTTTCTGGTAACTGTTGATCAACTTCCTTTTGTGTTTTATATGGTGAAACTAACAAGCAGGTGTTGCTTTCTCCGTCTTTCTCGATGTTTTCCACTTGCCAAGATATATTTACACATTTCAGAGACATGAACATTATTGTTTTTGGAATCACACTAGAAATATCAGTCGTCTCTTTCATTATTTTCCTTTTTACACGTTCAACGTTTATTTTGTGGTGTTTTGTTTCTCTTTATTCAGTGCTCGAGTAGTCTGCAGATGAAAAAGCAGTAAATCACATAAAAAATAAGCTTGCCTCTAGAGGCCATTTTAACTTTACCTTTGGTAGAAGCAGCACACGACACGAATGTGAGGAATCAATTGAAGACATAACCTCACAAATTCACTTCATCCACCGAAACAACGGCAAAAGAAGTTATATGAAGAAGATACAGTGTTTTTCCATCAGAAATTCCATACATTTGCAAAGGTAAAACGCTGTATGGTATTTTAACTTGTTTTGCCAAAGTATGACATCGGAAAAACTTAGAAAAAAACTAATTTAAAGACATAACGGCGTTTTACCATTGCATAAATTTGTTTTTTTAGCGTTATGCGTTGTTTTACCTAAGTATGTAAAGAGGAGCAATCATGTTACACTGTTTAGCCATCTTCATAATTTCGTTATAAGTCATGATAGAAAAATGCAAAAAGAAGGTACAGATAGAGTGAAAAAAGTTAAATCGGAGACGCGCAAAACCTAAAAAACACATTTTTTCAGATACAGTGTTTTACCATGGTACGGCAGAGAGGAGTGTCCAAGTCCCCACTATCACTCGCTACAGTTATCGTATTCCCCGACGCGAACGGCTGTAGTATCCGGTAACGCTAGTACATAGATTAGGGAGATTAGGTAGATAGGCAACTCGTATTGCAATAAAAAGAACACGAACGCTAGCGCCGCTGGTGACGTGACTCAATAATAAAACCCAAACAGCGGTTATTTCAAACCTTAAGTAATATTTAATTTTGGTCCTACTGCAACGGATATTAATAAGTGATACAAATGCACTATAATTGAAAATAAAAAACAGAATCACATTGCATTAGTGTACACTTTCTACAGAAAAACAGAAATAAATTACAGTAAAACAAATGATGTTTAAAAATTTATGTATTGAGTTGTTTCATTTTTACAATTCTCATATTTTTCAATTTATTTTTTTTATATTTTTCATTTGCTTGCTTAATTAACTTATCGTTTACATTAAAAAAGAATTGTCCTCTTAGAACTAAATTCACATGTTTTATATAAGATACTAATATACTCTATAAGATACTAATATACTCTATAGCTTCTTTTACTCTTTGTCTCCCTTTAACTTTTTCGTCAAATAGACGCCGTGAAATTTTTTTCAAATTTGTGGCCGTCTGGTACATCTTCAGTGCCTTTGGTGTCAATTGATTGGCCTTCTTGACTCCAACCATATACAAAAAAGTTAATTTTCTTTTTAAGTCTGGGAAAAAAAGAAAATGTTGAATTATTAAAAAAAATTGTTCATTAGAATTCTGTACAGATATTTATTAATGTTAGGTATGCCAGTATTATTCGAAAGATATTGTGCGGTTATGACTTTCTTGCTACTTATTATATTGTTTTATCGTGCAAAGTTTATTACTTTTACCATTCACCTATTTGTTAATCTATATTAATTATATATACAAATATTTTAATTTTTTGATTATTAAAGTTGCAGTACCTTTACTTTCCTTTTAATATAGCATACTAACAACTGCAATCTTTGTGGTTTCTTGCACCTGCCAATGATTTTTCATTTTGAGTAAAAGTTTCAAGGTCCTGCTCTAATATACATTTATCACAAGTGCTTACCTTTAAATGTTTTTGGAACTTTTGGTGGTGAAGATATCTTAATTCGTTTTGATGGAGGATCAATCGGTGTACCTGGTGACAAAAATTTTACAATCATTCTAGTGGCTTATATATGATTGATATGTTAATACCTGATCTTTTCAAAGTGCTTTCACTAATATCTTCAACAATATCCTGTGATGGCAGTGGAACTTCAACTTGCTTAGACAATAATTGATTATCCGCATCTGCTACCTTACGGGTAATATTTTTAGCTGCAAAAGTTCATATTATAAATAAATGGATATTTACTATACACAAAATATACCTGGTAGTCTAACAGATGGAATAGCATTCGCTTTTAAATTTGTTTTGTTGTGATATGCCACAAACTTATCATTTTCAGTAAAGTGTGATTCACAAACTCTGTACCTACGACGCACCTCATTTGGAACTTTTAATATATCCTCCCGTTGGATGGCCGAAGATCACTTAGAAAGCAACTACAAATAGATAAAAAGGAATGAATTGTTTTCGTTAGCGCTTAATATTGCAATTTTACCTCTTGATCTTTTGGTATTATATGCAATTTTACGTCTTTTGATGCATTGCATCCAGGTACGCAGCACTTCACCATTGTGTATAGTACGTACTTTTAATAACTTGACTGCAATAATTGTTTTAGAAATCACTAGTAACAACAAGTAAATCGACACAATATAAACACGGAAACACAAAATAGAAATGAGGTTAATTCACTGCAGAATCACGTGGCATTGTCGAGTCTATTCTCGGAGATTTTCGGATATCTACGGCGACTAGCACGCCACGGGTGGTGTGACTACGAACTACATGGACGGAATTTATCTAGCGCATTATGTGCATATAGCATGCGCTAGTATTATTTGGTCTGCGGTGGGATATACATCAACGGAGCGCAATTAATACAAAATGCCAACTTACACGACGGAAGAAAAAGTTGCGATGTTACAATGGCATCACATGGGTAATAGTTTACAACAAGTATGTGACCTTTTTAGCGTAAACTATCCAAACAGGCCAATACCAAACAAAACAACGATTCTTCGTTTAAAAAATAAATTTAATGAAACCGGCACTGTTGATAACAAACCGAAGTCCTATCCCAGCCGCAAGATTTCTGAAAATATTTGTGAACTTGTATTGGCGTCAGCAGCGAATGACTCACGATTATCATCAAATCGTATTGCTACTGACTTAAACATATCCCCGTCGTCTGTGAAGCTAATATTAAAAAAGAATGGCTATAAAAGTTATAAACTATCAAAACGTCAAGAATTATTTGATGGTGATGCTTTTAGAAGGATGCAGTTTTCTGAGAAAATTTTAGACAAAATTCATGCGGAAAATGATTTCTTAAACCGTATTTTATTTAGTGATGAGGCTTCTTTTTGGGAAGTTGGAAATCATAATCCGTCAGCGATTAGGTACTGGAGTCAGGTCAACGAGCATCGTAGTGTTGCGTCTAGTACCCAAGTACGGCGAAAGTTAAATCTTTGGTCTGGCTTGTTGGGTAATCGTATTATAGGACCTTTTTTCATTGACGGCGCTTTGAATTCTGCCAAATATTTAGAACTTCTGCAAAACCAGGTCCTTCCTCATCTAAGACAGTTTCCCGATATTGATTTTAATACGATATACTTTCAACAGGATGGGTGTCCAGCGCACAATTCATTAGCCGTCAAAAATTTTTTAAACGAACAATTTCCTAATCGCTGGATTGGTACAACTTCCGAAACTCTATCTTGGCCTCCTCGTTCTCCTGACCTGGCACCTTTAGATTTCTTTTATTAGGGTTATTTAAAGGAATCTATCTATACGCATGAAAATCCAGCTAGCTTGGAAGAACTTAGAAACAAAATTATTGCGGTTTCTAATAGCATCACCCCAGAAACTTTAAGTGCTGTTCGAACCAATTTTTATAATCGCTTAGGATATTGTTTGGCCCAGTATGGAAATATTTTTGAGCCGTTTACTTAAATAATTGCCAAGAATCTAATAGTGTTTTATACTTTTACTTTAACGTTTTCAACGAATTTTATTTTAGTTTACATATTGTTCTATAATTTTATCTGACATATTTATGAGAAAGCATTTTTTTTTATTTAAAAGAATATGGTTTTTTTTTCTGTATATAAAATAGTTTTTTAGTGCAATAGCTCATACGAATTATATTAATTTCATCTGTTGCTAAACTTGTTGATATTTACGATTCCAACGTTTGTTTTTGTCGCATATCTAATGCAGTAATTAAAAGCATGTGCAATAAATACATCCCCTTATACGTAGAATATTACCCAAGCGTCTCACTGTATTGAAATGAAATGAGTCGATACGCTTCTTACTACTACCACCGCTCTGGTTAACGGAGGGGAGTACATATACGTAGTCGTTCAGTTGTGGGGACTGATACATGCGCTATACAATCGTTGCGTTACCAGAAAACCTACCGGTATAACTACTTTTTACATATAACACAAGAAATAAAATATATTTAAAGACAATTTTAATATATTTTTACAAATAATTAATCGGATACAAATATTTATGTGTATTAATTATTCAATATAGTCAAACATAAACCACGAATGCTAGCATTTACTACGTAGGCTGGTTTTGTGTACTATTTATAAACACACAACAATATTAATACGGATTAAATTACATTCTCCTTCATAGAACGGAGATGATATATATTTATCAACTTTATTATGTTAATTTCAATTTAAAATTTATTTCATAATCTTTAATTCTTCAATATCAAAAATATTTTTATTTACAATAACCTTTTAAAAATACCTTATAATAAATAAAGCTTCGTTCTTCGCTCTTCGGCAATTACTATCCTCAGCAAACTCTTCTTTGCTTGGCGTTGTCATCAACGGAATTTCCTTAGTAGTCACGATCCTGACATGACGAATCTCCTTGCTCTGCTTACTGGAGCACAATATATTTTTTTATAAACTTTTAATACTATGCACATTTACTCTTTAAGTGCTACTTTAATCACTATTTTTCAAATAACAATTCTTATGATTGTTATCGAATTTATTATAGGAGTTTTAGGTTCTCCTTTTTATAGAACATTTAATGTATATTACTTAATTTTCTGATAGTCGGGGTTTGACGACTTCTTTATGAAGCCAGCCAGTCAAATCCCTCTGACTTTGGAGTTAACTCTCCGACTCGAATCAAATCTAGCGGTCGACTCTTTCGTTTTTAGCGCGTGTTTCTATTTTATATAAAAGTGTCTGTGGTTCCCCTGTCTCTATATAGTTCGGTGATTTCCACTTAAGTTTCCCATACACACTCTTTTACGTAGGCGAATGTTTATCACAACTGTAGCGTTTATTTCACTGTTGTAAACATTCGGCGACACGATTCTTAGAGCTAAATACACACTAAGCTTATGACTAATATTTACTTAATAATACCATAACATATTCATTGATTTTAAATATTATTTCTCTTCAAAATATTAATAACAGAATATACTTAATTGAATTTAAAAAAATTAAGAATTTATAAAATTAATAAATGGATTGGTATATAGCGTTACAGCAATATACATCTATAAACATTTTCTTATCATTTACTACACCTTGTAATGAAATGCTATGGTACCCTTTTCGGTTGATATAGCAATCCTGATTATTATGTGGTTTATTAATTGCTATATGACAGCCATCTATTATATCAATAATATTTTCTATATTCTGTTTTTTCTTAAGTTCACCTGATATTCGTTTGGCTTCGATATAACTAGGCCATTGTATATACTTCTGCCTCAAACTTAATAAAAAATATACTAATCGCTTTAAACATCTATGTGCCGAGCTCAATGATACATTAAACCTATCTGCTATTTCGAGGAAACTTTCACGGTTTGAAATGTACCATAAACTCATCAATATTGCTTTTTCACAACTAACTTTTTTTCGTCCACCAGAACAGTTTTGGGCAAACTGACTAAGTGCAAACTTACCTGTGAAAGTAAACAACTATCATTATTTTAAAACTGTTGTACGTATTTTAGACACGCAACTTACCGATAATGGAATAAGCTATTCGACGACACATTCGAAAATGTTCTTGAAAAGTAACTTCACTGTAACCTTTTACAGTCAATTCTACAAAATTTGTAATTTTCATAATCTTTTTTGGAAGTTCGGCCATCAATTCTTCAGATGTACAAGAAGATTCTTCAGAATCTGACAGCGGCGTGACTAAAATATCCTAAAACTTTTTGCACATTATGTTTCCAAAAAACACTTCCTACAATATACAAACCAATAAAAAACAATCCATTTCAGTTCATAAAAACATAACCAAAATAACAAAATCGATTTAAGAGTAAAATACTCCACCAAATTAGTAGGTGTTTGAGAGGAAGGGGGAAAGTAGTTTAAGAGTGTAAGACTCTAAACGAATGGAACACCCGAAAATGTAGCTCTGTGTTGTAGAGTACTCTAGGAACACTCTAATGTTACTAGAGGTGGGCAGTTCGGGTCCGAACCAGTTCAGTGAACCGGATCCCAGCAGGGAACCGAGGGAGCCGGTTCACTAAATTTCAATGAACCGGATCTCGGCTCACTTGGGTCGACTGAATAATTTGGAAATTATACTTGGAATACGGTCGCAGGTTGGATTGAAAAATAAAAATTGATATTATATAACAGGTAGGGTACGCACTAAAATATTTATTTTTGTACAACATAACAGCATATTGTATAAATATATAAAATGTATATACTGAACTGAATATCAAAATGTAAAAATAACTAAACAGCTTACGTATAAATCTAAATTCTACATTGATAATTTACAAATTATAATTTAAAAAAATGATTTGTGAAGTAGGTATTCGCGGTTGTTAATCGACTTCTCCTGTCAGTAATAATGTTCCCAGATTTACTAAAAATGCGCTCGCAAGGAACAGATGTAGCCAATACACATAAACGTTTTTTTACTATTTCGTAAATTCTGGGATAGACATCTTTTCTTTGATGCCACCATGTTAGTGGATCTTGATGTCTATTGATTATCGGTTCTTTTGGGTATTTATCAAATTCAATTATTCCAGCCGCTATCGATGTCGAATTTGAAATTGCCAGTTGTTTTTCAACTTGCTTATCAAATTCCTTCCACAACAGAGAAGTGGTACATGATAATGAAGATGAAGGAACATTAGTGAAATTTTCATCAGTTTCACTTCTTATATTAGAAATATTTGTAGAACAAACTTAATTTTTTAATATTGCACATACCGCTTCATTAATTCATTATGTTCAATATTTCTAAATCCTTCTGTAATTTCTCGATGAAGAGTGTGGGCCATATTCCGAATTTCTGCAGGTAATGTCTCATTATTCGAAAATGTTAAAACATGACGTTTCATTGATTGCACAAACAAAATTTCTTTTGATAATGTTACATTTTTTCATCGTTTATTTCCATTGTTAGGTCATTGAAAAGAATTAAAATTTCGGATCCCACAGTTGCAATATTCCAATCATTTGGAGTCAGTGTATTTATTTCTTCATTCGAAATAATAGCCAATGTAGATACCACGGCGTCTTTAATTTTTAGAATTCGCGACAACATTATACAGCACGTGTCAATTTTCATTAGCCATAGGCGATTAATCCATACAGTATGTGGCAACATAGTATACCCCTTCTTTCCTTTCCAATGCAGCGCGACCGATGCATGCTCCGTGGTTAGCAGTAACCCTTCGACCAGCGGGTTGGATGTTTGTAATGCGTTCAGAAATATTTACGTATTTACGAGTTACAAGGATTTGTTTTTCTTTTTCCTTTTAGTAAATGCAGAGAATTCTTAAGCTGCGTTCACGCTGCATGACACAAACAAAAGCGTAATTCTAATAAAATTAAAAATAAGGTAAATAAAAAAGGATTCTGAAAATAATAATAAACAACTAGATCGCGCCGGCCATTTGATGATGACGGATTTTATTCCAGACTATATCTCGGAACGTGTTCGCAGCTGAACATTTAATGTAGAAGTTGCAAGATCGGGGAAAGTCGCTGTGATGTCGATTGTTGCCGGGAGACAGACGTTGCCACGTATTATTTGTATACGTATAAATCGCATGTAAACATTGAATCCCTATAGCTAATGAAAATAGACACATACGGTATACGTTGAATTCCATCTTGTACAAACGTCTTGCTTTACCTTTAGGATGGGTATATCCATTTGTTCCTGGAGTTGCTTCAATTTAGCCGCAGACTGAGCACTTCGCTTAAAAAATGCGACAATTTTTCTGATTTTTGAAATGGTGTTTTCAATTTCCATTACCCCCTTTTCTACAATTAAATTTATCGTATGTGCAAAGCACCCCAAATGCCGCCAACCATTCGCCCGAACTGCAGCCACAGTATTAGCTGCATTATCTGACACAATGACTGTAATTTTATTCTCGATATGCCATTCTTTGAATGTTTTTTGAAACATTTTAGCCATATTTTCAGCAGTATGTCGTTCAGTGAACTGAACACAGCATAACAATTTTGAACTAATTTCCGTGTTCTTACCCAGCCAATGAGCTGTCAAAGCTACAAAGCTGTCATTGTTAATTGACGTCCACGCATCAGTAGATATACATACGGCAAACGCTTCTTTAAGTTTTTCCTCTACTGCTTTTTTAGTCCTATTGTAATATTGCAGTATTAAACTAGAAGAAATAGTTTTCCTGCTGGGAAGCTTATATCCAGGGCACAATAAATTGACAAACTTTTTAAATTCTACATCCTCAACAATTGTAAATGGCTGGTATTCTTTAACTATCATCCTTACCAGTTGTTCATCAAACTGTTTTGATTTATTTAAAGACACTGGTTTCATATTTAAAAAGAAATCGGTGATGTCTTCTTTCCTTTTTACTGCAGGTACCCTGCTAGATGAGCTCTCTCTCTCAGGACCCAGGACACACTCCAAGGGAGCACTTAGTGAATTATAAAGAATAGGTGGTACTGATGATGTAGAAGGAAGAGACTCCTCAGGTTCATCTATAGTTTGAGATGATGCTACAGTACTTTCCCTGTTTATAGAAATTCCCACATGTTTTTTCTTAATATGCCTTGTTAAATTTCCTGTTGAACCGCCTTTAGCAGTTTTTTCTTTCTTTATTAACTGTGAACAGTAACAACATTTTGCCTTGTCTTTATTATCCAACTCAGTAAAATGATGCCAAATTTCACTTTTCTTGCGTGAATACGATGACATGTTACCTGGTAAAATTAAAATAGGCATTCAATTTTTTAACATATTTCAAACACATTTATTTTGATTACCTCGTAAACAGCAATACTCAGTATTTCCAATACTATAATAATTGTGTGGTACGTTGAGGAAAATTAATAAATTGTAGGTAAAATGCGGTGCACTGTATCCGATTAAGCGAATTTTAAGGGGTAAGAGGAAACTGAATATAATTTATAATATTTGTATTTTCAATTCTCCCAAAAATTATAAATTTCACCCTTTTCATATCAAACACAGACTTTTTTAAGTATATGTGAACACTTGAAGTACCTATATTAGTAGTTTAACAATGGCCTGTTCTGTATCGGTCAAAGACGCATACCAGTACTTATTTGTTATTTATATAGTTCTCAAAAATATTCCTTTGGATAATAAAATAAACTATTTAATTTATTAGTTGTCTGTGAGTTACAAAATTCTTACAAATATTTTTATTACACCTGCATCATAATCATAATTGCCATTTAATATCGCTATGAAAATTATGAAATGCTCTAGTTCTAATTACTTTTTGTTCGAATGGCATTCTCTTTAATAATTATAAATACCAAATGAATGTATAATTTAGTTTTACATAGGTATATTTTGCTTAATTTGTGTACAACAATCTGATAATTTGTCAAATTTGTGTGAACTGTACCTTCAAATAAATTGTTTGTCAAACATTTTGTATAATTGGTGTGCGCACAGCCTAAATTATCATCCCGGTTCGTTTGCGCCGACGACGGCGCCGAGTATTACATACGGTATGCTATTACGGATCCACACGGTTCAAATGAGCCGGTTCCGGGACCCGGCTCACTATGAGGAGCTGAACCGAGTGAGCCGGGTCAATGAAAAGAACCGTTTTGCCCACCTCTAAATGTTACCATTGGAAAGCACCTAATGGAGCATGCGTACAGAATACGCTCAGTAAGTGAGCGTAGAATTTTTCCGCTCACAAAAATGGCGGCCGCTCCTGAACATGTTCAGAGTGAGCGGTCGTCTATTCGACATGATCACTGAACAGTTGCGCAACTGTTGTGTATGCTGAATGAAAGCAATGACTTTGAAATGAAAAGAAATGGACAGGTAGCGGCTGAATCTACATATCTCACTACATTTTATCATATATGTAATATATCAAGTACTATAAACTGCATGCGCTACCCCTCCCTTAGCAGTGTAGAGAGTAAATGAAGAATGTATGGACACTCGTATGTAGATAGCGAAGGAAGTTGTTTTAAATAAAGTAGGATATAATAAAAGTGTGTTTTATTGTAAGATAATAGAGAGTAACAAGCAAGAATGTAACAGTGGCGACGAGGATAAAGAAAAAGTATAAATATATATAGTGACTAAAGTGATGGAAGTAAAGAAAAACCGGAAATAAAAATGGAAAGTAGCCACGAGGTCAGTCATATACTGAACTTTAAATTGAATGTTTCGGATTGGAAAATTTTTAAAGCAAGGCTATATAATTATTTCGAAGCAAACGATATAATTATAACGAAGAAGAAAAGAGCAATTTTATTAAATGCGTTAGATGAAGAATCATACAGGTTAGTCTGTAATTTATGTACGCCAGCGTCCCCGGAAGAAACAGAGTTCGATGAATTATTAGTAATAATAGATAATTATTTCGCGCCTAGAAAATCCATTTTTGCCGAAAGAATTAAATTTTATGAAGCTAAACGGGAGAGTGGAGAAGCTGTAAAAGATTGGGCGGCTAGAGTGAGAAGTTTAGCGGCTTCATGTGATTTCAAAGAGTATTTAGACACAGCGACTAGGGACAAATTCGTATGCGGCATCGGAAGAGGACCTGTTCTAGACCGATTATTAGAAGAAAAGTTATCATTGACGTTAGAAGAAGTGATCGGAATAGCGGAAGTTAAGATGGCGGCGCAAGCATCGTACGATATTCCAGTGAAGGCGAAGATCCACATGGTAAGGAAGCCGGAAGGACGACATGACGTAGTCCAATCACGTCATAAGTGGAGAAACTACAGCGCATCTGGCGGCGCAGCCAGTACTTGTCCCAAGCAAGAAGCTCCAGACAAGGATCAACCTCGTACCAGTAACAACAACAACAACGAGAGGCGATGCGGTGTATGCGGAAAAAAAGGACACAAAACAGATAAGTGTTATTTTAAAATGTATGATTGTAGAGTATGCCATAAAAGAGGACATTTAGCTAAAATGTGCAGAAATAAACAATTGTTTAGAGGATATTCTAATTTTGTAAATGTAAAAACCACTGATAATGAGGATGAATTAGTTCTATATAACATAGATACTAGAGAATCTGACGTACCTTATTATGTTAATGTTAGCTTAAATAATTATGAGATAAAGGGTCAAATAGATACAGGGTCGAGTGTGTCATTAATTTCAAATAAATTGTATAGGGAAAAGTTTAGTTACGTCAAGATAAATAGAGATACTAAGGTATTATGTTTTTATAATGGAGACAGAGTTAAACCAGTGGGTATGTGTACTTTATTAGTTAATTATAAAGATAGAGAATGTCCTATAGAATTTTATATTATGGAAGGTGGTGGATCACCTCTTTTAGGTAAAGATTTTTTAAATAAATTTAAAATACATTTAAATATATCATATGTTAATGAGTCCAGAAATTTAAATTTAGATCAATTGTTGTTAGAATATAAACATTTATTTGATGGCAAATTAGGTCATTTTAACAAGGGTTTAGCTACCATAAAATTAAAAGATGCTAATGTTACTCCTAAATTTATAAAAGCACGACCAGTACCTTATGCCATCAGATCTGAAGTTGAATCTGAAATTAAACGATTAATTTCTTTAGGTATACTGTCAGCAGTGGACTTTAGCGAGTGGTCTTCACCTGTAGTGCCGGTAGTAAAGAAAGATGGGTCATTACGTTTGTGTGGCGATTACAAAGGAACTTTAAATCCTGTAACTGAAGTAGATCAATTCCCAATTCCAAGAATAGAGGACATTTTCAGCACGCTACAAGGAGGAAAGTATTTTTCAAAACTAGACATGGGTCAGGCTTATCAACAAATTGAATTGGATGAAAAATCTAAAGATTTATTAACAATATCGACACATTTGGGCTTGTTTAAGCAGAATAGACTTCCTTTTGGCAAAATTTCAGAAAATTATGCAATCATTACTAGGAGGTATGGAAGGAGTTATATATTTTTTAGATGATATTTTAGTAACGGGTAAAGATAATTCCGAACATTGTAATAGATTAAAGTTAGTTTTTGATAAGTTAAGTAAAGCAGGACTGAAATTAAATAAAGATAAATGTAATTTTTTTCAAAAGGAAATTGAGTATTTAGGGTATGTTATAAATTCTGAGGGGCTTCACCCCAGTAAAAGTAAAACAGAGACAATAGAAAAAGTACAGAGGCCTAAGAGTATTTGTGAATTAAAATCATTTTTAGGAATGATAAATTATTATGGAAAGTTTTTAAATCAATAATCTTCGGAGTTTTAAAATTTAATCAGTACTTGCTGGGCCGGAGATTTGAGTTGCTTACAGATCATAAACCGTTAGTGTCAATTTTTGGGGAGAAGAAACGTATTCCTGAATTTTCAGCGAACAGGCTTAGACGTTGGGCGGTTATTTTATCTAATTATAATTATGACATAAAATATGTGAATTCAAAGCAAAACGCTGCAGATTGTTTATCAAGAATGTTAGGAAAAGATGATGGGGAGAATAATAGTAAAGATATAGATATTGAATATTGTTTTTTCTTAGAAAATAGTGAAGATTTTAATTTAAACTTTAAAAATATAGTAAGCGAGACCTACAAAGATTCAGATTTATCAAAAGTTATAGAATTAGTTAAAAAAGGATGGCCTTCATATTGTAATGATCAAGATGTGAAATTGTATTTTTCTAAACGTTTTGAATTTTTTATAAGTAATAATGCTTTATTTTGAAATCATAGAATAGTTATACCAAAACAATTAAGGTCAAATATTTTAAAGCAACTTCATATGACTCATATGGGCATATCGAAAATGAAGGAGTTAGCTAGATCTTATTTTTGGTGGCCTGGGTTAGATAACGATATTGAGAAAGTAATTAAAAATTGCCATGTATGTAACGCTCACTTGAATAATCCACCTAAATGTAATCTTTCCAATTGGGAATGGTCTATTAATCCATGGGAACGATTACATATGGATTTTTAGGACCCCTTAAAGGAAAATATTATTTGATTGTATTAGATGCACACAGTAAATGGTTGGAGGTGGCAAAAACAAACGCTACATCTTCAAACGCAGTCATTATAGCTTTAAGGACAATGTTTGCGAGATTTGGTTTGCCAAAGTACGTCATATCAGACAATGCAACATGCTTTACATCAAATGAATTTCAAATGTTTTTAACTAGAAATGGTATTAATCATATCACATCTCCTCCGTATCATCCACAGTCTAATGGTGCTGCTGAAAATGCTGTAAAAACAGTTAAAATGTCGCTTAAGAAAGCAATAGATGTAAATGCAGATTTAGATTTGAGTATCTGTAGATACCTTTTTGATTATAGAAATACGCCACATTGCACTACCGGTGTGAGACCCTCACAGTTAATGTTTGGTAGACAGTTGAGAACTAGATTTGATGTAATATTACCAAATAGAAATAATGATGTAGTTAATGTAAGTAAAAATAAAGTTAAATATAAGCAATACAAACAAAGGAATTATTATAAAGGAAAAAAAGAAATAGTTTTAAAATAGGAGAAATTGTTTTAGCTAGGCACTATAGAAATGTAAATAATAATTCCTGGTTAAAAGGCAAAATTGTTAAGAAAATTGGTAATTGTATATACTTGGTTGAAATTGCATCTCTTAATATAGTAGTTAAACGGCATGTAAATCAACTGAGGAAAACTCTTCAACCATTGGAGATAAGAGATGGAATTTCATTCAAGAACATGGAGAATCAGGGACAATTGGGGGTGGAAGAACAACCTTCTACTTCTAAGTCACCAACCAAGTATGATTTAAGGCGCAGATCACAAATTAATCCGCCTTGTAGATTAGAGTATTAGTTAAATCAGTTATGGATATAAACATTGTAGAGTTATGGTTGTAAGCTAGGGGAGGAGAAATGTAATATATCAAGTACTATAAAGTGCATGCGCTACCCCTCCCTTAGCAGTGTAGAGAGTAAATGAAGAATGTATGGACACTTGTATGTAGATAGCGAAGGAAGTTGTTTTAAATAAAGTAGGATATAATAAAACTGTGTTTTATTGTAAGATAATAGAGAGTAACAAGCAAGAATGTAACAATATATTTATGTTATAATTCAAAACAATCAATTCGTATAATGTATAAAATATGTGTGTCAGTAGCGTTACTCAGTGGCGGCTCGTGCTAAAAATTTTAAGGTGTTCTGCAAGTTTTACAAAAAAAATTACCTTGCACGGGCAGTAAGAGGTTGTCTCCCATCGATCTTATCGTGCTTTCTTCGCCTTCCGCACTGAAGTAATTGATTTCTGGAACGATTGTCAATTGTCACAGAAAAAAATAAGAGTCACTAAGCACTACTTTACTAACAAATTATTTCTTATAAATTAAATCTATTCTACCTTCTTTTCGATTTGCAAATTTTGTTATCACTTTGTCATTAAAATTGTCTATTTCGGAGATAAACTTTTTTTCGATAGATAGCATGGAAAGAGATGTTAAACGATCTTCGGTCATTGAATTTCTGAGAAACGTCTTATTTCGATTTAGTGTTGAAAAGCATCGTTCGGCCTCTGATGTTGTCATGCGAGTTGTTATTACAATTTCTAATCATTTTCTAGTCTCCTTCAACGTATCTCCCAGATTGTTTTTTATTAAAAATTTTAGAAGAGGTAGTGCGCCTTTTAAAGATCTACAATCAGTTCTTGAGTAAATAACAGACAATTCAGTTCGTAATCTTTCTTTATCAAGGGTGGGATAATAGGAGCATGCGGAAGTGAGTTTGTCCTCAGGAAATTTACTGCAATATTCTCCAAAGCATTCCGAAAAAAAAAGTGATGCCACTACTAGATGCTCTTTAAAATGAAATCGATCTTTTGCACAATTTAGAATAACATCACACACCTCTAAAGCCGAAATTCGATGATTAAATCTGCTGTTATTTGGACGTTTGCGTTTTTCTGGTGGTGGCTCATCGCTTATTAAATCTGATGCTTCACTTTGTTACGTTCTAAAATTCATTTTAGTATATATATAATTCTCGTAAGAATATTTGTCTCATTATTTAAGTCATGGCGTTATCGCCTTCTATTGTCGAATTTTAGTCTTGTGTACGTTACATATATTTCGATTCTCCCGCTTGTTAATATGTAGTATTCCCGAGTTGCTTTGCCTTTTTAACCGATGCGCGTCGTGAGGCGCATGGGATGAGAGGGAGGTCGCGGTATTGACACATCTAAGTCAGTCGTTGTTAAGATCAGTTGCTTAAGACTGCTCATTTTCTGTTTAGTATACGTTACTATGTCCGGAGTGGATATTATCGCATATGTGTGCGGCTTATATGAATGAGCAGAATTTATCGTTAACCAAGAATAGGTGAATTTTGTGCGATTTATCGTTTTATCGTTTTTATATCGACATATCACCCTCCTGGAGGGCTATAAAGTTTATCTTGTGCTTCTGAGCGACTTTTGGAGCCGATTCCGACATCCCCATTAACTAAGGGGTAAGTGGGTTAATTTTTGTTATTTTACGGAGTTCTAACTCTGCTTTTCTTCGTCTTGAATTAATATAGGTTGTAGTACCGGCCATGTTGTAGTACCGGCCACTTATAATACCGGTCTTGATGTTAAATTGGGCCTAAGTCTTTAGTTCGTGATGCCTGGGTATTGATGCTGTTATTAACCGCTATATTGGATGTGGAAGATGTGCCTACCGGTCCATCTTGACTCCTGAGAGGATATTCATCGTCCTCGTGGTAGACGTCCTCCATTTTGTCTACAGTCGGCGTGCCCACCATCTTGAACCAGCTAAGTACAAAGATTTTTCGATATGTGCCCGATTAATATGTTGGAAATTTAGCGCCAAGGACACTGGATTTTTCCTTTATTAACTAATTATTTTTGCTCACGATTTGAAACTTTTGAGTGATCTTACGATACCTATCGTACCGCCTAGATCAAGTGTGGTCACATTTATTATTAAAATTTATTTTCTTTTGTTGAATTGTAAATTTGCCTCGACATATACCGAGTGTCCCTACATAGTAGTTATTTTTAAGGGTACTCGCAGATGTAGCTAAATTTTGTTTCGCATAATATCTAGTAGATTTAGTCATTATAATACGGATGTTTCTTGCAGACTTTTTGCCTTAATTTCTGGATTAACTAATCCATTTCTGCAAATGTAAAATACTGTGCGGTAGGCTCAGTGAATTATTTTTTTTATACATAATTTATAACATTACCTTTGTTTTTTTGTTTGTAACTTTAATTACTTGTCATTAGATAAGAAGATACCTTCATTTTTTTTTTAATTATATATTGAATTTTTAAACATAAATCCAACACTGTGTTTGGTAGTTTGGCAAATGTTTCTTTAAATAGATTAAGTCTTAGGTACTAACTAAGTATCAAATTTTCAAAACGTCATTTTAAATCACACTATTTGTTGACATCGCCTTAGTGGCACTTTTTGAATTTTTCCAATGTAAATAAAATTCATGTAAGGTAAAGAAACGTTTCTTCCGCCAACCGTCTGCTACTGTAGTGCAGAAACTGTGAATTAGTGGTAAGACTTGTCTTGTTTTTTTTTATTTTTAATTTTGCCAAACGTATTTGTTCCCCAATTTTTCAATTGTTCAGTTTACCTTCTCACTTATATCAAATTTTTTTTGCTCAACGTATTTTAAGATTTCAGAATAGTTTTTTTGTAACTTGTCAAACTTTAGCTGCTCCTTTATTTCAAAAGAAAACACACAACTACTTAGAAAAGTAAATTTTGCTTCTACCTGAATATCTATCTTTTATTTTACCTTTACATATCTCATATAACTTGTGACAAGCACTTGCATAAGGTTTGGTGCATTTGAGTATACAGGGTGATCCGTAGGAAACCTGCTGGAGGGACACAGCCAGTGGCAGTTCTGTAGGGAACGCAGGTAAGTTACCATAAGGTAGCATAGTGTCCTGGTGCCCGGACAACGTCGCTTGCGTCGTCGCCGATCCGACGCGTACTTTATAAGTTTAGTTACCTGAACCGTCACGCCGTCTGCGACTTGAGTTAGCTCGGCCCTGCGTTTTCCAAATCATTCTACCTCACTAGAGGATCTCCTGTTCTAACGACCTTATGCCGCATAAATAAGTTTCGACGTTGTTGCGGGTGTAACAACTTATGATGTTGTCAATATTATTTCGAACTTGGCCTATAGTGCGTTCAAAATTTTCGATAGCGTCTTTTACTAGAGTGGGTTCAATTTTTCTTTGCTGCAATTGATTAAACAGGATATCTACATGGGGCATTACATGATGGAAAAAAGTCAGCCAAAAATTGAAGATCGGATCATTTAATGTACGGCGAATAGAGGCGGCTGCACTACAGACTGTGTTGTTGGAGAATTGTTCTTCTATTTCTTCCATACACTCAATGAGAGAGGCCCTATTTTCGTACCCAACATTAATGGTCCTGATATTAAAATTCCAACGGGTTGTAGCGCCGTGGGGGATCCTTCTGTTTACAATCTTGTTTAACACTTCTACTCGTTGGGGTGAATTATTAAAAAAGCCGGGAATGTCTTGTAGATTTCCAAAAAATACACGTACTTGCGAATTTGCAGAAGCAGCTTTAGACATAATTAAATTTAATTGATGGGCATAGCAATGTACATAGTGCGCAAAAGGGTACTTTTTTTTAATCAATGCTTGAACGCCTGCGTGTTGTCCGCTCATCACCGCTGCTCCATCGTAACTCTGTGCAATCAGTTTGTTAGGTGAATTTTGAATTAAAGCATCTATGACACTTAAAATTGTTTTGCTAAGTGTTTCTGCATCACATTTTTCAGGAATGACGTAGTTCCAAAAACGTTCAATTGGCTCACCATCACGAACATATCTAAAAATAACTACCATTTGAGTTTTTGCAGCAACATCCGTTGTTTCGTCCGCCATGATCGCCAAAAACGGAGAATTATTAATTTCCTCAATTATTTGTTCTTGACAGACTTCAAGTATGCACTGTAACAGATCACTCTGTATTTCTTTGGAAGTGCCTTTAAATACCGAACAATTTTTTAGGTGCTCACTTAGAGTTGCATCTAATTCAGCCGAAAAATTAATAAGTCCACGAAATATCCCCGGATTCTCGGAAGTATCGCTCTCATCATGTCCCCGAAGGGCCAATTCAAAAGCTCCACAAAATTTTATACAATTAATAATTTTTGATAAAATATACCTATTCTTTGACACATTTTCATTATGTCTCTGTATATTTACCCAATAAGCAGAATCTAGTTGAGCCATAATATTAGTTGACCCTAGTAACGCAAATTCCATACAATTATGAAGATGGCTTTTAGAATTCTCATGTCTTTTTATTTTCAAACTCAAGTGCTCTAGATCCGTGACCCCTATTTCCGTCCAAGCTTTATCACCACCAAAAAGTAAACAGGGAAAACAATATAAAGCATTTTTTTGTTGCATCCACAAATCCATTCGTTTTTTGAATAAATATCGCTACTAAATTTACGTGTATAATTTTTCCCTCTACTTACACCAGTTTTTTCAATAGTGATATCTACTAATGGTCTGCCTCTTGCTTTTAATTCTAACTTTTCTTCGTATGAATATTTAAAGAATCTCTTCACATTAATTAAATTAAAGACCACCTCCATAATACACAGAGTTTATATAAATTGTCAACAATACACAAAAACAGAAGCAGGCGCACTCTAATATTTGTTTTTATGTTAAACACGCCGCACCGTAACAAAAGTCGCGAAAAAATTAAATAAACCAAATCATATGGCCGTTCTCGCTGCACTCAATGCAGCGAATATGCCTGGTAAAATCAGGCATTAGTTTTAAACAGCCGCGGTGGTAGCGGGGTGCGCGCGGGTGTTTGTAAGAGCTCTGAGCGCACGTTCGTGTGGACCAGATAAGGAACAAGTGAACGATCGCGCGAATTAGATTGGTTATTCCACTGGTCGCCTATTGAATATTATTAGTATATTAGTTTTTGCTTTCATTTTATGTTGGAATTTCCGAAGCGAATATCTCGGCTTCCACTGATCGGATTTTGATAATTCAGGTGTCAAATTGTAGGGTTTGATGTCCTCTACAGGATGATGTAGAAAAATATGCAAATTTTTTGATATACAGGGGGAGAATTTTCACAACAATATGTTACGCTTTTATAAACATCAGAAATGTCGGAAAAATTATGTAAAAGAAAACTAGTTATAACTAATACAGGTTCGCCCGCCCAATTTTTGGGAGCTCTGCAGCACTGCAGCGCTTATGCGCTAGCCGCCACTGGCGTTACTGTTTCATTTTCCTATATGTTTCATTTATTTACTACATTTGCTCATATATGATTTTACAGTATACATCTTTATAGACTGCCTAAGTGGTAACGTCATTAAATGGCGGTTATTTAAAAACCTTTCCGAGCACTCTTGAATTGTGTAGTATTTGCCCATTTGATTTTTTATTTTGAGTTCTTATGAATTAATGCGACAAAGATAACCGAAATAGATAGTATAATCATTTAGTATATTGTTGAAACAAAGAAAGTGTATATTAGTATACGTAGTATGTATAGTGTCGATCATTTCTATGCTAATTAACTAAGATTTTTGAGGTTATGTTACTTTTATCAGTATCTTATTGTTAATTTTGATATCCTTAATTTTTTAGTAGTGAAGATGGTGATGTGTTTTGTTCCCCATTGTAAGCATTACAGTGAAATGAAAACCTGTAAGTTTTTCTGTTTTCGGAAAAATTGGAGTATATGGGTGCAACCGATTTTTGACAAAATGACTATATAGTGTACCTTATAGAGGACCTCTAATTGAACAACTTTTACTTATAAATTAATCGGCGCAAACGTACAGGAACGGAGATAATTAATAATTAAGGTGCTCATCGAGTGAATTTTCCATGTCACATTTTTAGTGGTATCTGTTATACACACTTTTGAAATTATGAAAATCGTAATAAATGATGTTTATTTCACTTTACCACACAACAATTACATATAATTTTTATGTTTTTTAATCATTTTTCTGCTATTTTAAAATTCTAACATAACCTTCCCCTTCCCCCGACCCGAACGCGCGAAAAAATGCGAATGAAAACAGCATTATATAAACAAATATGCAAAAATTGTAATACAAATTAAGCAGTTGATATGTTTAGTATACCATTAAACCAATTATAAGCTTGCAATACTCTGGTTTTACTCGATAAAATTATAATATAGCTCCAAATTATTTATTATGACAGATTACATACACTTTTCTAATGTTTGGAAAGGTTTTGTGAGCCCCGCCCCCTTGTGACGTCAGACTTAGGTAGTCCATTGACTTATTTGTAGTGGTAGTAATTATAGGCTTGCAATACTCTGTTTTTACTCGATAAAATTATAATATAGCTCCAAATTATTTCTTATGACAGATTACATACACTTTTCTAATGTTTGGAAAGGTTTTGTGAGCCCCGCCTCCTTGTGACGTCAGACTTAGGTAGTCCATTGACTTATTAATTAGTAGTCTTTAGTTTGTAATTTGGCCGTGTTGGTTGCCAAAACGATTCTACTATATAACAATATTTGATACATATGCTTAGTTATAACTTACTGTTTGTTGATAGTTCTGATTCATTTATAACACGTTCAGTAATTTTTACATTAAACCTAAACAATGAGTTTTAAATTGAATCGAAAATTAACAAATAGTAGTTGATAGGGTTTATTTTCTCTGACTAAATCATAAGTTCCATTAGTTATACATTATTATTAGGGAGCGGAATCGAGCGAGCTAAACTACCACGGAGCCACAACCGTGAAAAGAAATAATGTAAACAACTGCGTGTTGTTTACATTATATCTGAATAGCACTAATTCATAGGGCGAACTGCAACATCTGTTTACGCCCGAGAATCAGAGAAAAAACTGCCATAAAATAAGGAATTTTATGAATAAAATCCTTTCTTCATCGGCGTAGGTACAAGGGTGACGAGTTTTTAAAATTTATTATATTTACCTTATATTTCGCAATATAATATGTATGTTTCAATAACATACGCGTACATTTTTGTTATCATTTATTTAGATCTAGAACGTTGTTTATGTTACTTTTTCTGAGATAAAAATTAATTGTCAGTGATTCCGAAATTTATTGCAAAGTCTGTAAAATATTGTCACTTAGCTTTGCTAAAACATACACAGAAATAGTTTTCATGCAGAGAATTTCGATAGTTTACAAAATGTCGTTACATGTTTAAATGACGATGCTCGAAGTATTTCTGAGTGTAAGGAACTAACACAAATCCCAAATTTAAAAAATCAGTTGTTATTTCTTCAGGAACACTTTGAAAATTTGCCTAAACTAATGACATATTTTGAAAATCGAATCTCAAATTAAAAAATGAGGTGTGGCCACCACACGACTTTCTTATACGTATGAGCGTTTCAAACTATACTATATTTTTTTTACACAAAAATTATTCAAAATCCTATTCTAAGTACTTCTGCTCTCTTAATAAATCGCTATAGAATGCATACTTAGCAAGATATTCGAAAAAAGGACTACTCCCTAAGAGTAAAAGTGTTACTTCCGGACCGAATTTTGAAATTTCATATATTCAAAAAATATTGCAAATCTAGCACTAAATACTTTTGTATTCTTGATAAATACATATAGAATGCATAATTTACGACATATTCGCAAAAAATCGCTATTCGATAAGAGTAAAAGTGGTAATTCCGGTCTGAATTTTGAAATTGTTTTTATGCAAAAGATATTGAAAATTACGTTTTAAATACTTTTATACCCGTAACGTACCTGTCTAAAAAGCATGACATGCGAAATATTCGCAAAAAACTGATTTTCGATAGGAGTAAAAGACCTACTTCCGGTAGCAGCTTCAAAAAACTTTTTAAATAAAATTGTTCTCAATTTTAATTTCAAGTACATATTGCTATAATAGCATACATTATATTTGATGACAAATTTTATTATTCTTTATTTATAATAAATGTGTTATTGCTATACGTTAGGCATCGCCATCAAATTCTATATGCTATAACTCTGTAGTAAAAAAAAATTGATAATCTTGTACCAGCATAATTCAATCAAATTACAATAATACAAAGCTGCATAATTTAAACGAATGTAGAGATAACGTTGTCATGTGAAAAACTTCTTTATTAAATTTGTTAATTCAATCTCTATTAACATTCGTGTATTTCTTGTAGGTTCTAGCAGTGATGTTCCTTTTGTTTTTCTAACAACATTTCTTATTTAAAATTTATAGGATAAGGTTACTAATAAAAAACTAAATCTCATAAAATATTTATATTCTATTTTTAACATCGTATAATAATAGTGTCGATGAAAATAATTTCTTGCCACATGTGGCCGCAAAAGAAATAATATATCTTTTTTTTTACATATTCCTTTTAAAATTATATTTAGATATAAGTCTCAGGTATTTATTATATTATTAAATATGACCATAAAATGTCGAACAAATAACAATCTCTTACAAATTTTCGTCTATTCATGATGAAAGATGTTTTCATCTCGTAAATATCTAATTTCACCTTTTTCATATAACTTTACGGCATTCAAATGACTAAGTCTTTTGACTACACCATCTTTCATCATAACTCTCTCTCTGTTCTTTGTTCTTAATACGTTATTCATTTTAAATAGTGGTTTATTGAAAATATTTAATGCGACTCTCACACAATGTATAAAATTTGGTTCTGTCTTTGTATATTGAAATTGCATCTTGTGCTCCTCGTTTCTACAAATATAGAATACATGAATTTTACTTTTGGTATTTATTTCTGTACCTTTCAAATAAATTTTATTTCAGTTTTAATTTTTTGTACCTTTCAAATAAATTTTATTTCAATTTTATTTTTCATACATCTTACATTATAATGTTACGCCGTTGCGGTTATGCAACTTATGATACATTTTTCTATACCTACACTTACTACTAATAAATTATTTACTTATTCTATTACATAATTATTTATTTATTTTACAATGCCTGACCAATGTAGGGATCACGGCATATATATCCCTTGTTTGCTGTGTGTGTACGTTCATTACAATAAGGGTTATTTACCTGAACGACGCACATCGCAAACACTGATGTGATCTCCACGTCAACAATTTATTCATTCTCTATATCTATGTAATCATACAGCATTGATACATGATATTTGCCTTTTATATTTTCATTATCCATTTTTTGCAATTCATAGGTTACATCACTTAAAATTCTATTTACCTTGTATGGTCCAATGAACGGTAAATCTAACTTCGCACATTTATTCAAATGTCTCCTCCCTAATCTGTAGTTCTTCACCACTACGAGATCTCCAACCTGATACGTTTTGTGGGTCCTTATTTTCTCATTCTCCATTCTCACGTATTTCTCAGCTCTATTCATTTGTCTTAGTTTGCCTGGATGTATTAAATCTCGAAGATTATCCACCATCGGTGTATCCTGACACCAAGGTCTGGGTGGATGTTTTCCATGCATCAAAGTGTATGGACTTATATTGGTTGTCACACTTGGCATGAAATTAATATTATTTTCTACGTCTTCAACATATCTTACCCAAGCATTATGTCTTTGATGTGTCAACATTCTTAAATGTCTAGTTACTTCTTGAATATATCTTTTACTCGGATTAGCTTGTGGATGTCTAATACTAGTGAAGATAACCTCTGCATTCATATCTCTAGATTCTTGTATGAATCTTTCATTGTTAAAGTAGGATGCATTATCTACTAATAACTTCTTTATTTGTCCATGATCGTTGATAAATTGATTTATGCAATTTATTGCCGTTTGTGTATTATATTTTCTAGTAGGACATAATTTAACATATTTAGTCAAAATATCTACCATTACGAAAATATTACAATATCCTTGTTCTCCTGGTATTAAATTACCCAGAAAATCAGCAGCTACTAAATCTAGTTTGTTCTCTACTCTAATACTATGTACAATATTTTGATTAACTCTATTTTTGTATTTGCCCAATAAGCATTGTCTGCATTTTTTATTTTCTGCAGCTATTAAACATTTATCCTTAAAACTATAAAATTGCTCTCTGAATATAAGGAAAGTTTTCCTATTTCCAGGATGCCCTAGATTATTATGTACATTTCTAATAATACTTAATGCTAAATCCCTACCTAAAACAATTAAATTCTTATTTCCTAAAGTCTTATATACTATAGTGTTTCTCATATGATAACCTTTATAATTTCCTTCTCTTTGGATTCTTCTTTTAATGTCTAGTATCTCTTCAGATTGCTGACTGATTTCAATGCTTTCTCGATTGTATAAATCTGGAGCATGTTCTAAATCATAATGATTTATTTGATATGAGTTTTGTTGTTTGATGCCACCATGAGCTCTACTCAATGCATCAGCAACAATATTTTCTGTTCCTCTTCTATGTCTTATCTTGAATGAATATTCAGATAATAAAAGTGACCATCTATATATTCTAGAGTTATTAAATCTCGTCTTCATAAGAAAGATCAAAGATAAATGATCTGTTTCGACCAAAAAGGTATTCCCTAGTAAATAATATTTTAGTTTTGACACTGAATGAACCAAAGACAGGGGTTCCTTTTCAGATGTCGTATAGTTTAATTCATATCCCTTTAGGATTCTTGATAAGAAACAGATTGGCATTTCTACTCCATTTCTTATCTGTAATAGTTCTGCCGCTATCGCATTATTTGATGCATCGCACCTTAGTACAAATTCTTCCTTAAAGTCAGGTAAGTTTATTATTAAAGCCTTACAAAAATTTTCTTTTACATTTTCAAATGCCTTCAATGTTTCTTGAGACCATTTGAATTTTACTCCTTTCTTGATCATCCTAAATAACATGTAGGTCTGATCTGATATTTTTGGAATAAAATGTTTGTAGTAATTAATCATGCCTAAAAATCCTCTTAACATTTTTATATTCTTAGGTCTTGGATATTTTCTTATAGCTTCTAACTTTTTCTCTTCTATAGTGATAGTTTTACCATCTATAATATAGCCTAAATAGCTTACACTCTTTTTATAAAATTCACATTTCTCAAGATTTATTTTTAAATCATTTTCTGCTAGAGTATTTAATACTTTGTCCACAGATACCTTATGACTTTCTAAGTCTTTATTAAATATTAATATATCGTCCACATAGTGAGAAACATATTCTTCATGTGGATCTAAAATTTGTTGCATGGCTCTGGCCAAGGCCGCTGTAGCCGTTGACAAACCAAATGGAACAACTTTGTATGAATATACTAGTGAATTAAACATAAATGAACAATACTCTCTAGAATCTTTATGTAATGGCACCAGCCAAAAAGAACTTTTAAGATCAATTTTTGTGAACCACCTGGCATCGGTACACCTTGTTAATAAGGTATCTATACTCTGTGGGGCTTCAAAATTAGGAGAGGTTCTTGAGTTGAGACTCCTCGCGTCAAGACATAGACGTAGCTTGGTTTCTTTCTGATTATTTATATTTTTCTTTACCACTACAACTATAGGGTTGATAAATGTTGATTCTGTTCTCTCTATGACATTGTTTTTTAACATCTCTTTTATTTCTAATTTTACCTGTTCTCTGTATTTATTAGGAATGGGATAATTATTTACTTTGAATGGTTGTGTCTCATCAACCTTGAGTTTATGTTGATATCCTTTGGCTAGGCCTAGACTATTATCAAATAATTTCTTATATTTACTAAGAAGATCGCTCACATGGCTTTTGTATTGTTTATCGCAATTTAATACTGTACCATCCCTATTTATCGTGAAGTCCTCCCTTTGAGGATTCTTCACAGGATGTGCACTTTTATTGACGAATAAACTACTATCCATTTCTTTTGTGACGTCTTGTTCAGTAATTTTATTTATAAATAAATTATTAATTAAAATTTCATCGTCCCGTGCATCTTTGCTCCAGGAGATTACTGAATCCTTAATATGAAATGTCTTATCTTCCATATTAAGCTTTGTACTATATTGACTTAAAAAGTCCATTCCCAAAATACAGTTACTATTTAAATTAGGTACTATAATAAATTCTGTTAACAATTCTAACTTATCTATCTTAACATTTATGCAAAAAACTTTGTCTACTGTGATCATAGATTTTTTATTTGCAGTAATCAAATTTACCTTTCTGATGGGCATATAATTTCCCAAATTTTCTATATTTTTATCTATAATGCTACTTTCTAATAGTGATAATTGCGCTCCTGTGTCCAATAATGCCTCCACTTCTTCATTTCCAAGCTTGATTGTGATGTGCGGTAGTTCTGTTGTGATCTTCGTAAGATCTTCAAAATTATAGATGTTGTGTATGTTGTTTTTCTTTTTGACTGGTTTCCTTAAAAATCCAGCGAAGTTGCACCTGAATAAGTAGTGTTTACCCATTCCTTATTCATCGGTAATTGTCTGGTATCCTTCGGTATCGCTCCTTTCGATTCCTGTTTTTCTTTGCGAATTGTTTTTTTCTTATCTTCCTTGACCTGGACATTATTTACTTTTCTGTCCCTTTCATCAGTCCTTTCTTCCTTCCTGTAATTCTGACCATTCTTTCTCTTATTTTCAAAGTTTCTGGTCCTATTATTTATGTACGGATTATTCCCATAATTCTGTCTATTCTGACCTGAATTGTTTACTTGGCCATTATTATTATTCTGTTGCTGTCGAGGTGAATAATTTGTACCAGGATTTGGATTATTTCTATTGTATCCATAACCCTTCTCATCCACATCGTCTAACCTTTTAACCATTTCCAGTAATCCTTCTACAGTATCTATTCCTTGTAGAGCTACTGCCTGCGTAACATTGTGATCAAAATGTGCAGCTAATTGCGATACAATGTCACTTTCTTCTATCATTGGTTGTATGTGCTTAAGGAAAGAATATTTCCTTATTATATAATTCTCTCTGGAGGATCCTGATCTGTATTTACCAAACACCAGATCATGTCTTATCCTTCTTTGTTGTGTTTGACCCCAGTACTGTCTTACAAAGCGGGTTTCAAAATCTCTAAAGTTTGCCACTTCATCAATGATCATCTCATACCATTGGAGTGCATAATCTTTAACACATCCCCTTATGAAATGTAATTTGGACATTTCATCCGATATGCCCCTCATGTAGGTTTTAATAGTCCTCATGAACGCCATAGGATTATCCTTGTAAAATCCCGAGAATTTGGGTATATTTTCTGCACTAACTGGTATTTGCGATAAAGATACACTAGGCATATTGACCCCGTGTATTACTTTATCCTCCAGTTGTTTAATCGTATTCTCAAATGTTAACGTTTTGTCTTGTAATGTTAACATGGTATCATTACAAGCACTATACTTATTTCTACAATCTTCCATTTTATATGAAAGCTGTTGAAATTGTTCCTTATTTACCTTTTCATCATTTATTATTTTTATTTCTAAAGAATTTATTTTATTCTCAACCTTATCTAGACTAATTTGTGTTTTGGCAGATCTATCATTTATTTCTTGAATCAGAAATTTACCTTTATTTTCACATTTTGTCTCATTACTAGAGATTTCTTTCTTTAAATCTACTACTGCTTGATCTAATTTTGTTTCAAGTTTAGAGTTTAATTCTAAATTTTCTTTTCTTAAAGCTAAAATTTTTTTATCTATCTTAGAATTAATTTCCTCTTTAGTCTCTTTTAATCGTTCTACTAAACTTTTACTTATATTGAAATTATTTTCTTCCAACTTTTGATTCATATTTAAATTGTTTTCTTCAAACTTTTGTACTATACTTTTATTCAGACTTTGATTGTTACATTCAATAGTGTTTAATAATTTTTGAAAAAGAGTTTCAAATTTCTGCTCACTAAATACACCACTAGTGTCCTGAGTTATACTCTCTCCCATTATTGAATCCTCCTCTCTATCACCTTTTGATTCTTGTTTGTCTGACTCTGAATCAGAAAGTGTTTGACTAGGATTTCTATAATGTGTGAATTGCTTTGACTTTAAGTCTAATTCGGTCTCAGGTTGTTGGTCTTTCTTTTTATTTGCCATGTTTCTTATTACTAAACTTACTTAATAATGAAACTATCGCTACTTAATTCTTATCCTTATTTAAACAAGAAAATGTTGCGGAATTATTTACATTGTCCCTATATTAGACATTAAATAAATATTTACTGTTATTTAACAACAACAAAAAAAATTAAAATGCACTGCTGCACTAAATTGAATGCTAAATGTGTATATATATTTCCATAAAAAAGAAAGACTAAAAGGTCACTGCTCCACTAGATTGGGCGCCAAATATATGCTAAATAGCATACATTATATTTGATGACAAATTTTATTATTCTTTATTTATAATAAATGTGTTATTGCTATACGTTAGGCATCGCCATCAAATTCTATATGCTATAACTCTGTATTAAAAAAAAATTGATAATCTTGTACCAGCATAACTCAATCAAATTACAATAATACAAAGCTGCATAATTTAAACGAATGTAGAGATAACGTTGTCATGTGAAAAATTTCTTTATTAAATTTGTTAATTCAATCTCTATTAACATTCGTGTATTTCTTGTAGGTTCTAGCAGTGATGTTCCTTTTGTTTTTCTAACAACATTTCTTATTTAAAATTTATAGGATAAGGTTACTAATAAAAAACTAAATCTCATAAAATATTTATATTCTATTTTTAACATCGTATAATAATAGTGTCGATGAAAATAATTTCTTGCCACATGTGGCCGCAAAAGAAATTGTCCTTTTACATTCCAATAACAAGTAAGAAAAAAAAACGTGTATTTTATAAATACGTAAACACATTACATTACGAATATAACATGTAGATTTAGAATAAATATCGCTCTTTGTTATATTAATATCTTAACATTGTGTAATTTCAAAGAAATAATAGTTTTCTTATACTATGCTAGATTTTGCTTCCACAAAGGCATTCATTCACACGAAGTGTCTTTGAAAAATACAAAATTCCGCAGAACAGGAAAACACCTTGATAATACTGTCACCAATTATCATATGCAAATATTTGCACGTTGTACATATCACAAATTGGCTATTGTTTATCAAAAATGCACCTATCTTTACGTATAATATTTGAATTCCCTATAAAAATTTTGCATCAAAAAAAAAAACTTATTAACAAAGTATAGATAATATCGCTAACAAACATTCACACGTTGTGTTATTGATGCCTCTCTCCATTGTGAACAAGACTCCCTTTATTTATTTATTTATTTTTACTTATAACAAAGAAGATACTAATCCCATCTAAAATATTAAATAAATTCATTAAACGCTTTGCTAAAGATGAACATTTCCACGTAGCATCTTTAGCATAATTTATTATTAAAGTATAACTTACTTATGATGCTCATATATTTCATCAAATTCCTCGTTATATTATTCGGTCATATTGATAGTTAATAAAAAAATGAAATTAAACTAAATGACAAAAAATTAATTGTGAAATGAAAAATACTTATTTAAAATAAAATAACTTAATACAATTGCTAAGGATGATTTCTGTGCAGTGTATAATACATCTGCAATCATCAAAATATGAAGATCGAAGATTCACCGCGTCTTTTAAAATTAGACTGCTTCGCCCATGGATCGACGATGACTCTCTCGTACCTCTCTCGTACTTGCCTTCTTATCATTTTCGGTCGCCCGAAAAAACCATACATCGTTCGCAGCGCCACACACTCCATACTAACGTTTATGTTGGCATTGTCCTGCTCAGATTTATTTTCTTGACGTTCTCCCTAAACTGACCTGCACCAATTATTGTTTGACATCTCGAAATTACACAAAATTATGCACGCACTTAAATTGTTTGTTATTGTTAATGTCAATGCACATTTGCGATATTCTTATCTTGGTAGGTACATTCCTTTTCATTAACGCCATCCTTCATTATGTTTATAAATGAATTCGTTGCTTCTGTCATCATTATTTAAATATATTCTTTTACTATTTTTTAACACTATTCGTATCTTTCTTTTGCAAACGTTTGCTTTTACAATAATAGGAAAAACATTGCATACGACTGGAATGTTCCTTTTATTAATCATGTTATTATGAACCTGGACCTTGATAACTTCATCCATATCTTCGAACCATCTTTCCTCGTCTTCTTGTAGGTTGATTTGTATGTAGCTGTTAACAATATTGAACATTGTTTTTCTTTGTAGATTTTAATGAGATTAAACCAATTTTAATGTGTTATTTCCGGAATCTTTCCTGGACAAAATTGGATTAAAACCTGCCACTGAAGCTTTCTTTATTACATTGTGTCGAATAATAAAATAATATACCTTTTTTTTTACATATTCCTTTTAAAATTTGTTACGCCCTAAATTGCGTTTTTTTAAGATCTCGTTTTATCATTAGATTTTCCGCGACATTTAACTGAGAAATTTCGTTATGCGAGCACCCCTCGTATATTTCGGTGTGATCTGACGTAATTAGAACGTACGTCTTGTCTAATTGACCGAGCCCTATGCATATTAGTTAGCTATATTGCGTAATGTTTATCTTCTACGACCTACCTGCGTGATATATATTAGCATTACGTGCTATATTTTTGCTTGTTTTGGTTATGCGTTCTCTAACGCTTCTAAACTTTCATTTCGATTACTGTGTAATATCGAATGTTTAACGTCCTGGGAACATGTTTATTTTCAGAACTTCTTTATTCGGTCATTGTGGGAACATGGACATGCTTTGTGGTTATCATTGTTACGTATCTATGCGTCTTTCGTACGGGGGTACACTTTTGTTAACCTCTGTGAACAGCTGATATTTCTCACTAAAATTTTACAAATATTAACCACAGAATTGTTGTCAGATGATTAGCATACCGTGCTTAAGCTTTGTTGTATTGACCTGCGTATTTTGTCGAGGATGCAGTATTCCTTACACGTGAATAACCTGTTGAATCTCCGTCAGATTGGAAGGTTATATCCCCTCGTCATTTTCCCTAGAATTAAACATAAATGGTTCGCAGGACGCCCTTTTCGAAACGTTTTTTTTTGTAATGCGTAATGTCTCTATAAATACCTGTAGGCTATGGTTTGTTTCGTTCTAGTTTCTGTATCTTTATTTCGGTATTGTTTTGGTCGCTGTCAGTGAGACGCCATCGTACCTAGCCAGTGTAATCTGATTCGCAGGGCGCCAACCTACTAAACATTGAAGTTACTTTTCTCAATAATGTGGATCGTAGAATTAATTTTCAAGAAGTGTGTTTTCGAATTATATCTGCGGTTATACTAAAGTTGTGTATATGCTCGTGTCTTTTAATTTAGCGTCGTTACAGTGGAATTATTTAACGCATTTGGGATTCGTGTTCGTAACATTTTAAATTTTCCCGCGCCATTTTGAATTTTGTGTTTTCGCTTTGCTGTTGCTTGACGTAGCAGAATGGAGGTGCCGTTTCCAGAATGGTCACTTGTTAGTCAACCATTATTCGTGAAACATCTAGTGCAAACTATGTAACTTTGTAATTTATTTTGTATATTTTGAGAATATACTGATGCGTATGCAGCTTTGACGAGTTACGATAGTGGAAATTATCTTGTTTTCCGAAGAATTTTGAGTAGATGTGCGCCGAATGCGGCATCTGAATATTTATCGTTAAACCACGTGCTGATTGTACGGGGCTAATTGTTGTTGGCCAATTTGTGCTTATGATGTCCTCGAATATTTGGTATATTTCGTTTTCCCCTTGAGGGTAAGTCAAAGGAATCCTTTTTTTTTAATTTGCCGAGCGTTAATTGTTCGTTTCTTTTTTCTCCACCATTTTTAGGAAGTTAAGTTGGGGTATGAAAATTAACTGGTAGAACAGCACCCAGTTCTGTTAACCCAACCTATGTACGTTTGTGATTGTTTTGATGCACCATAATTACTGCAGTTCCTGAACATCGAATATTGAACCTGTTGTGTGGCTATCTATTCCTAAGGGTCCTGGCGATCTTCCACATCAGTCATCTGTGGCAGGATGCGCAGCAAGTATTGCAAAACTATTACTTTTGAGCAGTTGTCTCTCGACTAATGGTCGAATATTTTAATTGTTATTTAGTAATTTCATTTTGAATTAGACGAAGTAAATCTAGTAATATTTTAACGTTTAGTAAATCCTAAGACTTAACAGTCAATGTAGTTTCAGTGAATCCTTGTACGTTCATTCCGTTCTGTGCTGTGACATTTATTTTGCCTTTTCACAGTAGTTTACTCTGTTATTGGACTCTGTTATATACAGGGGGTGTCAGAGATATTTTTGGTCTGGGCACAGTTCGAAACCGAACAGATTGGGAGGTTTTGATACACTGTTGGCAGTTTTTTTTTTCTAGTATAATTATTGTACTTACACGTATTTTTTTGTCATGTCTTAATATCGCTCAGTGGATGCTTTGCGCATAACTGATATTGTTCGTACTAAAGATTACGATTAGCTCACTTAAATTTTAATTGATTAAATGAAGTTTAGTTAAGTATTTTGGGTTTGTTCGTTTACTCTAACGACCACCAGTTTAGTAAATTTTCTGGTTGGCTTCATTTTGCATTTATAATTTTTTTTAATTATTTCTTTTTATAATAACTTGCCTGTACTAAGAAATGTGAGGCAATGAAACGTTTCGTTTGCTAGTCTGACGCTGTCGTAGGACAGTAATTTATATATGCTATATTATTTTTTTTTTTGTTAGATAAATGCCCATTGACTAAACCTTTACGTTATTTTGTTTTTTTTTAATTACTGCGTTAGCCAATAAATCACTACCATTTTCTTGAACTGATGCCTGACTTTTATTTACTTCGTTCTGGATATTTTGACTTTCTATTACCCTTTTACCGTAAATAGCTCCTAAATAGTTTTGTATTGCTGGGCTGCATATGCGGAGTGGTTCTGTGATACTTTTCTCACTGGAGGGACACAGCCAGTGACGGATGCTTAGGAGACGCAGGTAGGTTACTTAGAGTAACAAGTGTCCTGGTGCCCGGTCAACGTCGCTAGCGTCGCCGCCAACCGACGTTTCACTTAAGTTCCTTGAACCGTCACGCCGTCTGCGACTGAGTTAGTTGGCCCTGCGAATCTCCTTCCCCCACCATCATCTCACAGCGCACTCTCTGCCTAAATGTATTGAGATTTACCTTGATTTAAAAATTGGTTTTAATATCTTTAAATGCGACGTTGTATGTGGCCGTAGCAAAGATTTGGCGCCCAACGTGGGGCCAAGTTTGGCCATCTTCCGGAATATTTTTTTTTCCTTTTCTCCCTTTTCGCATTTTCCGGTCGATTTCGTGGCCCTTGTTGCCAGCCAAGTTGCCAACATCTTTCGGAGTGTTTATCACTTCTATAACAGGTTTGACATCCAACGTTTTGGCCCTGATCATCTTCAGGCATGAGTATCGTATTCTCTTACTGTATATCTCTTCCTCTATTTAAGTGAGTAGGTGGACGTTAAGTCTCTCTTATCGCTCTGTTTTCCTTGCACGTCGCCTACCTCCTCATTTAATTTATCCTGACAAGTTGGAGCGTGGGATTTACCTTTAGAGTTATATTGTCTTTATTGTCCAGAATTTGTCTGTGTACCTTAGGGACTTGAGGGTCTGCTGATTAATTCCATTGCCGCTATTCTTTTATATTGTCGCCTTTCGTTTTCCTCACCATGGACCTCCAGATGCAGATCAACCGTCTTAATAAGGAAGACCTGGAGTACTTGTTGTCCGGTTATGGTGTCGAATCGCCTTCTTCGGTGGCTGAGATGCTAAGTTTGTACCGTCATCTACTGAAGCATGCTAAGACTTGTACCTCGATGGACAAGCCTGCTTATCCTTTTACCTACGCGGAAGATTCCTCGGCCATTAAGGCAAAGTTTACTTATATCGAAGGTCTCATTGATCGGTTCGTGGGAAATCGTGCGTCTTCTGAGCTCCTAAAGATTTCTACCGCCCTAGCTTTTATATCTGGCCGTATTGATAATGCCACTCCACAATCTGAGGAGGAGAAGAACGAACGAAAGAAGTTTGCGTTGCGAGTTCCGTTATTGGCAAGTCAGTTAGAGTCTAAGGCTCGCACCCTTGAACGCGCTTCAACGTTCAGTCTGCTGGCTACACCTACTGGTCGTAACACTGTTCCTCGAGAGAGTGAAGAGGAGTATAGTGAAGAAGATGACCCTCCTAGGTCACCGGCTGATGGTTTTCCTCATCTAGCCCACTCGACTTTGGCGTGCTTCTCTCCTAAAGCAGTTCCAGTTGCTTCCTGGGGGATCAAATTTTCGGGGCTGAGGAAAGACTACTCTGTTAGTGCCTTCCTGGAGCGTGTGGCTGAGCTTAAGATTTCTCGGAATTCAGCGGACCGATTACTGTTTAACTCTGCCATCGATTTATTTGAGGGTCCTGCCTTAATTTGGTATCGCGCCAATCGCGATTCTTTCTCGAACTGGTCAGAGTTGGCTGCCGGTTTATGGAATGAATTTCTGGAGATAGACTATGACGAACGACTTCTCGGTGAGATTAAGCAGCGGACTCAGGGTCCTAGTGAGACCATTGGGTTGTATGTATCTTATATGAAGAACCTTTTTTCACGACTTTCTAATCCCGTTCCCGAGGAAATCCAGTTGAGAATTTTGCAGCGTAATATCTTGCCCTTTTATCAGACACAGTTGGGGTTGACGGAGGTAAACACCATTGCAGAACTCCTTAAGTTTGGGAAAATTCTTGAAGCCCGTAAAGCTTCTGCTGAAGCCTATGTTCCGCCTCCTTTGCGAGGTAAAACTCTAGAACCGGATCTAGCTTACGTTTATGCAGCTCCCGTCCCAAATCGTTCTCGTGACCATGTAGCACCCGTCACTCCCACTTCAAATCGTTCTAGTGTCCGTGTGGCACCTGTTGCTGCGAACCCCGTTACTTGTTGGAATTGTCGTCAATCGGGTCACCGGTACGCTCAGTGTTCCTTACCTCGAAAACGTTTCTGCTATCGTTGTGGTCGTCCGGAGACCATTGTATCTTCGTGTCCGCAGTGTTCGGGAAACGCCCGACGTGCGCACTAAATGGCCGTGTCGTGCGTACCATTCATACAGCGGCCTACCGTCAAAATCAGGTCCGGTTGGACTTTATTCTCTCGCATGCCATAGGAGATGAACGCCCCTTTCTCAAAGTTCAGATTTTTGGCAAACAATTTCTTGGTCTTTTAGACTCCGGCGCATCGCGCACCATTTTAGGCGAGTCGGGTTGGTCGGTTTTGAAGGGTTTTGTTCCGCTTAGGTCGTCTACGCCTTTTTGTACTATTGCCGATGGATCACGTTGCAAAATACTAGGTGAAGTTTCCCTACCTATTAGTGTTAGAGATCGGTCTAAGGTTTTTGATGTGCTGGTAGTGCCTGAATTGTCTCATCAGCTTATTTTGGGTGCAGATTTTTGGCGAGACATGGGTATTGTCCCAGATATGCGCCGTGGCGAATGGGTATTTTCGAAAGAACCCTCTGTAGCAACCTTGAACGCCGAATCTCACACGCTATCTGATGAACGGCAACGTCAGCTCGAGGCGATCATCAATAAAAACTTTTCTGATTCCGAAAAGCAAGAGCTAGGTTGTGCCAAAGGTGTTGAGCACACTATAATCACCACTAGTCCACCTATTAAGCAGCGTTATTATCCCATCTCCCCGGCTGTACAAAAGATCGTCGACGCCGAATTAGATAAAATGTTGGCTCTCGGAGTCGTTGAGAGGTCCCAGAGCGGGTGGTCTTCGCCCATTCTTCTCGTGCCCAAAAAGGACAAAACTTATCGATTCTGCGTGGATTACCGTAAGCTTAACCAGGTCACTGAAAGAGATGCCTACCTCCTCCCTTATGTGTCGAATACCTTGGACAAACTGCGAGACGCTAAGTATCTTACGTCTCTCGATATAAAAAGCGCGTACTGGCAAACTCCTGTTGCCGAATCTTCTCGTCAGTTTACGGCTTTCACCGTGCCTAATCGGGGTTTGTTCCAATTTCGTCGTCTCCCTTATGGTTTGCACAACGCTCCTGCCTCCTGGCAGCGTTTTATAGATAGAGTGTTGGGACCTGAATTAGAACCCTACGTTTTCGTATATCTGGATGATATAATTATCGTCACTCCTACCTTCGAAAAGCACATGGCTATTTTAGAGCAGGTTTTATCTCGTCTGCGTGATGCAGGCCTAACTCTTAATAAAGACAAATGTCAGTTTTGCCGCGACGAATTGAAATACCTGGGGTATGTTGTTAATCGTCAAGGGTTGATGGTTGACCCCGACAAAGTTAAGGCCATTATTGGTATTCCTACCCCCAAAAATATTTCTGAAGTCCGACGTTTGGTTGGTATGGCTTCATGGTATCGACGTTTCGTCCCAAATTTCTCTACCGTTATCTCCCCTCTTACTGATTTGTTAAGGAAGAACCGTCCTTTCGTTTGGACGCCAGCTTGTGAAGAAGCCTGGTCATCTTTACGCGAACGCTTAGTTACCTCACCGATTCTGACATGTCCTGATTTTCAATATGAGTTCATCATTCAAACTGATGCTAGTGACTACGGTCTTGGAGCCGTGTTGACTCAAGACGTAGAAGGACAGGAGAAAGTTATCAGTTACCTTAGTCGTTCTTTAACTCCTGCCGAACGTAAATTTTCTACCGTTGAACGAGAATGCCTTGCAGTTCTTTGGGCCATAGAGAAGCTCCGCCCATATATCGAGTGTTCACACTTTACCGTGATAACGGATCATTTTTCGCTCTGCTGGCTGAACTCCCTTAATTCGCCGTCGGGAAGGTTAGCCCGATGGGCCGTTCGTCTTCAGCAGTATGACTTCACCATTATTCACCGCAAGGGTAAACTTAATGTAGTTCCGGATACTCTCTCTCGTTCAGTCCCTAAATTGGAAATTGTTCAAGTCATCCCTGATAGTCAGGACAAATGCTATGTCCGTATACTGAAGCAACTTAAGAGTCATCCCGAGAAGTATCCACATTTTCAAATTATCGGTGGAATACTACGTCGTTACGTGCCGCCTAATAGTACTTTTCCCTCCGAGGATTCCGATTCCTGGAAAATTTATGTCCCTAAGGAACAACGCCGTAAGGTCCTTTTAGAATGTCATAACGAGCCTACTAGTGGTCATCTAGGCATTGCAAAGACTCACGCTCGCATATTGCAGCATTACTACTGGCCTAAGATGTTAGGAGATGTGATTCGTCACATCAAAGCATGTCCTAATTGCAATAAAGCGAAGCCTCTGCAAAGAGCCCCTGTTGGACGGATGGGTGGTCATTCTAGAATTACTAAGCCTTGGGAAGTACTCAGCGTCGACATTGTCGGTCCTCTACCGAGATCCAAGCGAGGACACAGCTATATTTTGGTGGTATCTGATATCTTCAGTAAATTTGTTCTAACTTTTCCTCTGCGTAAAGCTTCTTCCAAGTCTATTATTCGACATCTTGAAGATGTATTTCTGATTTTTGGCGTGCCTCGTACCGTCATTTCCGATAACGGCGTACAGTTTCGCTCTAACGACTATCGCTCTCTTTTGAACGAATTTAAAGTACGTCCAAGCTATACTGCGAATTACCATCCTCAAGCGAATCCCGTGGAACGTGTGAATAGGGTCATTAAGACCATGCTAATTTCGTATGTCTCTGACAATCATCGCGACTGGGACGTCTATCTACCCAAAGTCACTTGCGCCTTGCGCACTGCTAGACATGAAGTCACCGGACATACTCCCTATTTTATTAATTTCGGCCGTGAGATGAACCTCACTGGAGAAAGAATTTCCGATGCCCCTATTCCTGATGGAACTCCATTAGTAGAGGTCCGAGATCCAGAAAAACTGTTAGAACGTTCCGAAGGTTTCTCTAAGCTTTACCGTGACATCAAAGCTCGCTTGCAGAAAGCGTATGAACGCGCTAAGTTGCGCTATGACACTCGTCATAGACGAGAAGAATTCTTGGTGAACCAGTGGGTCTGGCGTAAAAATTTCGTACTTTCTGATGCCGCCAAGTTCTATACTGCCAAATTGGCAGACAAATATATCGGTCCCTTCCAGATCAGTAAACGTATCTCTACTGACATATACGAACTTAAGTCTTGCGATGGTAAGTTGCTGCCCGGCGCGTGGCATGCTAGCCTGCTAAAGCCACAGCCGAGTGACGAGTAAGACCTACCTTCTCACGTTTTCAGCTGTCTGAATTACCGTATATCTCGTAATTATCTTATCGCTGCCGTTACCGTATGTTTGGCATGTAGAGAGGGCCGAAAGAATTCTCCTATCGTGAACCCTGCGTGAAGTAAAAGTCTTCTAAATGGATCCTGTCTAATATTGTTCCTTTACCACCTTAGAACAAACGACTCTGGTATAGATCTACCGTAGTGCTTATCGACCCCATTGCACAGCATAGTACTTGTGGTGCCGTGAATGCGTATACCGTACCGTACCTTTATCGTTCCCGTGCGTGGGAATTTTCGCTTTGTTAGCATCCATGGTATGGCAGTCTTGCTAGGGGTGCACTCACAAATCTCTATTATCTTACCGAGTTCAGATCTACCGTTTTCCCGATTATGACTCATTTTCCCGGATTTGACTTTATATTTGCGAAGGTATAAAGAGGCACGGTCCCTTGGTGTGATAGTCCTCAGCCTTCCAGGGGTTGTTACCTGGCAACCTTTTTGCTTTCAGTATTGTCAAAATGTTACTTCCAGGAACAGATTATGACGCATGCCTTCGGGCTTTATCGTTCGCCTTCAGCGTTTCAGTCGGGACAACGCCGGTCCAGACTTTAAACCTTGCTTGTAATATCTATTTTTGTTTGGCGATCTTACCTTATTTTGTTGTGTGTGTGGGTTGCGTTTGTTGCGTCGGCACGTCCATACCTCTGAGCAGTTTCGCCATTCTGAGCTTTACCCTATCTTTATTACCTCTTCCTTATTCCGCTTTGTATCCCGTATCTGTAGTAATATTCCCATTTTTAGTTGACCTTTTGTTTTTGTTTGTTTTGAGATACCGAGGGCCTTTCCCAAGGGTCTCTTTTACCGTCGCGTGTCTGCAGAGTGTCGTTTCGGGGGTTGCCTTTCCCGCATCTTGGTCTGTTGGTAGTATCTCTTCCTAATTCCTGTGCCCTCGACCGTCGTAAGGATCACCGCCGGCCGGGCACACCGTAACTTAACCCGTCTACTCCATTTCCTTCTTGATGCTGCCAATGGTACTGGGCTGTCGGTTGGACAGGTCTCGGGGCGCGTCTGTGCAGAATCTCGACACCCTTTGTTTTTTATTTTTCGTTACTTTCCCGTACCGGCTGAATGCCGAAGGGCCACGTGGTGGTTTTGGCCAAGCTGTCTGGTTCCGCTGCTCTGGGTTTGGCTGTGTGTGTTTTCGCGTCGTCCGGTTCAAACTTTTGCTTACCCTTATCTTTCTCTTGTCTCCTCTGTCTGTTCCCGGTGCAAGAAATTGCCCTGTGGTCAATTTCTTTTTCGCGGGAAAAGGGGGGATTTGTTACGCCCTAAATTGCGTTTTTTTTAAGATCTCGTTTTATCATTAGATTTTCCGCGACATTTAACTGAGAAATTTCGTTATGCGAGCACCCCTCGTATATTTCGGTGTGATCTGACGTAATTAGAACGTACGTCTTGTCTAATTGACCGAGCCCTATGCATATTAGTTAGCTATATTGCGTAATGTTTATCTTCTACGACCTACCTGCGTGATATATATTAGCATTACGTGCTATATTTTTGCTTGTTTTGGTTATGCTTTCTCTAACGCTTCTAAACTTTCATTTCGATTACTGTGTAATATCGAATGTTTAACGTCCTGGGAACATGTTTATTTTCAGAACTTCTTTATTCGGTCATTGTGGGAACATGGACATGCTTTGTGGTTCTCATTGTTACGTATCTATGCGTCTTTCGTACGGGGGTACACTTTTGTTAACCTCTGTGAACAGCTGATATTTCTCACTAAAATTTTACAAATATTAACCACAGAATTGTTGTCAGATGATTAGCATACCGTGCTTAAGCTTTGTTGTATTGACCTGCGTATTTTGTCGAGGATGCAGTATTCCTTACACGTGAATAACCTGTTGAATCTCCGTAAGATTGGAAGGTTATGTCCCCTCGTCATTTTCCCTAGAATTAAACATAAATGGGTCGCAGGACGCCCTTTTTGAAACGTTTTTTTTGTAATGCGCAATGTCTCTATAAATACCTGTAGGCTATGGTTTGTTTCGTTCTAGTTTCTGTATCTTTATTTCGGTATTGTTTTGGTCGCTGTCAGTGAGACGCCATCGTACCTAGCCAGTGTAATCTGATTCGCAGGGCGCCAACCTACTAAACATTGAAGTTACTTTTCTCAATAATGTGGATCGTAGAATTAATTTTCAAGAAGTGTGTTTTCGAATTATATCTGCGGTTATACTAAAGTTGTGTATATGCTCGTGTCTTTTAATTTAGCGTCGTTACAGTGGAATTATTTAACGCATTTGGGATTTGTGTTCGTAACATTTTAAATTTTCCCGCGCCATTTTGAATTTTGTGTTTTCGCTTTGCTGTTGCTTGACGTAGCAGAATGGAGGTGCCGTTTCCAGAATGGTCACTTGTTAGTCAACCATTACTCGTGAAACATCTAGTGCAAACTATGTAACTTTGTAATTTATTTTGTATATTTTGAGAATATACTGATGCGTATGCAGCTTTGACGAGTTACGATAGTGGAAATTATCTTGTTTTCCGAAGAATTTTGAGTAGATGTGCGCCGAATGCGGCATCTGAATATTTATCGTTAAATCACGTGCTGATTGTACGGGGCTTATTGTTGTTGGCCAATTTGTGCTTATGATGTCCTCGAATATTTGGTATATTTCGTTTTCCCCTTGAGGGTAAGTCAAAGGAATCCTTTTTTTTTAATTTGCCGAGCGTTAATTGTTCGTTTTTTTTTCTTCACCATTTTTAGGAAGTTAAGTTGGGGTATGAAAATTAACTGGTAGAACAGCACCCAGTTCTGTTAACCCAACCTATGTACGTTTGTGATTGTTTTGATGCACCATAATTACTGCAGTTCCTGAACATCGAATATTGAACCTGTTGTGTGGCTATCTATTCCTAAGGGTCCTGGCGATCTTCCACATCAGTCATCTGTGGCAGGATGCGCAGCAAGTATTGCAAAACTATTACTTTTGAGCAGTTGTCTTTCGACTAATGGTCGAATATTTTAATTGTTATTTAGTAATTTCATTTTGAATTAGACGAAGTAAATCTAGTAATATTTTAACGTTTAGTAAATCCTAAGACTTAACAGTCAATGTAGTTTCAGTGAATCCTTGTACGTTCATTCCGTTCTGTGCTGTGACATTTATTTTGCCTTTTCACAGTAGTTTACTCTGTTATTGGACTCTGTTATATACAGGGGGTGTCAGAGATATTTTTGGTCTGGGCACAGTTCGAAACCGAACAGATTGGGAGGTTTTGATACACTGTTGGCAGTTTTTTTTTCTAGTATAATTATTGTACTTACACGTATTTTTTTGTCATGTCTTAATATCGCTCAGTGGATGCTTTGCGCATAACTGATATTGTTCGTACTAAAGATTACGATTAGCTCACTTAAATTTTAATTGATTAAATGAAGTTTAGTTAAGTATTTTGGGTTTGTTCGTTTACTCTAACGACCACCAGTTTAGTAAATTTTCTGGTTGGCTTCATTTTGCATTTATAATTTTTTTTAATTATTTCTTTTTATAATAACTTGCCTGTACTAAGAAATGTGAGGCAATGAAACGTTTCGTTTGCTAGTCTGACGCTGTCGTAGGACAGTAATTTATATATGCTATATTATTATTTTTTTTGTTAGATAAATGCCCATTGACTAAACCTTTACGTTATTTTGTTTTTTTTTAATTACTGCGTTAGCCAATAAATCACTACCATTTTCTTGAACTGATGCCTGACTTTTATTTACTTCGTTCTGGATATTTTGACTTTCAATTACCCTTTTACCGTAAATAGCTCCTAAATAGTTTTGTATTGCTGGGCTGTATATGCAGAGTGGTTCTGTGATACTTTTCTCACTGGAGGGACACAGCCAGTGACGGATGCTTAGGAGACGCAGGTAGGTTACTTAGAGTAACAAGTGTCTTGGTGCCCGGTCAACGTCGCTAGCGTCGCCGCCAACCGACGTTTCACTTAAGTTCCTTGAACCGTCACGCCGTCTGCGACTGAGTTAGTTGGCCCTGCGAATCTCCTTCCCCCACCATCATCTCACAGCGCACTCTCTGCCTAAATGTATTGAGATTTACCTTGATTTAAAAAATGGTTTTAATATCTTTAAATGCGACGTTATATGTGGCCGTAGCAAATTATATTTAGATATAAGTCTCAGGTATTTATTATATTATTAAATATGACCATAAAATGTCGAACAAATAACAATCTCTTACAAATTTTCGTCTATTCATGATGAAAGATGTTTTCATCTCGTAAATATCTAATTTCACCTTCTTCATATAACTTTACGGCATTCAAATGACTAACTCTTTTGACTACACCATCTTTCATCATAACTCTCTCTCTGTTCTTTGTTTTTAATACGTTATTCATTTTAAATAGTGGTTTATTGTTCAAAATATTTAATGCGACTCTCACACAATGTATAAAATTTGGTTCTGTCTTTGTATATTGAAATTGCATCTTGTGCTCCTCGTTTCTACAAATATAGAATACATGAATTTTACTTTTGGTATTTATTTCTGTACCTTTCAAATAAATTTTATTTCAGTTTTATTTTTTTGTACCTTTCAAATAAATTTTATTTCAATTTTATTTTTCATACATCTTACATTATAATGTTACGCCGTTGCGGTTATGCAACTTATGATACATTTTTCTATACCTACACTTACTACTAATAAATTATTTACTTATTCTATTACATAATTATTTATTTATTTTACAATGCCTGACCAATGTAGGGATCACGGCATATATATCCCTTGTTTGCTGTGTGTGGGAGATTAGACACGTAAATACAAAATTTGGAATTGATATCTACAGCGGTTATCGTGGTCACATAGAGACACACAGACATTTTTTAAAAACATCTTTTTCAGTATCAGGGGACTTCAAAACGTGGACATCTGCAAAAATCTCGAAGTCGAAAATTTCACATTACTTCCTTATACTACGTATAAGAAAGTAAAAATGGATTAACCACATTAGATGTGGCTATTAATAATTCCAAGTGACTTAGACGCAGTTTTTAATAGAAATCCAGGTTTAATAACATTGCGGCAATTGTGTATGCTAAATACGCTGAAATAAAAGAATATTTCCATTACGTAAATATAACCAGTTGCGATGTAGAAAAGACGTTTTCTATCTACAAGGATGTACTTAATTCAATGAGAACAAGTCTTACAGAAGAGCAAATGAACAAATAGTAGGGTATTTTGTATTTTATAATCACCAGCCACTTGTTATTCAATTATATAAATAAAATTAAAACCTCTTTAAAAATACAACATTTCAATAGCGCGCCCATGGGCGATGAGTCATGACTCGCTCGATTCCGCTCCCTAATTATTATATATTAATGCTCACTCATGATTAATCAGTTATTTTTAAGGATCTAGGTATATATAGTACTGTTACTTATCATATATGCTAGGTACTTTATTTGTTTGCTATTTTATTGTGACAATTACTTTTTTGCAAGACTGAGTACATTGGAAATAACTAATTCATATCATGTATGTCATTTGTATATCTTAAGCTTGTTTTATATCTGTATTGAGCTCAATATTGATAGATGTAAAACGTGCTTTATGTTTCATTATATTCTTATAAAAGTCAACTTATTTTGTGATTTACTTTAATATTTACAAGATATATGATTTTCTCTAAAATAAATGCACTTACATGGCAAATTAAAGACAAATTATTAGTAAGAGCAGATAATGGATAATCGGAACAATTGTAAAATTTTGTGATTATGGCAATATTTTTTAGATACGACTAATTATCTAATATCCCATCTACTTACAAAAACAACATTTCTATTAATAATTTCAATTTTATTAGTGATTTTCATAATAATAAATATTTAATACTATTTCCAACAACCTATTTTCAATGACATTTTACATCGTATTAATTCTATTGACTGATTCAACGAAGAATAACCGATCTAACACGAACCTTAGATTGTGATTGTGTCACTCGTTTTATCGAATTTGTTTACACCCGCCATTTTGTTTCTCTAGATTTTCGTATTTACGATTTTCCTAAAATTTAATCAAAAAACGTACAAATCGAAGGTAATTGTTGTGTTGTGAGCTTAAATAAACATCATTTAAGTATTGTGATTTTCATTATTTCAATGTTCTATATGGGATATCTTACATGGGATGTAACCTGCAAAATTCACTCGGTGAGTACCTAATTTATTTTTTATCTCCACTTCTGTACGTTTCCACCCTTCATGTTATAAGTAAAAGTTGTTCAGTTAGAGGTCCTCTATAAGGTACACTAGTCATTTTGTAAAAAATCGCCCGACACCTCAACTGCAATTATTCCTTCAGAAAATACATAAACTTTTCCTGTAGTGCATATCTTACTGTGATTATATTGTAAGTTTATTGCCCAATCTAACACATGCCAATTCTACAATTCTATTTCCAGAAATAGAAAATGTTTGTTTTTCAACTTTCTCAACTTGTGTGAAATTAGCAACGCCGTTGCCAGCAACGTTCATAGAGCACATTACATTATGTAGACAGCCGGTCAAATGAATAGGTAAAAAGAGTTTTGAACGAAAATTACTCAATAAAAATATACGCAATATGCAACAATGATAATTAACAATAAATTGAACCAAATTCAAAATAATACACCCTAATTTATAGAACATGGTCTGAGAAGCAAATGTAAAAAACATTATACACAATCTTATATTTCTAAACGTGTCGGAACGAATTTAAAAATATGCTGTCCCTAAACGAGTTTGTGTGCACAAATTTTAACATACAGGGTGATATTACAGTAACCTCTTCTACAAAGTACGTAGAGTGTTATCATTTGTCAGGCCGTCGAAAGGGTAGAAACTTCATGTTGAATATAAATTATGGATTTATCGGAACGAATTTAAAAATTCGTTGTTCCTAAACGAGTTTATGTGCACAAATTTTGACATACAGGGTGTTATTGCAGTATTCCCTTCTACAAAGTAAATAGAGTGTGATCATTTGTCAGGCCGCCGAAGAGGTGGAAATTTCATGTTGAATGTAAGTCACGGATGTGTCGGAACGAATTTAAAAATTTGGTGTGCCTAAACGGTTCGTGTGCACAAATTTTGACATACAGGGTGTTATTGCACTATCCCCTTCTACAAAATAGATAGGGTGTGATCATTTGTCAGGCCGTCGAAGAGGTGGAAGTTTCATGTTAAATGTAAATTACGGATGTGTCGGAACGAATTTAAAAATTTGGTATGCCTAAACGGGTTCGTGTGCATAAATTTTTACATAGAGGGTGTTATTGCAGTATCCCCTTCTACAAAGTAGATAGGGTGTGATCATTTGTCAGGCCCTCGAAGGGGTAGAAATTTCATGTTGAATGTAAATTACGGATGTGTCGGAACCAATTTAAAAATTTGCTGCTTCTATACCAGTTCTTGTTTTCTAATTTTAACATGGTAAATGATAATGTAATAAATGAGATGATTTGAAAATAAGGAATAAGAAATTATATTCTTAGTATTAGTACTGGTTATACAGATATATTAAGATAGGACAAAATTAAGTCATCATTTATAATCTGATTTAAAAACAATAGATATACATGCAATGTTAAATTTGCAATAAGTAACTATATATAAATTGCTTCGAGAGACAGGATAATTTTTTGAAGTTTTCCAAAGAAATAATATATAAATAAAATATAAATAAAAAATGAAGTGTGGCCACCACACGACTTTCTTATACACAAATTAGTGCTTCAAATTATACAATTTTAAGAATTTTTTTATACAAAAATTATTCAAAATCCTATTAAAAGTAGGTACTTCTATTCTTTTAATAAACCTGTATAGAATGCGTATTTTGCGAGATATTCGAAAAAAGTGCTACTCGCTAAGAGTAAAAGTGTTACTTCCTGTCCAAATTTTGAAATTTCCTTATAATATAATATATACAAAAAATATTCAAAATACAGCTCTGAATACTTATGTGCTCTTGACAGATATATATAAAATGCATAATTTACGACATATTTGCAAAAAATCGCTATTCGATAAGCGTAAACGTGTTATTTCCGGTCCGACTTTTGAAATTTTTTTATACAAAAGGTATTGAAAATTAAGTTCTAAATACTTTTATACTGGTAACGTACCTGTATACACAGCATGAATTGCAAAATATTCCCAAAGATCTGATTTTCGATGAGGGTAAAGGACCTACTTCCGGTAGTATTTCAAAAAACTTTTGTAATAAATTGTTCTCAAATTTAATTCTGAGTACATATGAATTTTTATTTTTTATAAATTTGTTTAAACTTACTAGTTGACGAAATATTAGCAGAATTCGATTTTTTCACTGAAGTAAACTACTACGTCCTGTCTGCCGATTTTACTAAAAGAGAGAGAGAGAGCGAGAGAGACCATATTAATTACGAATTTGCTAGAAAAGTGTTGAAAATGTTTGTCAAACGTTTTGTTTGACAATTAAATTGTTTTGTATAATTGATGTGCACTCGCCTTATAAATTTTAAATGACGTCTTACCCGAGAAATTATTTGGATGGGTTTCAGACAAAGAGATTGTAATATAATAGAGAAGCATGAGTGCAGTTTATAGGTGATCGCAACAACTGCAGGTGGGGTAAGGGGAATTGATACACTGCCAAGCGATTATAGTCCTTAAGGTAATCCGACTTCGTGCTGTCATGTATAGGTCAGGAGAGGCGGGCACGGATCGAACGTTTTGTCTGCCAATACGGTTATTTATCATAAAAAATTCATAGGAGCTTTTCTGAAAAAAAAACAAACAATGTAAGATATTAATAAGAAATTGATAATATCAATAACAATCTTATTTGCTTTCAATTAAATGTTAGTTTGAATAGTCAGGCAAACTATTCATAACTTACCGCGACGGTGCAATTTTTATATTTACTTTTGCTAATTAACACTGTCGATTGTGAAGAATATAATTTTCAATAATTTTGAAACATGCATTAATTAGAGAACATACATATTTTTAGATTTTATAAGAAAAATAGGCACTGTTACTGTTATAACAGAAGTGTTTTGTCTGATTTTATTTTTCTGTAAAACATTGCTCATATTATTAAAAAAACGTGTATATGAAAAGTAAATACAGATCTTGGTGATAAATAATAACGAAGAAATCGTACAACTTCTAATTAATAATAATAATATATACTTATTCCAGAAGTAAACTTAATATTTAATTAATTCTGGCAAATATATTAAATAATTACAAATTTCATATAGGCGGAATATTAATAAAAGATTCTCGTCGTTGAAAAACAAAGTACATAGAGTGTGTAACAAGTCACATGGATTTTAAATAATTTTGAACTCGTTAAATACATTTTATTATATTACACTTTTAAAACAAATGCGTGTAGAATTTAACGAAATCACAGGAACCAAGTACGAGCACGACATTTCGACCAATGACAGCACGAAGTCGGATTACCTTAAGTACTATAATCGCTTGGCAGTGTATCAGTTTCCCTTACCCCACCTGCAGTTGTTGCGAGCACTTAACTCGCCTACAAACTGCACTCATGCTTCCTCTATTATATTACAATCTCTTTGGTTTCAGATACCATGTAGAAGCAATATGTGTACATGTTAAAAATGTACTAAAAATTATTAAAGTTATTGCTAAATTCAATACACGAAATACGAAAGTATTTTTGTTATAAAATTTTCCAAAAGATTATAACAGATGTATAATAGGAACTTAGTAAGTATGTAATAAGTATGAATTTATATAGAAACATTGACAGGAAATGCACTTGATATTGTTTTATAGCCAATATATGGAGTCTGGTTTAGATTATCTCAATAAAACCAACTACAATAAGATATTAAACTTATTTAATTCTGAAAATGTAAGATAGCTTTAGAGTAAATTTTTTTTAAAAATATGTTGTATTGGAAGATATTTAAATTATGCTTATACAATTAAGAACTGGTTAAGTAATAATTTTTTCAGAAACACTAAAATATTATAAAATATATTGAAAGCATGAGCAAATAATATAATATTTATTGCACTTATTTTGACATGTTATACTCAGTATTTAATATTTAACTATTTCTTAGTTTATTTGATAATATCAACCTTCCTATAAATGCCAGACAATATTTTAAGAGCAGCCGATATATTAAAATGTTAATATCATATAGATATTTTAAGCGCGACTAATATCTTAACTGCGATCAGCAGATTTATAGGTCAGTGTGTGAGAGAAAGTATTCGGAAAAAACGAAATAATAACATTTATTCATCACCGCATACATTAGCCGGACGAACGAGTAAATGCAGATAAGAAATTGTAATATACTGAAAAGAGATACATACAGCATTGTGTAAAGACATATTGGGGATAGGACATATTGCCGTGAATCTTGCGTATTCTTGCGTTTTCGGGTTCGAAATAACAACTCGTGCAATTATTTATTTAAAACACTCTGTATATTTATGTAACTCAAAATTATTTAACAATATAAAAATATATAACTAAAGTATCACACTTAAACTACTATTAATAAATTAAAATTAACACTTGTATTTATTTACTACTAGTAATATTCGTATGTTCGTATTTATTTAAATCACACTGCCGTATTTATATCACTTCTATTTATATGAGACGGTAATAAAAACTGCACTATATTTATTTTGGGTAGTACGAATACTTCCTACAGACTTTCTTATTCCGGAATTAATCATCCATCGGTGACCCAGTCGCCTTATATACACATGCGAAACATCTCGAAGCATTCGTGTAAATTCCATACTTCTCTCGATGTTTTGAAGAATATTCCATAGACATCTGTCTCCACTTCCGACACAGTACCATGCGTAAGTGTATGACTCACCGCTTTACGATGTTTACCAGTCGCGTCGAGATGATTTATGGTCCTTGTTTTTATCGTTGCCCAATCTCGGTTCGTTACATTGCCCCCTTCTTAAAAACTGCGTTTCGTCCCGAAACACACTATTCCATATTCTTCTTGTTGGCGGATGACGGAATCTACATTGGGACCCACGGGTGCACCTAGTTGTCTTGTAGAAATGGCAATCCACCGTCTTAGGTTGTATAACGGGCTGATTGGGTTGATAGCTGCATACAACTATTTCCATACCAGTATGCCGAAACACCACCTCCAGCATGTTTCTTACGGTTCTCCATTCCAAACGGTCTAAGCCGCAGCCCAGTTTCGGAATTGCCAGCCTCCTTATATTTTGCTCGAGTGCACGTCCTCGCAAATCCACAAGGGATTCCCACAATGCACGATAGGTCGGCTTTTCGTTGGAAACTTCTTTTGTGACCAGGTAAAAGATAGATCTCCCGCCACGCTTTATCTCCAGAGCTTTACCAACCCTTGGTTGTTGTTGGGTCAGTTCATTGGCCCCGCCATATCTCCTCTTGAATTCCACGGCAATCCCTCTGCGCATACATAGGTCCTGGGCCACACAGTGAGCTAAGGCATAATCACAGGGTACCGTAAAAAGATCCTGTTGCCTTTCCGTGGTGATTCCAAAACGAGGCTTCTTGGTACCAGAATATTCTTGCATGAAATTCCTATATGGCTCTCCATCTTTACTGGTAATTTGTCGCACATCCGTTACTTCGCCGTTGTTATGTCCATGGTATGGGGCCAACCGGTTGAAATGTACCACCCCTGGTTTGCTATGGGGTGTTCGTCTTATGCGATAAATCACGTCATTTATTCGCTTTAGTACTTCCCATGGTCCCTCCCAGTGTTGTTGGAGCTTTGGGGACAGGCCTCGGCGACGTTGAGGATTGTATAACCAAACAAGGTCCCCTTCTCGATAACCACCTTTCTCGGCTTGTATGTCGTAACGATCCTTCATCCTGTCGCTGGCATCCTGAATATGTAGGCGTACTCGTTCGTGGGCATCCTCCAACCTCCGCCTAAGTCCGCTAACGTAGTCTTCTCCTGCCAGGTCTTTTCCAGGCTTACAGCCGAACTTCAGGTCACACGGCAGCCTGAGCTCTCTTCCGAAAAACAAATTTGCTGGAGATTGACCGGTAGTCTCGTGGACCGCAGCTCTGTAAGCCATGAGGAACAGGGGTAGATATTCATCCCAGTTTCTTTGATGGTCCGCCACTACCTTGGACAGGTGTTTGAGCATTGTCCTGTTCATGCGTTCCACCATTCCATCTGACTGCGGATGCAGCGGTGTCGTTCGCGTTTTCCTAATACCCAGAAGATCGCAAATATTCTGGAATAGAGTTGATTCGAAATTCCTCCCTTGATCGGAATGAAGTTCCAAGGGGGCGCCAAACCGACTAATAAATTCCTTTACGAGCACTTCCGCGACTGTTGCGGCTTCTTGGTTAGGCAAGGCATAGGCTTCGACCCACTTGGTGAAGTAATCCATTACGACAATTATGTATTTATTCCTACTGTCAGTCTCAGGAAATGGCCCAGCCGCATCTGTGGCAATCCTTTCAAACGGGCTTCCTACATTGTACTGCTTCATGGGGGCACGTCGACGTTTTTGGGGTTCATTGCTGGCGGCACAAGTTGCACATTTGCGGCACCATTCCTTCACGTCTCGTGTGCAATTTACCCAATAAAATCGTTGGCGCACTTTCTCGAGTGTCTTATGTACGCCGAAGTGTCCTCCGGAGCTGTCATCGTGGAGCTGTTGCAGTACATCAGGTATCCTTTTCTTAGGGATGACCACCTGTATCGTTTGCCCTTCTCCATCTGGGTTCTCAACAACACGCTTAAGTAGGCCATTCTCCACCTTCAGGGAGTCCCATTGAGCCCAGTAGGATTTCAGCCCCTGTGAACGAGGTGCTACTTCTTGCCAAGTCGGTCTGTGACCAGTACCTTTCCAAACCATCAAGGAACCAAGGTCTTCATCAGCTTCCTGATCGATCCTCAGATTATCAGGTTGCCACTGATCGTCAACCACGGTAGTTCTGAGTGTGTTGGCCGATTTTTCTTCTACCCGGTTGTAATGCCTGCAGTCTTCTGGACATGGTCTCCTTGAAAGAGCATCAGCGTTTTGGTGTTTAAGGCCGGCTCGGTGCTCGATGTCGAAGTCGTATTCCTGCAGTCTCTCAATCCACCTGGCCACCTGACCTTCAGGGTTCTTGAAATGTAAGAGCCACTTCAACGCTGCATGATCTGTTATAATCGAGAACCTCCTTCCATATAGGTATTTATAAAAATGTTCAATGGACTTGACCACCGCTAGTAGCTCACGTCTGGTCACGCAGTAGTTCCGCTCGGGCTTGGAAAGCGTCTTGCTGAAATATCCAATTACCTTCTCTTGCCCTTCTTGTACCTGGGAGAGTACGCCGCCAATCCCAACATTGCTAGCATCAGTGTCCAGAATATATTTACCAACTGGCAACGGATAGCTCAGGATTGATGCACTTATCAAAGTCTCCTTCAGTACTTCGAAAGACGCTTGACATTCGCTATTCCAGTGGAAAGGCTGTCAGACGAGTCAGGGGCTTTGCAATGTTGGCGAACCCCGGGACGTATCGCCGATAGTACGTGCATAATCTCAGAAAACTTCTCACTTCATGCTTGTCCTTTGGGATCGGCCATTTTCGCACGGCTTCTATCTTCTCTGGGTCGACAGCAATCCCTTTTCCAAATACCACATGCCCAAGGTAACTCACTTCTTTGCGGAAAAGGTGACACTTCTTAGGGCTCAACTTCAGGTTTGCACCTCGTAGCCTTCGGAATACCTCCACCAAATTCTTCACGTGATCTTGAAAGGTTTCCCCAACTACAATCACGTCATCAAGGTATACCAGGCAAGTGTTCCACGAGAGTCCCTTTAACACTGTGTCCATGAGTCGCTCGAAGGTAGCAGGCGCGTTACATAACCGAAAAGGCATGACCGTAAAATGCCACAGGCCCGTCCCCATAGTGAACGCAGTCTTTTCTTTATCGCTAGGCTCCATTCCCACTTGCCAATAACCACTCTTCAAATCCAAGGTGGAAAACCATTTCGTCCCAGCCAAAGTGTCCAATGTGTCGTCTATTCGTGGCAAAGGATAGGTGTCTTTCTTCGTTACCTCGTTGAGTCGGCGATAGTCTACGCAGAATCTGGTTGACCCATCCTTCTTCCGCACAAGTACCACTGGCGAAGCCCAAGGACTGTTAGAAGGCTCAATTGTACCTTCACTCTCCATGTCTCGTACAATTTGTTCGGCTTCCTGGCGTTTTGCTAATGGTAGTCTTCTGGGTGCTTGGCGAATTGGGTGTGCATCGTCTGTATTGATCTTATGCGTGACTACATTGGTTCTTCCTTTGGCGCCTTTCTTTATTCCAAAGACATCTCGATATCGGCATATCAGGTCTTTAACTTGCTGCTGTTCCTTCTTGTTCAGACCTCGGCAAGCCAAATTGATGACGTTTCGGAGCTCTTCTGGAACGTCAGCAGGCGTACCTGCCTCCACTTCATCTTGATGAACGATGGCCGGCACGGGACAACACCATCCCAATACAGTGCCTCTTTTCAACGTCACGGGGTAATAATTGACGTTCATTACCCTTACTGGCACGGTCCTCTGGGATCTTACCAGCGCCTTTGCAATCATTATTCCTCGGCCCACTTCTTCATCATTAACCTTTGGCTCCATCATCGTAACCTTCCCTTCAGTCAGGTCTCCTTCCATGCAAGCTTCCAGGGTCATCTCAGCCCGTTCACCCAGGACGGTGTCCTCTGCCAGTACAATGCGTATGGAATGGTTATTCATAGAACGGAGGACGAGTTCTTCATTGCCTATCTTGAAGACGCCCAATTTCAGGTCCAACTGGAACCCATATAGCTTCATCACATCCATTCCCAAAATAACCTCTTCCTCTATATCCGCAACCAGGACGCGATGTTGGATTGGTCCAATGCCGATCTTCACATCAACTTCTCCTTTTACGGTAGCCTCTTCGCCTGTTGCCGTTCTAAGTTGCCATTTGCTGTGTAGTAACGGCTTCTTCTTTTGAATCACATCGGGTCGCACTATGGTTTTCGTCGACCCAGTGTCCAATAGGCCGGCATAAGTTCTTCCTTCCAAAATAACATCTACGTAGAGGTTATTGGCATGGTGTTGCAGGGATGCAATTTGCGCTATTGATTTTGAGGCTCTACGATACTGGGTCGACGATTGCCTCCTCTCATCGACCCGTTTTAGTTTTCCTGCTGCTCAGCTATGGGTTTCTTGGGCTCCTTTTCGCATTTACTACGAACATGGCCCATTTCACCACAATTCCAGCATCGGAGCGTTCTTTTCTTAGGTTGCACCTGATTCACTATTCGTCGAACTACCTGTTCTAAGGATTCTTCAGCTTCTGGTAGATCTCTGACAGAACATACCCTTGCAGGGTTTCGAGAGGCTAGCTTTGCGGTTTCGAACTCCAGACTATGTGCCAAAGCATCGATTAGGGTTTTTGGTCTTGCCAGCCTCAGTGCTTGCTGTGTATCGTCATCTCGAAGACCATCTATGAATGTTTGCACAGCCAACTGTTACGAGAAGCTATCTGGAGCTGTCGGATATGCCAGACGAACCAAACGGGCGATATCCGCTTCGAATTCTTGGAGGCTTTCACCCTTTTTCTGCAGACGATTCTTCAATTGTATGTGATAAACCTGCTCCAGGTGTGCATGCCCATATCTCATTTCAAGACGCTTGATTAATTGAGGGTAGTCTTGACACTCTTCTGGAAGTAAGGTCTGTAGAACGTCACTGGCTTCTCCTCTTAATGACACAATCAGAGCAGTAGCTTTCTCCGGGGACGTCCATCCATTTGCTCCTGCAGCGGCTTCGAATTGTTTTAGGTACGTCATCCATGACGTCTTTCCATCGAAGGTGGGAGGTTTTACCTTTGCAGTTGCTGTTCGGCAGATCTCCAAGCTTTCGCTTGAGGTGTCATGGGGACTGCAGTCATTCGACGCTGGCAATCGAAGCTGAACTTTAAATTCGTCCCTCAATCTGGATATGCGTTCCTCAAATTTTTGTTCTACGGCTTCGATGGCCTCAGAATTCTTCTGAATCTCTTTCTCGAATTGTTTTAGAGTCTCCATAGTAGTTTCAAATTGTTTTGAATTATTTTCAATTTTATTTAACATCTCATCTTTTAGAGTCTCCATAGTAGTCTCGAAATGTTTTGAATTATTTGCAATTTCATCTTTTAGAGTCTCGAATTGTTTTGAATTATTTGTAATTTCATCTTTTAAAGTTAACATCTCATCTTTTAAAGTTTTCGAATTATCTGCAATTTCATCTTTTAGAGTCCCCATAGTAGTCTCGAAATGTTTTGAATTATTTTCAATTTTATCTTCTAAAGTTTTTGAATTATTTGTCATTTCAGTTAACATTTCATCTTTTAAAGTTTTCATTATTAAGCTTGGATCAGCATGTATTTGAAACAAATATTTTTCGGGATCCTTAGCTTCATTTATTAAAATGTCACGGAGCCGCTCCTGAAGAATTATTTTTTTTCCAGACGTATCTGCGTCCCTTTCTTCTAATTCTGCCTTTAACTCGGTGACTTTTAATTCTTCTAAACGTTTGGTAGTCATTTTTATTTATTTTCTTTTGCACTTATTGTTCACACTAAACACCAGACACCAAATTGTTGCGTTTTCGGGTTCGAAATAACAACTCGTGCAATTATTTATTTAAAACAGTCTGTATATTTATGTAACTCAAAATTATTTCACAATATAAAATACATATACAACTAAAGTATCACACTTAAACTACTATTAATAAATTAAAATAAACACTTGTATTTATTTACTACTACTAATATGTCCGTATTTATTTAAATCACACTGCCGTATTTATATCACTTCTATTAAATGAGACGGTAATAAAAACTGCACTATATTTATTTTGGGTCGTACGAATACTTCTTACGGACTTTCTTATTCCGGAATTAATCATCCATCGGTGACCCAGTCGCCTTATATACACATGCGAAACATCTCGAAGCATTCTTGTAAATTCCATACTTCTCTCGATGTTTTGAAGAATATTCCATAGACATCTGTCTCCACTTCCGACACAGTACCATGCGTAAGTGTATGACTCACCGCTTTACGATGTTTATCAGTCGCGTCGAGATGATTTATGGTCCTTGTTTTTATCGTTGCCCAATCTCGGTTCGTTACAGTATTTAAAAAAATAAGTATAGCATTAAGAGTTAGCTTAAGTATTAGAAATAAAGGAAATAGTAAAAAAATTCAGACTTTATTATGTATATAAAATTCAAACATTATACAACGTGAATAACACAAGTGTATGATAAGTTGCATGTAGAAGAATTTTAATAAGATTTTAAAATTATTATAATTATAGGATATGTATATAAGTGTTTAAGAAAAATTAAGTATTATATATAGGTACGAAATAAAGACCAAATAAGTCTAAGTAATATAGTTATTTTGTAGAAAAGATAAACAAGAAATATGGTTTGTGTACAATAAAACACAACCTAATTTTTATCAAGGCGTAAAAATAATGCATTTAAAGCATACATAATGTAATAAAAATTCAATAAAAGAGTTTAAAATAAGTCATGCAAAAAGGATAAAAATTTACGACTATAAATAAATAAAAAAGGATATAAATTAAAATATTCCGACATGATACAATCATTACAATCAGCAGTAATGTTTTTATAAACGACAGCTGAGAAAATAAAATAAACATTCATGAATTTGTGTGTGTAGCACAAAGCTTCATAGACTGTAAAGACTTGTATGGTTTGAAGACCTACAAAAAGAAAATATGGTATAAACTTTGTTTGTAGATTTTTACAGATAAATATATTGTCGCGAATCAACATTCTGTATAGTAGTAGAATTATTACAGCGGTAACCTGATTCCTGATTTACCTAGCGCTGTGTCGATACATCCTGTCTGTCCGTTCGATGAGTTCAACGGAAGTTGATCGAACGGAAGGAATGTGCGAATTGAGCGGGGTAATGACGGACTTGGCGTTACCGAGGTAATAAAAGAAACATATCCGAACAGAATGGGATGAATTCATAAGTGATCTTCTGATCTCTTGTGATCCTTCGTAGTCATTCTTATTGTTGTCATCTAATGGTTATTACTGTGTTAATAAATATAGTTATAATTGTTAACAAGTAGTATTATTGAAACGACTCAATCTCCTCGCCTCTTGAGACTGAAGCCAGGGCAGAGAATTAAAGGTAGGTGGTACCTTTTGCTATTTTTATAATTATAAAGCGAGTGCTCTCCCCAGAGCAAAACCCCCGTCACGGGTTTCGACCTGAGATATTAACGTTAAAGCCCACCGTGATATTGTTGTGAAGGCGCGTTAATATCCTCACCGTGACAAAAAAAAAAATTCGACATTGTGGCGGAGGTCGCCGATTCGATTTTAAAAAAAATATATGCGACATTGTGGTGGAGGCTGCCGTTTCGATTTTTTTCTTTTAAAGACCGTAAAATATTGAGTTTGTATGCGATTGTTGAGTTGGATAGTAAATGCTTTAAATGTTAAATATTATACGTATTTTAGAAGAGGCTATATGTCACATTGTGGTCCCGATCCGATTAAAAAAAAAATATTGATAGAGTGCCGATGCGGTTTCTAGAGTATTAAATATTTTACGTATTTTATTAGACTATATGTCGCGAGTGTCGGCGTGCTATTGTTTATGGAATTAAATCCAAATAAAAATAAAAAGCTATAGGATTGTTTTTATTTTATTAAATAAAATAAGAATAAATCGAATTATCAATAATTGTTAGGAATTTTTGTTGTTGAGGAAATATTATGCATCAAGAAAAGTTTCTACTTATTAAGGTGGCCATCTCGCCCATCTAAATTACATTGCAAACATGTTGCGAACATATTGCACCAGAATCCGTTAGTAAGCCACAAAATTACAAAAAAAAAATACGAGCATAATCTACAAACTTATCTCCAGGGGACTGGGTAGTTTTAATAAGGGAAGTTTGTCCGATTAATGTGGAAAAAAATGTTAAAAAAGAGGAAGTTTTTATACCAAAAATCTGCTAGTTTATTCCGTAATTTCTTGGAATATATAGATAATTGCCAGATATTAGATAGCTTACCCCCTGGAGAAATAAATTCTCTTTCTTTTGATGCTTGATACAAAGCAATTAAGCGTATTTTATAGCTGTCTTGTGCTTTTAAATGTTTTCACCAGTAAATTCCGATTGATTTGTATCTAAGAGACATATTCTTATGGGAAAAGTAGATTTCGTTTATTATAATCACGGTGGTAGGTGCAGCAATTCTTAAACAGAGGGCGCTGCCAACGATCGGTTATTGTTAGGCAAGTTGAGTGTTGCAAAATTTGAATGTCTACGGCAAATATAGACTCAACATACTGTAAATTGCTTACTCCGTCATACTCAGTTACGTTATATATGTGTTTGTCAGGCATCAAAAGAGTATCTTTAAAGAAAAAAAGGTTACAAACAACATGCTCTTCAATTACAAAAAATGGAAAATAGCACTCAGGCGTCTCGGATTCTCATTTAATAATAAATCTACTGAAAATATCGGGCCAACAGAGTATTTCAAGTACCTATTGTTCAACCATATTTTACGAAAAATATTTATGTTTTGATGATTATGTACAGTGCATCTCAAAATACATGCTAATCTGAAAATACCTTCTGATTTAAATTCCATTTAATTTGCAGTCGATTTCCATAAATTTGCTTTTAATTTGCAACATATGTACAGTATGTTGCAACATACAGGGTGAGTCATTAGTAGCCGTTTCTTTGATTGCTCCTTTATGTTTTAAATAAAAAAAAGCAATTAGAGACAGTTTCATGGTTGCTTAAGGCGCATATTCTAAAAATACTTTAAGCCCTGACGCACTTCCGGTTTCACCGGAAATGCATGGAATTTATTTTTTTTAAATGACACTATAAATTTTTGGATTTTTTAGTACTGTTTAAAATTGTCTATTCAGCTGTTTTTCCTTTTCAAAATTGAGGCAATAGTTTTTGAGTTATTAATTTTTTTTTTAATTTTTTGACCAAAACACGTCCAAAAAAAACATTTTGTCATTGTCTTTAATTACATTTTTGTCAATGGGCAGCAGATAAATTAGCCTGACTTTCCCAATTTTTTGTTGTTTACCGACGAAGCTACCTTCTATTAAAATGGATACGTTAATCGTCACAATTTTCGTTATTATAACACATAAAAACCTTCACTTTATCACACCTGCAAACTTTCAAAATTGTTGGTCATTCAGTGGTAGTTATTGGTAGTTACATAATTGGACCTTATGTCTTTGATGAAAATGTTAATGAAGGAGAGTATCTTCGTTTTCTACGGACGGATTTTCAAATCTTGTTGAAGACATGAACATTATATTCAGAGAAAAGTTTATAAGAATATGTAAAAGTTTTATACAACATTAGTACTTCTTTGGAAAACAGAATACTCACGTGCATTGCACAAACTTGTGGTTATGTTGAACATATTCGTTAATGAAATTTGTTTTTCTTACTTTTGATTGTTGTTACGTTGCACAATAGTTGTAGGTTATTTAAATTGCATTATTTTGTTGCAAAATTTATTTCTATTAAAGTTGTAGGACATCAATTTATAATTTTGAAAAACTACAGGCATCTGTTATGAACAGCTTCAACAATAAAAGAATACGAGCAATTAAGCAAATTAAATTGAAGATAGCAGCGTTGTTTCGTACACCTTTTAGAGAGGCGGCATCTTCAAATATGTCAGTAAACTTATGCTTTATTATATTTGGTTGTTAACCAATAGTTTAAGAAATGAAATACTGCAACTGGATATTGCCGAAATTAAAAAAAACTGAAACGCGATGCCCTTCATTCTGTAAAATTATTACTTTTGGGATAGTGGATTTAACCTTTACTTTGTTTGACAGTTGAATAAAGAGGTCGGGCACCATTCCAGCCTTCCATTGGTTGAACGAATATTTCGGCGCATAGAACAACAACGCTCGTAGTTTTTATTAGACCGCTAATTGCTCCTATAGTGATTATCTCAGAAACTACAAAAGAGAGGTACAGGACATTGTTAACAAAAATGAAAGAGAAAAAAAAGAAACAAAATGCCACAATAAAATACTGGGTGTTCCATTAAAAAAAAAATAAGTTTTTGGTATGTCAAAATTAGTAGAAGTAGGCTTTGAAAAAACGTTTTTGAGGTATTGTCGAGTCAACTTATACCAAATGATGCAGAATTTTCTTGGCTACAAGCACCACCAAAGTTTATGTTCTTACTTTTAAAAACAATGTGAAAATGATTTTTTTCTGAACACGTGTTTTGGTCAAATATTTTCAAAAAAATATTAAAATTGAGAATGACATATTATTTAAAGAAAGTATTCTAAAATTATACGATGAAATGATGTAAGTTAAATTATTTGAAGATTAGAGAAAGTGTAGAAATGGTGTATTATGATTAAACAATTTTTTTTTAAATATATATATATTTTCAAATATATATAAATTGTTGGTACGTTTGTGTGCGATCTTGTAGCTTCTAAACGACTTGACCGATTGAGGTCATATTCACGCAATATATTTATTTTGTCGAGACGATGGTTCATAGCTAGGCAAGGATCCGATAAATGGTGCTGTAGTCAAGTTACTTAAGAAATTTATATAAAAAGCAAATTTGCGAGATATTTCAAAAAGCTGCTATTCGATAAGAGTGAAATTCAGTTGCAGACTGATGAGTTCGTTTAGGTGAAGCAATTACATAGACAAGACTGATTCGTTTATTATTGCTGATATACTCCCAGTAGCCGAACATATCACCGATAATAAACGAATCAGTCTTGTCTGTCTAATTGCTTCTCTAAAACAGCCGTCACTGGCGAAAGTGTTATTTCCGGTCCGAATTTTGAATTTTTTTTTACAAAAATATTCCAAATCAATATTTAAATACTTTTATACTGTATAAAATGCATAATTTTCGAGATATTTTCAAAAAATTGATATTCGATTAGAATAAAATTGCTAGGTACTTTCAGTTCGAATTTTGGAAATTTCTTATTACAAAAATATTCAAAATTGAGCTTTCAATATTTTCATACACTCGATATGTTTGTCTAGAATGCATGACTTGCGATATATTCGCAAAAACCTGTTTTACGATCAGTGTAAACACCTACTTCCGGTAGGAATTCTTTTATAAAATTGTTTTCTAATTTACTCTTGATCACATTGTTATACTTTAGATATTTGCCTAAAATTAGTAATTGACGAGATATTGCTATTATTTGTTTTCTTCACTGATATGAAGTACTACTCCCGATTTATCGATTTCACTGAAAATATAATCAGATTTCCGAGGGAGATTATATTCCTAAATATACACTTCGGTATTGATGGCTTTTGCCGTTTGGCCGCTATCATGGTCAAACAGTGAGAGAAATTTTTTTTTGCAAACAAATACATTAATTAATTAACTCGAAAATTAATGCATAATGACGTATTTCTACACGCTCGCAGCTGACGTAATAGAAAATTGAAAAAAATTGTATGCAATGGTTATAGAAGTATACTTTTTGACAAAAGAGCCTCAATAACTCAAACTTAAAAATTTAAGGTTCATTTTTTAGTCAAATTTGAATAAATACTTGACGAAATACTTCTATAAAAAAACTATTTATCTATAAGAATAAAAATGTACTGCCTCTGTGAAAGTAGATTTTTTTATGCAAAAGTTGTTCCAAACTTACTTCTGAATACTTTTGTATCCATTACACATTTTGAAAAAACTAACCATTGACAACATACTTGGTAACTATGTATTTCGCGCTCAAGTGTTACTTTTCATCTACTAATCTAATTCTTCCAACTAAGACATGGTACATGCTCAAGTTACATAACAAAACACAAAATTTACCAACTTTGCCAAACTCAAACCTACTCTCTATTCCAAATAATAAGCGAAATACCCATGGTGACCATCAAAATTGAATCAGCCTATATATTCCTTTTTCAAAAATGCAATAATCACTAAAAAAATACCTGTTTATTATCTAAATCAAAAATATAAAGCACATAGATATACATAGGTATTTACAAAACAAACATTATATGTAACAGTATCTTCCTATTATTCTTGTAAGGACGCAATTTGCATTTTTACAATTTAGGGTAAATATCAATGATTTCAAAATAGACACATATTCTATTAAATCGTGTATGAGACAAAAACTCTGTTTTTATCTCATACACAAAAAAACAACGGTCTGGTCTGCCAGTCTCTTTATAATTTGGTTCAATCTAAGAGATACGTTGCGTTAGTAGTGCCATCTTTCATCCAATAAATTTGTTTTACAAATAATATCGCTGCTACTGGCAACCAGATGGCTAATTAAAATACAGTCACGTATGCAACACATAATACACGCCTAATGGTTAGAAAAGGACAGAGCAATGTGACGATTCTCTTTTTATTAAATGGCCACCTTAACAAAATGTTTAAAAAAGTGGATACACACAACAGAAACCGGTACATCGGGAACTGGAAGTTATGTAAATATAGTATACATGTTAAAATTAGGTATTTTAAATAAGATGAATTGATAGTAAATAAGTTGCTTATAGATTTAATTTTAGGTAATTGATATTGGATTTTAAATATAACAGAATTAGATTTAAAAATTCATACCATTATTATTACATATGAATTAACGTTTTCTGATTTTGCTGTCGCATAAAAATAAGAAGGTTAAAAAACCAAGTAATATCAGATTGCTACGCGACAGTATGTAAAGGCATGATATTTCATCCTCTCTGGCGCACTATGTGTCAGCCAGTATAAAGATGAATGCTGGGTTAGAAAAACAATTTAAACAAAAACTGAAACACATGCAAAAAATTGTATCAACAAAGAAATACAGACGGAAATCTTATAATTCTTAAAGTAGAAAATGTATTTGTAATTTGATAATAAAAAGATGATTCTATTATTTCAATATCGAAACTAACAATGAAATCGAGTGTGTGAAGTTAGCTCCCCTTTTTTCGAATATCGGAAATCTGACGGTTGTTCCAGGTTGTTCTAGGTTTGTTCTAAATTGTTCCAAAGTATTTAAAAAAAAAAAAAAATTGGCCGAGATAATTGAAAAAAACGACTTTTTCACCCAGCCCCCCTTTTTTCGAAAATTGAAATTCTGAAGGTTGTTCCAGGTTGTTCTAGTTGTTCTAAACATTGTTCCAAAGAATCTCGAAAAAAAAATGAAAATTGGCCGAGATAATCGGAAAAAACGAGTTTTTGCCAGCCCCCCTTTTCTTGAAAATTGTAATTCTGATGATTGTTCTAGGTTGCTCTAGGTTTGTTCTAAATTGTTCCAAAGTATTTCATAGAAAAAATCAAAATCAGACGAGAAAATGGGAAAAAACCAAAGCCAAAAGTATGAAGTCGGACCCCGTTTTTGTAAAAATTAAAATTTTGACGGTTGTTCTAGGTTGTTCTAGGTTTGTTCTAAACATTATTCTTATACATCAGAACCGTATCTCTTATATTTCAAAAGATATTGCAAAAAAACGTTTTTAAAAAAGTGTGAAGTTAGCCCCCCTTTTTTCGAAAATCTAACTTCTGACGGTTGTTCCAGGTTGCTCTAGGTGTGTTCTCAATTGTTCCAAAGTATTTCAAAAAATAAATCATAATTGGCCGAAAAACGGCAAAAAACTTTTTTTTTCTGGCGGCCCATTTTTCGAAAATCGAAATTCTGACGGTTGTTCTGGGTTGTTCTAAGTTTGTTTTAAATTGTTCCAAAGGATTTCAAAGAAAAAATCATAATTGGCCGAGATAATAGAAAAAAACGATTTTCCCACGGACCCCCTTTTTGCGAAAATTCAAATTCTGAGGGTTGTTCCAGGTTGTTCTAGATTTGTTCTAAACATTATTCTTATACATCAGAACCGTATCTCTTATATTTCAAAAGATATTGCAAAAAAACGTTTTTAAAAAAGTGTGAAGTTAGCCCCCCTTTTTTCGAAAATCTAACTTCTGACGGTTGTTCCAGGTTGCTCTAGGTGTGTTCTCAATTGTTCCAAAGTATTTCAAAAAATAAATCATAATTGGCCGAAAAAACGGCAGAAAACCTTTTTTTTCTGGCAGCCCATTTTTCGAAAATCGAAATTCTGACGGTTGTTCTGGGTTGTTCTAAGTTTGTTTTAAATTGTTCCAAAGGATTTCAAAGAAAAAATCATAATTGGCCGAGATAATAGAAAAAAACGATTTTCCCACGGACCCCCTTTTTGCGAAAATTCAAATTCTGAGGGTTGTTCCATGTTGTTCTAGATTTGTTCTAAACATTATTCTTATACATCAGAACCGTATCTCTTATATTTCAAAAGATATTGCAAAAAAACCTTTTTAAAAATGTGTGAAGTTAGCCCCCCTTTTTTCGAAAATATAACTTCTGACGGTTGTTCCAGGTTGCTCTAGGTGTGTTCTCAATTGTTCCAAAGTATTTCAAAAAATAAATCATAATTGGCCGAAAAAACGGCAAAAACCTTTTTTTTTCTGGCGGCCATTTTTTCGAAAATCGAAATTCTGACGGTTGTTCTAGGTTGTTCTAAGTTCGTTTAAAATTATTCCAAAGGATTTCAAAGAAAAACTCATAATTGGCCGAGATAATAGAAAAAAACGATTTTCCCACGGACCCCCTTTTTGCGAAAATTCAAATTCTGAGGGTTGTTCCAGGTTGTTCTAGATTTGTTCTAAACATTATTCTTATACATCAGAACCGTATCTCTTATATTTCAAAAGATATTGCAAAAAAACGTTTTTAAAAAAGTGTGAAGTTAGCCCCCCTTTTTTCGAAAATCTAACTTCTGACGGTTGTTCCAGGTTGCTCTAGGTGTGTTCTCAATTGTTCCAAAGTATTTCAAAAAATAAATCATAATTGGCCGAAAAAACGGCAAAAAACTTTTTTTTTCTGGCGGCCCATTTTTCGAAAATCGAAATTCTGACGGTTGTTCTGGGTTGTTCTAAGTTTGTTTTAAATTATTCCAAAGGATTTCAAAGAAAAAATCATAATTGGCCGAGATAATAGAAAAAAACGATTTTCCCACGGACCCCCTTTTTGCGAAAATTCAAATTCTGAGGGTTGTTCCAGGTTGTTCTAGATTTGTTCTAAACATTATTCTTATACATCAGAACCGTATCTCTTATATTTCAAAAGATATTGCAAAAAACTTTTTTCAAAAAGTGTGAAGTTACCCCCCCCTTTTTTTCGAAAATCTAACTTCTGACAGTTTTTCCAGGTTGCTCTAAGTGTGTTCTCAATTGTTCCAAAGTATTTCAAAAATAAATCATAATTGGCGGAGATAATAGGAAAGAACGATTTTACAATGGGCGGAATGCACTTTCCGAACATTACTGTGTTGAAGGAAGTTTTTGTATGATGCAGTTCTATTTAAAGAAATAAACATCTAACATAGCAATAAATATATATTTTCGCAAGAAATATAATGTTCATTTATTACAAAACGATATTGTTACCAAATGCTGATGAACTATTTCAAAGAAAAAATCAAAACCGGTTATGAAAAAACGATATTTTTCCCCAGTCCCCATTTCTTAAAAATCGAAATTCTTACAGTTTCAAAGTATTTAAAAAAAAAGCCCTGGATATGGGTACCCAACTAAAATCAAACAAAATGGGGAAGTCTATCTATTTGTTATTTTATTTTGTCTAATAATAATAAAAATAAAATGCTGATTTTGAAGTTTGAAAATTTTAATTATAGTAAACCAGTACAACGTTATTTTGTCTAGCCGTGGTCTGGCCACTTTTTTTCATGGTTTTTGCTCCGGGAATGCAAGCACGTGTAGACATTCCTATCAAGTATGCTTATTTTTTGTAGCCCCTCTTCGTAAACATGTTGAAATATGCTGTCTAATTTTCTCACTAAAACGATTGAAAGGCTACTATTACTTTATTTGGAAAAAATATTATATAGGTACCTATTTAGATAATATAAGATAGTATATCCGTCAAAGAGTAGCCGATTTGGGAAAGGCTACTGTTTTACAATACCAAATTGATAAAAAAATATATTATTTATGTCAACGTTATCAAATAATATAATAATATCAATAAATAAATTTTACAGAAAAAATATATATTTTAGATTTTAGGGATAAACTAAAGCATGAACTCTAATAAAAATAAACAAAGAAACATCAACCTAGCAGCTCATGAGAAAAACACTAATCTTTTTATGAGCAAGGTATAATCATTCTCAATATGTTTATGAGGTAGTTTTTAATCTACATTAATAATGTAACTAAAGTCACTGTTCTAATATTATTTTATGTTAGGAGCATCAGCATTTAGTAACAATATTGTTTTCAAACAAATGAATTATATTACTTGGGAAAATATATGTATATTTACTGCTTCTGCTTTATTCTGAATCACAAATGAGTATTATTATTCATTTTAAAATATAGATAATAGGTAAAATCGATTTACCTATTATCTTGGGCAATTTCGATTTTTTCTTTGTAATCCTTTGGAACAATTTAGAGCAACCTAGAACAACCGTCAAAATTTCGATTTTCGAAAAAAGGGGCGCCAGAAAAAAATTGTTTTTTGCCGTTTTTTCGGCCAATTATGATTTATTTTTTGAAATACTTTGGAACAATTGAGAACACACTTAGAGCAACCTGGAACAACCGTCAGAAGTTAGATTTTCGAAAAAAGGGGGGGTAACTTCACACTTTTTGAAAAAAGTTTTTTGCAATATCTTTTGAAATATAAGAGATACGGTTCTGATGTATAAGAATAATGTTTAGAACAAATCTAGAACAACCTGGAACAACCCTCAGAATTTCAATTTTCGCAAAGAGGGGGTCCGTGGGAAAATCGTTTTTCTCTATTATCTCGGCCAATTATGATTTTTTCTTTGAAATCCTTTGGAACAATTTAAAACGAACTTAGAACAACCTAGAACAACCGTCAGAATTTCGATTTTCGAAAAAAGGGCCGCCAGAAAAAAAAAGTTTTTTGCCGTTTTTTCGGCCAATTATGATTTATTTTTTGAAATACTTTGGAACAATTGAGAACACACCTAGCGCAACCTGGAACAACCGTCAGAAGTTAGATTTTCGAAAAAAGGGGGGCTAACTTCACACTTTTTTAAAAACGTTTTTTTGTAATATCATTTGAAATATAAGAGATACGGTTCTGATGTATAAGAATAATGTTTAGAACAAATCTAGAACAACCTGGAACAACCCTCAGAATTTCAATTTTCGCAAAAAGGGGGTCCGTGGGAAAATCGTTTTTTCTATTATCTCGGCCAATTATGATTTTTTCTTTGAAATCCTTTGGAACAATTTAAAACGAACTTAGAACAACCTAGAACAACCGTCAGAATTTCGATTTTCGAGAAAAGGGCCGCCAGAAAAAAAAAGTTTTTTGCCGTTTTTTCGGCCAAATATGATTTATTTTTTGAAATACTTTGGAACAATTGGGAACACACCTAGAGCAACCTGGAACAACCGTCAGAAGTTAGATTTTCGAAAAAAGGGGGGCTAACTTCACACTTTTTTAAAAACGTTTTTTTGCAATATCTTTTGAAATATAAGAGATACGGTTCTGATGTATAAGAATAATGTTTAGAACAAATCTAGAACAACATGGAACAACCCTCAGAATTTGAATTTTCGCAAAAAGGGGGTCCGTGGGAAAATCGTTTTTTTCTATTATCTCGGCCAATTATGATTTTTTCTTTGAAATCCTTTGGAACAATTTAAAACAAACTTAGAACAACCCAGAACAACCGTCAGAATTTCGATTTTCGAAAAATGGGCCGCCAGAAAAAAAAAGTTTTTTGCCGTTTTTTCGGCCAATTATGATTTATTTTTTGAAATACTTTGGAACAATTGAGAACACACTTAGAGCAACCTGGAACAACCGTCAGAAGTTAGATTTTCGATAAAAGGGGGGGCTAACTTCACACTTTTGGATTTGTTTTTTTTGCCATATCTTTTGATATATAAGAGATACGGTTTTGACGTATTCGAACAATGTTTAGAACAAACCTAGAACAACCTAGAACAACCGTCAAAATTTTAATTTTTACAAAAACGGGGTCCGACTTCATACTTTTGGCTTTGGTTTTTTCCCATTTTCTCGTCTGATTTTGATTTTTTCTATGAAATACTTTGGAACAATTTAGAACAAACCTAGAGCAACCTAGAACAATCATCAGAATTACAATTTTCAAGAAAAGGGGGGCTGGCAAAAACTCGTTTTTTCCGATTATCTCGGCCAATTTTCATTTTTTTTTCGAGATTCTTTGGAACAATGTTTAGAACAACTAGAACAACCTGGAACAACCTTCAGAATTTCAATTTTCGAAAAAAGGGGGGCTGGGTGAAAAAGTCGTTTTTTTCAATTATCTCGGCCAATTTTTTTTTTTTTTGAAATACTTTGGAACAATTTAGAACAAACCTAGAACAACCTGGAACAACCGTCAGATTTCCGATATTCGAAAAAAGGGGGGCTAACTTCACACACTCAATGAAATCTCATTTTAGTTGTATTGTAGGTATATAAAATATAAGAGTAATACATATTTTAATTAATTATTAAAAAATAATGTCACATATTAGGTTTGACAATTATTATGAAAAATATTTGTTAGTTGTTTATAAGTTACATAGATTATTCGTAATGAGGACACATTATTAAATAAAACAGCAAGCACTTTTTGAACAAAGTTAAAGATATATTAAATAAAATAAAATTAGAATCACGCCAAATACACTCCTTATTTAATTCTCATAGAGTTGAAAGAATTTTAATATAATAGGTGATATTTCAAAAACATTACTTGGTACGTCAAATGACAAAGATGTATTTCACTTCGAATCATCAATAGATCACTTTAACCAATTTATTCGACAAACAAACATCCGTAGTTAAATCAACGTTAGAAAATATGAACGCAACAGTAGGTCAGTTAGAGCATAATGAAAAATTACCATCTACACAATTAAATAAAATAACAGTCGCAATGACACTTGCTTTAGGAAAAATTAAAAATTCTATTAGTATAATTGAAAATGAAATCAAAAATCATATCTCCCTACTATCTTTAATTATTAATCAATATGAAATTGAAACACATACTCTCATTGATGTCATCTTAAGTGCAAAAAAGGGCATTTTACACCCACTACTAGTAACACCTATAGCAGTGATAGAGGGATTATCAAAAATAGTGTCATATGTACCTGAAGGATTGAAATTACCGATAAAGTTAGAATAATATTCTACCAACATATTACTAAATATTATCAAGCCAATATTTTATTTTCAAAATAATAAATTAATTTGTATATTAAATATTCCATTAATACAGTCATTTCCCTTTCAATTGTATAAACTTACCCCTATACCAATTCAAGCTCATGAAGTAAAATTTGTTATGTTAAACATTAAACCTGTATATTGCAGTAAATGAAGGAAAAAAATGGTCACATAACATTAAAATCAGACGATTTAAAGTTATTAATACATCTAAACAATCATGAATTTATATATGAAAATAACAATCGAATCATATCAATTTCAGGAGATGATTGTGAAATGTCAATATTAAATACAATAGACAGATTGCCTAAAAACTGTGAACGGCAGTTAATAACGATAAATTCAACAAAGTTCCAGAAACTTGTAGAAGAAAACACATGGTTATTTGTAGCGCCATTTAAAGAAAATTTAACGATATCATGTAATAATTCTAATTATATTGAGAAAATAGTATATTATGCAATGAGCATTTAATGATAGCTATTAAGACACGAGTAAGAAAATACGAGTGTCTTAATAGCCATTAAATGCGAGTTGCATACACTATTTTTTCTACGACCCCATAATAAAACATTATTTTTTGAACATTCTATATCATAAATTGAGGTTAAAATTTTACATGCACCTTTGCGAGTTTAGCTGGTAATAAATTGTTGGTGGTTACTAAGGCTTGTTCCATAATTTATGGTGGACTCAAATTTTACATTTCACTGTCGTTATCCCTCATTTTTACCGTTTATATTTTCAAAAAAGCACAAATTTTAAGTACTTACTTGTACATTGCAGAGAATTGTCACATTTATTTAATTTGTATATCTGTCAGATATGCAGTCGCCATATTGAATATTGTTTGAATATTCGAATGTCGCATATTTATTGGATATAAACTTGTATCGTAATGAAAAATCTGTATTCCTATTGGATATAAACTTGTAATATAATGAAGATCTGTATCGTAATGGACATCGTTAAAGTACATGTTCGGCATATCTAATAATACAATTAAAGTGTGGGAGTAGAAAAAGAATATAATAAAATGCAAACAATGTAAAAAAAAACTATGAAACTTCATGACAAGCTGACTAAAGACAACAAGAACTATCAATGTATGAATCAATGATTCAACCAAATGGGTAAATATAAATGTAGAGACATATAATTACATACACGGCAGATACTCTTACAATGGTGAGAACAAAGTATAAAACCTCTGGTATTCGTGTTTTTCTTCATACGATATTTAACACGCATTTTTCAAAATTTTTTTACTGCAATCATATGTTGTCTGTATGGTTATAAATAAAATCTCAATTTGAAAATAAAACTAAACGTCCGATCATAGCCACCTATAAACAAGGCCTCGTTTAAACTACTTGGCAACATCGTAATCCGCCATGACAGTAATCCGTGTATTTGGCGGCATTCAAATTTGTAATTAAAAGAAACGAATATTTTTTATTTGCACATAAAATAAAATGTACCTATAATAAACATTCATAACAATATACCGGGTGTCCACAAAATAACGCCCCAGCTCATAGCACCTTTATTTGAAGCCTGATTGTAACGATCGATATATCGACTTAAAAAAAGTAGTATCGGAGAAATATAAAATTTTATTTTTAGCTATTCGGTTCATCAAGGATCGATAATCAACTTTAAATGGCCCCCTGATACTTTTTTCTCAAAATTTGATAAAAATTTATTTTCTGAATTCACAATACCGTTTCCTGATTTATTTCAAGTTGTTAAAAAATAAAAAACGTTTCAAAAATGCTTGTACTCTATTAGTAATAGGGTGCTTAGACGTTATTGTCACCATGTGAATTTTATGTCAGTCTCATTAAACTAATTTTAGTTGTTTGAGTTGTCATCATTTCATACTGAATAACGAGTTCGTGGATATGTTTGAAATTTATTTTGGGTGTCACGAAAACAGTGCTCAACGTTGTAGAATCTATGGAGAATGCTTCCTTTCAGTTTAGTCGATTAGAAATCAATTTGAGACGGTATGGATGCTTTAAAAAACCTAGAACGCAAAATCGGAAATTTCGAGATACAAATTTAAAGATGAAAGTTTTACTGTGTGTTGAGGAGAATCATTGGACTTCTGTAAGAGAAATTGCTTCAAATCTACAAGTTTCCAGAGTAAATGTGTGGTCAGTTTTGAAAAAACAAGTACAAAGCATTTGTGCCGCGCAAGATCCACATATTTAGAAGAAGGTGATACAGAACGTCGTATAAATTTCTGTCAGTTTTTTTTTAAAATCAGTTAAGACGTGAACTGTTGTTTTACAAAAAAATACTATGGTCCGAATGTCAATTTACAAATTAAAAAAATCGCTAAATCATCGCTACTGGAATGTAGAAAATCCACGTTTCCGTAGAACAAGCTCCACAAAGAAAGTTTTCACTTCATGTCAGGTGTGGAATATTAGATGAATGAATAATAGGTCTAACCTTCATCGATGGAAATCTTACCCAGCAAAAGTATTATCATCAAATTTTAAGTGAAGAGTTACTAAAGTTCTTGACAATTTACCCTTAAATGAAAGAAATAATTTGTTTTTCAATAAGATGGAGCTACTTCACACAACGCCATAAATAGAGTTTTTGAATAGAGAATTTGGTGATCGTTGGATGGGAACATACGGATCTATTTTGTGGCCAGCTCGTTCTTGTGATCTGACCCTGATCGATTTTTTCTTCTGGGGCTATTTGCAAGATATTGTTTATGCCACATCTCCTGATACATTCGAAGTTTTGCGAAATCGAATAATTGACGCATGTCAGGAAATATCTCGAGAAGTTTTAATGAATGCTACGTTAGGTGTGATCTCTGGGTGTGACATTCAGGTGCCGACAGTGCCTTGAAAGGGACGGTGCCCAGGTTGAGTATTTCCATTACTTTTTCTTGTCAAAATAAGCTCATTTCAATGAAAAATTTAAAATATATATCATTATATTATTAAACGGTTGTTTTATTGAAAATACCTTGAATGTGAGAACGGTCTTATTTAATGTAATGTGCCATCAAAACTTTTTAATTTTAGACATATTATAGTTGACACAACTACATACTATGGTTGTCATGGTTACAACAGGGGGGGAGGGGAATGTTAAATTGAGATTGTGTAGACATCGTTTTACTTTTGCCTGTAGTTGGTAGGTGGCGCATGTTAAAAACTGTTCACGCAATTTTAGGATCAGATATGACACTTCAGCGCTTAGCTTCGCAGAACTGTCTGTTGTTGTTGGTTATTATTAGTAACGGGTAAAGTTAAGAATATATGACGTGCGAAAATGGCGGATTTAACGAATCCAACGTAAAGAATGCCTTAAAAGAAGACTATTTTCTATATAGCACTTCTTGCGGAAAAGCACCGAAAAGCCACAATTTCAAGAAAACTTAACATACCTTGTAGGTTAGAACTATCGCATATAGTATCACACTTAATTTATTTTGGTCATAAAAACACCAGTGTACAACATATTCATCAACACTAAACGCAGTAAATGACCATTATTTATATAAATATACAAATTTCGGCCATAATTTTGTCATTTTATAATAAAATACTTGACGTTTTATTTACAAAATATAACTCAAACCTCAGATTCGTATTTACATCACGACCATTGCCAACTGAAATGAAAATAACAAAATTTTCCTGACAAACTATATACTAAATACCGGGATCTCAACAATTAAATTGGTCAATGGTTGTCATGAATTTTAAAATTATTGTCGTAGCGTGCATCGTACATTTAGGTATGTCATAATTTTTTGAATGTCAAAATCTGTCAAGTTATTGTGTTGAAGTTTTCTAATCCTGCACGGTTTTTGAATCATGGTTCTCACCACAGAGTACAAAATTTACATGATTGAAGCCTATTTTCGAACGGGTGTGCTAGTTAATGGAACTTGGAAATTCAGTCAAGGTTTGTGTTTGGACAATTTTCGAGGGCACTTCCCAGCCGTAGCAGTATTACCAGACAATTTTTATGCATGCCTTACAAATTGTGTTGAAGTGTTTCGCGAAACTGGTTCTGTGACGCATAAAAAAGGTGCTGGTAGACCAAGAGTTCGTACAGAAGAAGTTTTTTGATGACCGGCTGATAAGTTTGGATACGGAAGTTGAGTTTCCTCCGAGATCACCTTGTTTGACAATTATGAACTATTTTCGACGCTACTGCAAGACGCGTATATCGCGGACAGGGACCTTTTTCGAACAGTCTAAGCTTTCGATGTTTCAGATTTTGGGATTCGTAAATTTGTGGGTTGACAATTGTCCCTTAACTATTGTTTGTAAACAAACTGACATATATAAAACAACCGCGGTAGATTGGGCCTCCTTCTGCCGCGAGGTTGTTTTAGATGCGTATATTGTTAAGGGGATATTAAAGCTGTCGAGAAAGCAAGATATCGAATTTATCAGTTTTTTTTTACTATTGTTCAATGTAACACTCAGTATAGTGTTATAAGTATTGTAAAACATTTAATAATATAAGTCAGCAGTTTGACTGAATGCGGAAGCTTACGACATGCATGCTTGCTATCCTAATATAGTAAAATGTATATAGTAATACGTAGATAGGAATCTAGATTGCCAATATCGCACATTCCTTTATTTTAGTCTATATATATACCTTGTACATATATTAACGGACAATTACAATTACGATTATAATTAGATTTACGCAGTATCAAGTAAATAAAGACATATCGAACAATATGGTGTTATTAATTATATAAACGAACCAACAAAGTATTACATGGCGATCCATGCCAGTTAGTGCATTACAATTTTAGCACTAAGGCTTGAGAAGAAAAGCTTAGGTTGATGGAATTTAAATATTTAAAATGGAATAAGCTTAAATTTAAAACTTTTATCGAAACCATGTTCGAAGTTTATGGAACGAGAAGAATATAATTTGACAATGTAATAATATACACAGAAAAAAAAAATGAGGTGTGGCCACCACACGACTTTCTTATACGTATAAGCGTTTCAAATTATAGAATTTTAAGAATTTTTTTTAAAAAAAATTATTCAAAATCCTATTCTAAGTACTTCTATTCTCTTAATAAATCTCCATAGAATGCATACTTTGCAAGATATTATCAAAAAAGTGCTCCTCGCTAAGAGTAAAAGTGCTACTTCCGGTCCGAATTTTAAAATTTCATATATACAAAAAATATTGCAAATCCAGTTTTAAATACTTTTGTACTCTTGATAAATATATATAGAATGCATAACTTACGACATATTTGCAAAAAATCGCTATTCGATAAGAGTAAAAGTGGCACTTCCGGTCTGAATTTTGAAATTTATTTTATACAAAGGATATTGAAAATTATGTTTTAAATACTTTTATACTCGGAACGTACTTGTCTAAAAAGCAGGATTTGCGAAATATTCGCAAAAAACTGATTTTCGATAAGAGTAAAAGATCTACTTCCGGTAGGAATTTCGAAAAACTTTTTAAATAAAATTATTCTCAATTTTAATTCTAAGTATATATGAATTCTTTATAAATTTGTTTAAGTTTGGTAATTGACGAAATATTGGCAAAATTCGATTTTTTCGCTGAAGTAAACTGCTACTTCCGGTCTACCGATTTTACTGAAAAACTAATCAGATCTCAAGAGTGAGATTATACACGTAAATACAAAATTTGGAGTTGATACCTACAGCGGTTTGACCGCTATCGTGGTCACACACACACACACACACACACACACACACACACACACACACACACACACACACACACACACACACACACACATACACATTTTTTAAAAACCACTTTTTCCGTATCACGGGACTTCAAAACGTGGACATCTGCAAAAATCTCGAGGTCGAAAATTTTCATCATCACAATACTTCCTTATACTACGTATAAGAAAGTAAAAAAAATGAGGTGTGGCCACCACACGACTTTCTTATACGTATGAGCCTTTCAAATTATAGAATTTTAAGAAGTTTTTTTTACAAAAATTATTCAAAATCCTATTCTAAGTACTTCTATTCTCTTAATAAATCTCTATAGAATGCATACTTTGCAAGATATTATCAAAAAAATGAGGTGTGGCCACCACACGACTTCCTTATACGTATGAAAGTGTTACTTCCGGTCCGAATTTTGAAATTTCATTTATACAAAAAATATTCGAAATCCAACTCTAAATACTTTTGTACTCTTCATAAATATATATAGAATGCATAATTTACGACATATTTGCAAAAAATCGCTATTCGATAAGAGTAAAAGTGGTACTTCCGGTCTGAATTTTGAAATTTCTTTTATAGAAAAGATATTTAAAAGTATGTTCTAAATACTTTTATACTCGTAATGTACCTGCCTAGAAAGCATGACTTGCGAGATATTCGCAAAAAACTGATTTTCGATAAGAGTAAAAGACCTACTTCCGGTAGGAATTTCGAAAAACTTTATTAAAACAATTTTTCTCAAATTTAATTTTGAGTACATTTGAATTCTTTATAAATTTGTTTAAACTTAGTAATTGACAAAATATTTGCAAAATTCGATTTTTTCACTGAAGTAAACTACTACTTCCGGTCTGCCGATTTTGCTCAAAATCTAATCAGTTCTCAAGAGGGAGATTATATTCGTAAATACAAAATTTGGAATTGATATCTACAGCGGTTTGACCGCTATCGTGGTCACACACACACACACACACAGAGAGAGAGAGAGACACAGACATTTTTTAAAAACCACTTTTTTGGTATCAGGGGACCTCAAAATGTGGACATCTGCAAAAATCTCGAGGTCGAAAATTTTCATCATCACAATACTTCCTTATACTACGTATAAGAAAGTAAAATGGAATGAAAGCCATTCGTCGAAATGAGTGCTGCTCAGAGTCACAGCGTCACAGTCAGCAGCGTCAAGAATCAACGTAGAACCACAAATCGTGATAATTTAAAATAGAGATAAAAATGTAAGTCGTTTTATGTTAAATTTAGTTAAATTGTAATAGCAAACATGCAACTTTGTACTAATATAGTGTTAATTGTAAATTAATGTGAATTTTAAATTTGTAACTTAATTTTAAGTAATTGCTAAGTCTATCTTTACTATTCATGACTACGTGGGAACAAATTAATTTAAATCTTTTAAAATACAAAGAGGAAATAGTAGGTCAATCCAAACGCGCGATAAAAAAGGAAGTTCCCAAAGGAGAAACTACTAGACAAGAAATTCGAGATGCTCTTATCATATTATTTAATGATACTACTAGTTATATAAATACTTTTTGGCATAATTTAGATAACGAACAAAAATTTCTGTTAAAAATATATTTAATTCAATTAGAGAAAAAGTTGCTAAATCCTTTATTTGCTTAAACGTTGAGTACCTAGTTCCGACTACTTGTTTAGGGAAAACAGATTGTTTGTTGGTAGACGAAAGCTTCATTACAGAGAAAAAACCCTCAAATATGACGACACCAACGGAATTTTTTAATTTAGCAAGCAAAATCGTGCCCCAAGAATTTGACGGTTCACTCGATAAATTGCAGTCCTTTATAGACGCGTTACATTTGTTAGACGCAAATTCCGAGAATCATGCAAGCAATGCAGTTGCCTACATTAAAACGCGCTTATCCGGTAAAGCTCGAAATATTATTACAACAGAAAATTCGCTGAAAGAAATTATTACTACTTTAAAATCCAAAATTAAAGGCGAAAGCTCGCAAGTATTAGTAAATAAACTACTTAATTTCAAGCAAAATTACAAAGATGCTTCAGTTTATTGCACAGAAGTTGAAAAATTAGCACAAAATTTAGAAAATGCGTTTATTAGTGAGGGTGTACCTCATGACGTTGCAAGCAAATATACCGCGGAACATGTCGTTCGATCTTTAAGTAATAATGCTAGTTCAGAAAAAACACGCTTGGTTATGGAAGCAGGTTCCTTTGATACTGTTCAAAATGCCATTACAAAATTTGCCAGTGTCAATCCCAGTAATTCTGTCGATACATCGAGTGTTCTGTATTTCAAACAGAACCGCAATTATAAATATTATAATAACAATAGAGGCAGGGCACAAAATTATAACATCAACAATAATTTCCGATCAAATAATAATATGCGTGGTAGAGATAATTATAGAGATAATTATAGATTCAACTCAAATAATGGGAATAGATCGAACTCTTATAGAAACCGTTCGAACGCAGTCAGAGGCACGGGTGCAAACACTCCGTCGGGAAACGAGCAGGGTCCCCAACAAGTACAGTTGGGGGACAAAATGTAAATGTATTTACTTGCAATTTATCTTTTTCTAATTTCGTAATTTTGCCAACTGAAATGACAGGAACAGAAAATACGTACTTAGTCGATACGGGTGCTGATATATCCATCTTTAAAAGAACTAAAATTTTTCCTCAGCAAATGTACCTACCCATTCCCAGTGACATCAGAGGTGTGACAGACGGTGTAATAAAATCTCTAGGAACTACAGAAACTAAAATATTCGTAAATAATCATGCAATCACGCATAAATTTCACATTGTAAATTCAAATTTTCCAATTCCCGCAGACGCAATTTTAGGTAGAGACTTTCTGTCGAAATACAAATGTATTCTTAATTATTCAAATTGGACAATAAACATTAAAATTAATAACGAAAATGTAACCATTCCAATTCACAGTAGTCCAGAAGAACATTCACTAGTTCTTCCTCCTAGATGCGAAGTAATAAGACATCTGAAACATTTAAAACATCTTACGCAGGATTCGGTAGTACTTAACAAAGAAGTATATCCTGGTGTTTTCGTAGCTAGTACAATTATTTCTAAAAATTATCCATTAGTTAAAATTATTAACACTAATTGTGAAAATGTTATATTAAAGGATATTTCACTTGACACCATAAATCTGAATGAGTTTAATGTGTACAACATCGAATCGGAAAATAACGATAGACATTTAACGTTGATGAAGCAATTAAATACTCATGAAATACCTGAATTTGTTAGAGATGATGTAGTTCAGTTGTGTGAAGAATTTTTAGATATTTTTGCTTTGAAAACAGATAAATTGACAGTAAATAATTTCTACAAACAAGAATTAAAACTCGCAGATAATACCCCAGTTTATATAAAAATTATAGAACACCTAGAGTACACAAAGACGAAATAAATCGTCAAGTTCAAAAAATGCTAGAAGATGGAATTATTGAGCCATCCACTTCTGATTATAATAGCCCCGTTCTTTTAGTTCCAAAAAAATCTAAAAATGAAGAAAAACAATGGCGTCTAGTAATAGATTTCCGTCAAATAAATAAAAAACTTATTGCGGACAAATTCCCATTGCCACGGATTGATGACATTTTAGATCAACTAGGTAGAGCTAAATGGTTTTCAGTGATTGACTTAGCATCAGGTTTTCACCAAATACCGTTACAAGAGCATTCACGCAATATAACGTCGTTTAGTACTGAAACTGGTTCTTTCAGGTATACCAGGGTTCCATTTGGTTTGTCAGTGAGTCCTAATAGCTTTTCGCGAATGATGTCATTAGCATTCGCAGGAGTCACGCCCGAAAAAGCATTTCTTTATATAGATGATCTAATAGTAGTAGGCTGCTCTGAGAAGCATCATCTTAAGAATTTAGAAAAGGTATTCGAAACATGTAGGAAATTTAACTTAAAATTAAACCCCGAAAAATGTACATTCTTCAAAAAAGAAGTCACATACCTTGGGCACAAAATTACAAGTAAAGGGATCTTACCGGATGAATCAAAGTATGATATTATAGACAAATACCCCGTTCCCCAAAACGCGGATCAAGTACAACGCTTCGTCGCTTTCACCAATTATTATCGCAGATTTATACCGAATTTTGCTGAAATTACTGCCCCTTTAAATAAGTTAACTAGAAAACATGCAACTTTTGTTTGGACAAGCGAATGTCAACATTCGTTCGAAAAGTTAAAAAGTAGTTTAATTTCCCCTCAGATATTGCAATACCCAGACTTTTCAAAACCATTCATTATAACGAGTGACGCATCTGGTGATGCATGCGGTGCTATACTCGCACAAAAATTCAATGGTGTTGAATTGCCAATTGCTTACGCTTCACGTTCTTTCACTAAAAGCGAAAAAAACAAACCCACCATTTTAAAAGAACTATTAGCAGTACATTGGGCTATAAAATATTTCCATTGTTACGTTTACGGTACCAAATTTTTGGTAAAAACAGATCACCGACCATTAGTACATTTATTCTCCATGAAAGACCCAACTTCAAAACTCACTAGAATGCGTTTAGATTTAGAAGAATACAATTTCGAAATTCAATACGTTAGAGGTCAAGACAATGTATGTGCAGATGCTCTTTCTAGAATAACAATTGATACACTTAAAGACATTACAAGGAATGTAAATCACGTGCTTGCAACTACCCGATCAATGTCAAAAATATCATGTAAACAACGCGAATTACCAATGATACAGTCGCAAACAAAACCAAAGGTCTATGAAGCATTAGACAATTATGAAACTTTAAAATTGCCCATATTACAATTCAAAATATTATCTACATCACTTAGACTGATGATTAGGTATAAAAGAAAATTGAACGTTCAAAAAACATATCCAATCATTAACGGTACTATTGCATTAGAGCAAATACTACCTAAGCTAGAATCTATAGCTGATGATTGTAAGTTTAATGAATTAAGACTAAGCTTAGCCGACGATATTTTTAAACAGTATACTGTAAATGAATTTAAAGAATTAGGGCACAAATATCTTAATAAACTTACCATTCTACCTTGCAGTGAAAAAAAAAGTGATCACTAATAAAAATGAAAAACTGCAATTAATACAAAAATTCCACAATAACCCTTTCCTAGGAGGTCATTGCGGTCAAAAACGGACTCTTAAAAAACTTAGAGCTTCTTTTAGATGGAAAAATATGTCACGTGATATTGCTAATTTCACTAAAAACTGTCATAAATGTCAGATAAATAAGACTAAGATTAAACCCCCCGAACCATTAATAATTACTCCCACTCCCCAAAAACCCTTTGATATCGTTTCTATCGATACAATTGGCAAACTACCCAGATCGGTTGAAGGTTACGAATACGCTGTAACAATACAATGCGAACTAACTAAATATATAGTAATAATTCCTATACAAAATAAGGAAGCAAATACTGTTCCAGATTGCATAGTCAAAAATTTCATTCTTATATACGGACCCATGAAGGAAGTACGAACAGATATGGGCACCGAATATAAGAACGAAGTATTCAAAAATATAGCAAAATTGTTAAGAATCGAACATAAAACTTCAACCGCATATCACAGCCAGTCGATAGGTGGATGTGAAAGAAACCACCGAGTCTTAAACGAATATCTACGTATGTACATAAATGATACAAAATCTGATTGGCCAACATGGAGTCAATATTACGCATTTTGTTATAATACTACCCCAAATACTTATCATAATTACACACCATTCGAATTAGTGTTCGGTAGAAAATCAAACATTCCTGAGTCGTTACTAGGCACACAAATTGATCCCCTGTATAACATTGATGCATATGAGCAAGAATTCAGATATAGAATGCAACTCGCACAGCGAAGGGCGAGAGAGCAACTCGAAAAATCAAAATTTGATCGTAAAAACTATTTAGATAGTAAAGCAAGTAAAATTGATTTGAAACCAGGTGATCTAGTTACAGTAACTAACGAGGCTCGACACAAATTCGATTCTTGGTACAATGGTCCTTTTGAAATTGTCAATACTCACGAGGCAAATTGTACAATTAAGGATAATAAGGGTAGACTTTCCACAGTACACAAAAATCGTGTACGCAAATATAATAATCAAGATTGTAAATAATAACTAAATATAAGATAAAATAAATGCAATGTTTTAGTATTACTTAGATCTAAGATTTTATTGTTAGTTAAATAAGTTTAAAATAAGCAGTAAGGAATAACAGGTATGCATGTCTTACCTGAAAATCATATTTAATTACTTTTGAAAATAGAACACCCAGGTTCCTGTTAATGCCTCTTGCAAGTGGCCATAGCAAGGGTCATTCTCCTAAAAATGGGTGGTGTAACACTCAGTATAGTGTTATAAGTATTGTAAAACATTTAATAATATAAGTCAGCAGTTTGACTGAATGCGGAAGCTTACGACATGCATGCTTGCTATTCTAATATAGTAAAATGTATATAGTAATACGTAGATAGGAATCTAGATTGCCAATATCGCACATTCCTTTATTTTAGTCTATATATATACCTTGTACATATATTAACGGACAATTACAATTACGATTATAATTAGATTTACGCAGTATCAAGTAAATAAAGACATATCGAACAATATGGTGTTATTAATTATATAAACGAACCAACAAAGTATTACATCAAGATAGAAATGTGAAATTTTCTGTACAACTCCAATATAGATATGAGTACACGGAAAGGTTGTCAGATTATGTAATTTTTTGTCACAACCACCTATTTTTTTTATTCCAAATTAGAGTAAAATGTACGCGTGTTTCTCCGTCAAAATCTGAAAGAATTAAATGAAATTGATCAAAACGGATGTAATTCCCGTGTAGACCAATGTTTTCTTGTGAGATATAGCTTTTTGAATTGCGGAAAAAAGTTTAATTTGAGTAATTAAATTAAGAAATTCCGGAATGCTGCGATACTGAATTATTTGTATTTTAGCAGCGCCTTCAGCTGCTACGGATATGCACCCAACTTCTTGGCCCCGCCTAATAGGACTGTTCGAACTTTTTGCGGTTGTCTGGAGTATTTTATTTCACTTTTTCTCACTCCAATTTTACGCATTCATATTATTACCAGTTTCGAAGCTATATGATTTTACCATGCAAGTATACATATACGAAAAAAATTTTTCGTATATGGATAAATGTATGAATGCATTGTATTGTATATGATTTTAATGACAATACAGAAGTAGGTATAGATACAATTTATTTTTATTTTGGTGATTGACTTATTGCGATTTTGGTTAGTTCTTTAATTTGTATGCAGAAATAGCGTTGCAGTAGCATTGAAACATGTTGCTGCATGTATTATGCTTGTATTGCCTATTTAGCATCCGCTATAGTAAATTAATGAACTTAGAAAATTTTTTGAATTTTCTTTATAATTTCGTGGCGCGTAAAAGGACTCAATTAAATTGACTTTTGGTGATTGACTTATTGCGATTTTGTTTAGTTCTCTAGTTTGCATGCAGAAATAGCGTTGCAGTTGCATTGGAACATGTTGCTGCCTATTATATTTTTCGCATCTGTTAAAATAATTTATGGACTTTGAAAATTTTTTAAAATTTTTAAAATATTTGTTTGAGTTGTGTAATAGACATTTTATATATGTGATTTAATGATAAAATAATTGTCATATACATATATTTATTTTTCAATGTGTGATATCGCCTGGCTTTTCTACGAACTGGATATTTATGCCGCAGAAATTTCCCAGTTGACAATATTAGTGCCCGATGAATGAAGCTCCGCATCAGTATTCGTCTTTTTTTTAATTTGGGGCGCGTATTCCAAATTTTGTATTTAGTAGTATAATCTCCCTCTTGAGAAATGATTAGATTTTAAGCAAAATTGGCAGACCGGAAGTAGTAGTTTACTTCAGTGAAAAAATCGAATTTTGCCAGTATTTCGTCAACTACTAAGTTTAAACAAATTTATAAAGAATTCATATGTACTTAAAATTAAAATTGAGAATAATTTTATTTAAAGTTTTTCGAAATTCCTACCGGAAGTAGGTCTTTTACTCTTATCGAAAATCAGTCATGCTTTTTAGACAAGTACGTGACGAGTATAAAAGTATTTAAAACATAATTTTTAATATCTTTTGTATAAAAAAAATTTCGAAATTCAGACCGGAAGTACCACTTTTACCCTTATCGAATATCGATTTTTTTGCAAATATGTCGTAAGTTACGCATTCTATATGTATTTATCAAGAATACAAAAGTATTTATAATTGGATTTGCAATATTTTTTGTATATATGAAATTTCAAAATTCGGACCGGAAGTCGCACTTTTATTCTTAGCGAGTAGCACTTTTTTGATAATATCTTGCAAAGTATGCATTCTATCGAGATTTATTAAGAGAATAGAAGTACTTAGAATAGGATTGTGAATAATATTTGTATAAAAAATTCTTAAAATCCTATAATTTGAAACGCTCATACGTATAAGAAAGTCGTGTGGTGGCCACACCTAAGTTTTTCATTAAAATTTGGGAAATCATTTATAAATTATTTTTCACAAGATAACATAGTAAGGGCATTTAATCTGTCTTCTTTCATTGTATTTCTCAGGAAAGTTTTTATTCTCTTCAGTCGTGAAAACTGGCCTTCAGACGTTGTCATTGGGATTGTAATGACAATTTTTAAAAGCTTAACAACTTCATTAAAGGTGTCGCTTAATCCATCCAGCAGAAGGCCTAGCAGACCTACAGCACTGACTTCTATATTTTGCCTAAATTCTTCTCTAGAATATTGAACACTTAATTCAGTTCGTAGTCTGCTTGCATTGAGACATGGATAAAATTTTACTGCTTCTTTAAGGCAATCTTCAGGAATTTTTTTTTGAAAAGAGGAGAACTGTTTAAAAGAAATTAAGTTTGCTAATATTAAGTGCCCTGTATACCGAAATCTAGTTTTTATTTCAAGCAAAATAATATCGCACACTTCAATAGTCTCCCTCCGTCTTTGGCTACCATCAGTTACTCTTCGTCGCGTTGATGGTCGAGGAGTCAGTTCTGAGTCATTTTGTTTAACCAACTGATTATCTGTGTCAACGATTTCGGTTCGAATTTTTCCAATAGCGCGTTCAAAATTATCTAAATTATTCTTGATTTTTAATGCATCTGTATTGACATTTTGTAATTGATTAAACAATATGTCCACATGTGGCATAATTTTATGAAAGGAAGTTAACCAATAGATAAAATTTTCCTCCTCTAAAATTCGCAAATTGGCACCAGCTTGATGAATGGTAGTTTGTAAACTAGCTTCTCCCTCGATTTGTTCTAGAGCTCGGTGCTCATATATTGTATTCACTGTCCTAGAATTGAAGTTCCATCTTATTTTTGAAGAACGAGGTAAGCTTTTTCCCTGAAGGAATTCTTCCAATCTTGCAGCTCGTTGTGGTGAAGTGGAGAAAAAAAGTACATAATCCCGTCAGATTGGCAAAAAAATCTGCATTTGCTACTGCTCGATGTAGCATGTGACATAATAAGATTTGTCTGATGTGCGTAACAATGTACAAAATTGGCCCTTGGATACTGGTCTTGGACATGTCTTTGCACGCCGTTAATAGCACCACTCATGACTGCTGCCCCATCGTAGCTCTGTGCAATCAGTTTTTCTGGGTCATCAACAAGCAAACTAATTTCGTTAAGGATGGAAGCAGATAAAGAAGTAGCATCATGTCCACTAGGCAGAAGAAATTTCCAAAATCTTTCGACCGGTCTCGCGTTCACAATATATCTTAAAACAACCACCAACTGAAACTGATTGGACACATCTGTGGTTTCATCAGCTATCACAGATGTGAAGTCGGTTGCTTTAATTTCACTGGAAGCTTGTCCATGATACACGTTCAACATTGCATCAAGCAGCTCATTCTGTATCGTTTTTGATAATCCCTTAAAGACCGGTGCTGCTTCGATGTGATCTCTGAGCAATTTATCCAATTCTGCCGTAAAATTTATCAATTCCCGAAAAATGCCCTTGGTATTCCACGTTTGCCGTTCATCATGACCCCGAAGTGCCAGTTCAAACGCGCCACAAAATCTAATGCAATTTATTATTAAATTTAAGACATGCCTATTTTTTGTTACCTGTTCATTGTGTTATTGAACTGCTTTTCTATATGATGAATCTAAAACATTCTGAATGTTATTTTTTCCCAACATTCTTAGACTAAATATATTTTTCAAATGCCCTTCGGAATTTTCATGTTTCGTAATTTTAGCACTACGATGAATTAAGTCTTTTGTTCCGTTCTTTGACCAAGACGGTTCACCACCAAACAAAAGACACGGAAAATAAAACAAAGTATTTTTAATTTCACACCCACAAATCCAGTCATTTTTCTGATAAATATTCATTTTGAATTTTCTTATAACGTCTTTACCTTTAACAGATTGTTTATTTTCTAAACATAATTGAGGCATCGGGCGTTTAAGATTTTTTATTACGATTTTTTCATCATACGTTAACCGCGAAAACGTGTTATTCTGTAACGCAGAGACGAAATTTATCTTACAACAGCGGTGAGCAGACTGGAGATCTTGCTCACACGCTATGTATTATACGATATGGAAGTAGAACAAAATACAGTTCTCCCCACCTTCAATGTAATGTTAATGGCTTAATGGAGCAACGGTTGGGCTTTGCTCATGGGTATGTTTCTCTCGGTGGAAGGGGTAAACATTCGAATAGTTGCTCGTGCGCTGTTAGTCGTCATTATATCTGTGACGACGATCGGTGCATGTAGGTTGTTACGCGTGCCGCACACGTCACGTTCCTGTTCAATAACTATGAATACGTAATAAATAAATAGTTTCACAGTTAGTCGCCGCTTGGTTTGTTTTGTTTCAAAATTCCAGGGGGTGCAATTGCTCACTTGCTTTCATTAAAGAGCCGCCACTGACCGGAAGTATCACTTTTACCTTTATCGAGTAGCACTTTTTTGCAAATATCTCGTAAAGTATGCATTCTATAGTAATTTATTAAGAGAATAGAAGTACTTAGAATAGGATTCTGAATAATTTTCCTATAGCAAAATTTTTTTGTGTAACACACTTACAGGTTTAATTTTTTAAGAAGATAAAACTATTTAAAACTTAATTTAGACCAACTATTGTATAATTTGAAACGCACATATTGCTGTGACCTTAATAATTTGAATAATATTTAGAAAATGATTTTAACTCTTGGAAATAAACAATCACAGTTATATTGCTAAAAAACGGTGGGTTAGCAACTTAACAGTGGTTTATGCTCTTATTTGCTCCTCTTATCTTTAACAAAATCTCTTCCCGGCATTTACTCTATATCTCAGGGTGTAGGTAGCTTTAACACTTCAAAGTGGTATGGCAATTTATAAAGCAAAACACAAATTTTTCAAAGAACAAATATAATAACTTTATTTAACATATAGTTTTATAATATAAATTAAAACCTTTATTTCAACTTTTATTAAACATTTACAAAATATTAACAAATAAATAATATTACCAAAAATGTATGATGTATAATATTTCAAAATAGAAAATATTGAAAAACAGATATTCCTAAGACAATTAAATAACACTCAAAAATTATGAATCTATCCACATGTATGCCTTTTAGCATGTATAATTATAACCAAAATATATAATAAAAATTTTCAAAAAACAAAATAATTCCAGTCTAAGTTTTATTATACTTAATTATGATGTTCGCATAATCACAATTAAATACCTCATTCCTAGGTCGAACATATAAATCAATCCGAGACACATCCTCGGAAATTTCTCATGATTTTCGCAAGAATGGATCGCATTCACGTTACTTTTCGCTGAAATTACTGACTAAACTCCGTAACTACTTTCACAATCGAAAATTAATTTTTTTGGATTGTGTTATGAAATAACAAAAGAGAAACACGCAAAATGTGTACTAAAAATGGAACAAATGAAATAAGAATATTAAACACACACAAAACGATGATATAGATTATTTTTTCAATTTTTCTACACTTTTTCGGATTCTACAAATTTGTTCTTCTGCCTCAAATTTCGGAAGGGTAGATTTTGTGGATGTTGTGGATCTATGAGTTCTGGTAGAACGCAATTTTCATAGAAATCTCGTAGTTGTAACTCCATATGATTCGTCCAGAAGATGTCATCTCTGTAAATCTAAACAGGTTGAATAAGCAGTTAACATATTTTTATTCCTAATAGTGTGTTTTCAAACATGCTCTACTTCCATTCCCAGTGGACTCCACAAGACAAAATAGCACACATTCCTTTGAGAAATGTGTAGTTGTCCTTGGACCTGGTAGTAAAAATGGGCTGTTTTCTTCAAATGAAAGATTCCATCATCATCATCAATTATTGCAAATTTGATTTTCTTCTGGTCGACGGCATCACGAGGTGACAAATTACAAATGGACTTTGGACACTTAATTTCTATGATCGCATCGGTACCGATTAGTCCGTGTGGCGAGGCACCAAGAAAACCAAGCACGGAATCTACGAAAAGTCCACATGAGGACACTTCAAGTCCAAAATGTTTTTCAAATTCCTTTCTAGCAATTGGCTCGTGGCTAATACCCCACTCGGTAGCCTCGTTTCCTGTGAAAGTACTATACACCAATTCTTTAACAGTTGCATTACAACTATTACAAGACGTGGTTGACCTCATTCTGCATATTCTGTCAAAACTGGGAGCAGTCAGTCTATTGTGACGTTCGGTTCTCCAGTCGTCATTGCTACTTTGCCCATCAGTTTTTTTCTCTAAGTCACGAATTTGAGAAGGCGTTTTTTGTAGATTTTCCAAACATTTTTTTTCAGGATTTCATAATTCTCGGGCAGTTCAGCAGAAAGAAGAGCCGTGACAGGCCCGTAATCTTTGTCTGCGGGTGCCTTAGCATTCAACTTCTTGCGATATTTTTCAGGGAATAAGGTCTTTGGGGATTTATGGTAGAGGTGTTGCTTTTCTCTTCTGCGCATTAATTTTTTGGTAAATTGTCCAGGGCTTTTCTGCGATATTGCCTTATATATTATGCCAGGATAATTATGTGATCCTGCTGAAAAACTCACACTTGCTGCTTCGCATCGAGTTTGGTATGAACCTCTGCTGGATAAATTCAATCTTTTCCCACTCACAAATTTTGCGACAACTGAATTGTAGCACTCTGCAGCATTATTATCTATGTTTAGGAGAAGACTATCAGCATTATGCACTAAGCGGTACAACAGAATTTCGACATCTTGCAAAAGACCACTTTCCGTCATTTCATTCACCCACTTGCGTTCATCCTTACCTACATAATATATATATTAAATGATACACTATGAAAAATCCACTTCCAGAATACTTACCTTGACAAAAATATTATTTACAATTCGAATGCTCTCCAAATATATGTTTGGATGAATTGAGAATATCAGAACGCAGTTTCCTCACTTTTTGCTCATGTGAAATATCTTCTTTAATCCAGTGTTTAACAGCACATTGCCTCAGCTAATTTTCTTGTTACGCTGCTATCCCCGTCTCCTATAAGATATTTATATTTCAGCCCGTGCATTTCAATGCTGCTTTTGAAACCCTCTACAATTATTTCTGCTTCCATTGCATGTTTGCACCAATTTTTGAAACAGGTATGAGGTTTGACATCTTCTTGTTTTTTTTTCTGCACGGGAACACATACAACAATATTTGTTCTTGATACCAAGATAAAATATTTTTTTGGATTTTTGCCCAATAATAACTCCCTAAAAATGAAATATTATGTTCTCAATGTCTTCATGGAAATACATGTCAAACAAAATTGAGGAAAGTACTAACAACACCTGATGACGCACTGTAATTCGTCCGATATGAACGCTTACACCAGGCTCCATCTGCTATTACAGCGATATGTGTAATGCCGTCTTGATCCACGTCTCCTACTTCCTTTGCGAGTTGAGCCTCTTCCTTTCCTGCTGCCTCCATTAAATCAAATGCACTTCCACTAATGAGAGGAGAAATTTCATCCTGAGTTGCAGCAAACTTTGGAAAACTCATACAAGGAATGTTACAAAATGCAAGAATTTTCTCCAGCTGCGAAAAACCACCTCCTGAGGATATCATTCCCAAGACTGCTGCTTTGTTTATATCAAGCGAATTTTTTGATGCACTATCTGTGCTTACGGATGATGTTTCCTTGCACATTGCACATTGTAAATAAAAAATACTATTGAGACCAAGTTTCTTTTCATTTATTATTTTCAAATTCTCAGTATTGCAGGAAAACAATGGATTATGTTTGAACTCCACAATTGATTTAAAGAATTGTTCAACATCAATTATTCTTCTACCAGAAACAGAGTATTCAGAATGTGCACTCTCTTTTATTATTACAATTCTAAAATAAACTCAAAACGCAATTAATTTATAACGAACAGCTCTCTCTGTATGTGCTTATGTGTACAGGATGTTTCCAAAGACAAGCCTAAGAGCTTTTGTTTACATGAAAGACCCCCTTTAATTTTTGACAAGGAATCACCCTCTAAAAACTTTCCAAACTTATTTGGAAACATCCTGTATATAACTTGCTTTATAATACAAATAATAATTTAAATAGTTGCTGGAACTGCCTACTTTGAAATATTTTCATTTGTTAAGTCAACTTCAGGTTCACGTTCATTCGCATGTAATACATCCATGTAATCTTTATCAACATCCTCATGACTAACCGAACTTGAAAGAAAAAATAAATAAATATCATATAAATGATTGAGAAAGGTATTGAATTTACGTTTGGCAAACTTGAACGGTTGATGATGGATCACTCTCATTGCTCTTATAGAGTCTTTTTAACACTTGCCTGCTTCTATTTTTCCGCTTTGAGGATAATCTTGGATATTTCTTTAAGTTTCTGTTGCCTCTTGCCATTGTGAATACCTTTACATCACACTCTACTTCGGCACTCAACACCAAAAAGTGTCAAAAAATTAATTCTCCAAATAATAAGAACAGCGAACAGCCCTAACTAGTATTTACTGTATGTGCGAAAAGCCAGCAGGGATCGCGATATAACTATACTTATCACGAAAAGAAAAACTTTTATTGAGTTGATTGCGTAATTGTGGAAAGTGTCTCGTTCACATATGCACATACAAATATTTTATTGCAGCAAAAAAAAATTGTCAGTTTCATATACATTCTTCGTACATTTCGTTGAGATGTCTTTGAATACATTTATTGCACTTGTTTGAATGGAATACTTTAATTTTTGTTTATATATAGTATTTGCCAAATATTTGCTTTTCTAAAAGAAATAACTATAGCGAAATATCCTTCCTTCATGCAAAAAACGCTAAAATCAAATAAACTCAGGAAAAATACAAATCTGCTTGTAGGAACAGACTCTTTTTTGCTAGTATAATCGACCATCGTATTTGTCACGATATTCTGCTGCCGTTGATTTGAATAGTTCAGTTGTTTCTCTGTATTCGGGTGACGGAAAACAACACATTCATTTCAAATATGTGAGAATGAGATGGCTTGCATTTGGCTCCTCCTACGGGCCAACACCTCCAAAAGCAATTATAGTGAATTCCCAAATACAAATCGACTTTAATATCCCCTTAACAAAGAAAAATTAGGGGGCATTGGTCAAATCGTGGAAATTGACGAATCTAAATTCGGAAAGCGAAAGTACCATCGTGGACATTATGTGGAGGGACAGTGGGTATTTGGTGGTTACGAGCGAGGCACAGGCAGGGTTTTTATGGTTCCAGTTGAAAATCGGTAAGAGTTATTTATTACTAAATTTTAAATACTGTGTGTGCGCGCGGGCGGCTGTGAGCGCGCGTTTGCGTTTGCGTGTGTGTGTGCGCGGCTGTGTGTGCGTGTGTGTGTGCGCGCGCGCGCGCACACACACGCGCGATAACACATAAGCAACAATTACATACAATGGGTTGGTTGTGTGTTTCGACGAGTGTTCAGTTTGGACTGAATTATATTGAACTGGAGTATATTAGGCCATGTTCATTAAATGTTTTCTCTTCTTTTGCAGGTCTGCTGATACGTTGCTTCCAATTATCCGTGACTGGATTGAACCGGGAACAACGATCATCAGCGATTACTGGAAAGCATACGATTGTCTGTCTATGCAGGGGTATGAGCACCTGAAGGTCAACCATTCCTTGAATTTCAAGGACCCAGACACAGGGGCTCATACTAATGCGATAGAGTCCTCGTGGCGGGCCGCCAAGTGTACGATGAGTTCTAGCGGACGACGAAAATCTCATATTCCGGGTAATTTGGCTCGGTATATCTTTCGTAAGAAGTGTGCCGAACTAAAATTAGATCGGACTGTGGAATTTTTACGTTTAGCAGGACAGTTGTACAATCCATTGTCTCCCAGAGAATTTCCACGAGACGATGACGTAACTGACAACTCAGACAATGAATGACTTAGACTAGACGCACAATACACCACCACAATACTACTACTGTTGACTTTAACAAGAATGTCTAATGAGACTTTGACAATCTGATAGAGACGGGGACTAATAGACAGACTTGTTGGCATACACCATTTTGGGTATTAGGGGTCTTTCAAGGCGCGGACATCTGCAAAAATTTCGAGGTCGAAATTTTCAACATCACATTAATTTCTTATAGACTTCGAGGTCGAAATTTTCATCATCACAATACTTCTTTATAGTACACATGATAAGGTATTATTGAAAAACTACCGACCCGATAATTTATATTGTGAAGCAAATTCAAGAAGAACTGAAAAATTACTAACATTTTTTGACCTTGTCATTTGGTATTGCCTACATGCGCACCTATGATCATTATTTTGTCCTACTAATAAATTACAGAAGGTATGAATTGTTGCACTCTCATTGTTAAATACATTGCTTTATTGTGCTTGTAATAGGCCCTTTACGACCATAGAAGATTTTCTAGCTCTTTAGACAACCAGAGCAAACTTTAATAAGACGGTCCATGCAGCGTGGACATTGTAAGACGCAGGAAGAGAGGTCTCACTTCAGGCAGTTGTGAGAAAAGAAGAGATACGAAGGCATTTGATATCGACATATAACAAGACAGTCAAATACCTGTACCGCACTTTGTATTTTTTGTCTATTTCATAGTACTTTCTTCCATGTTTTCTAGTTTATGCATTGCTTATAACTGAAATGTTTAATGTATTCAAATCATAAGTAATTTCTGTATTTATCGACTATTTTATTTTGTTGCTTGTAAATTGTATGTTGTAGATCTTTTAATTTTTAAATATGTATCCTTATCGTAATTAATTTAATGTGTATGTTAATTAAGAAAGTTACCTTTTTCTTATACTTCTTTTGTACAAATATATTGTTTAATCTTAAAAAATCACCTTACATTTCAATAAAATATTCATTAAAAATGTTGTATATTGCATTATTACTTGGGTTTAATTTTTCATATTTGTTATATCACATTAACACACCTAGATCTAACTGCTACCACTAAAAACTACCCATCAATCCTGTTTATAATGGCTGTGTTCTCTATTGTAAATTTTAAATTAAAATGTCTTATCAGAGAAATTACTTGGATGGTTTTCGATGGTAACCAATAGTTTATGGGTGTTTTTGTAGTATACCTAATTTTAAGAATTAAACACAAGTAATTTCTCTGGTAGCACAATTCTACATAAAATTTACAAGAGAGTGTCGCCCCTATAAGTATAATTTTTACTGGTAGTAATTAGCGTAGCATCTTTTTTTTTTATCAAATTACTGACACCTACGTTAATGTTACTGATACTTCAGTTCTGCACAAATAATTGTTGGTACACATTACATAAAATAAGAAAAGGTAATTTTTGCTATACAATTTTACTATACATTATGATTGATGTATAACTTGTACTTAATGAATAATAAGAATAAATTAATATAGGAAAATTAAAAGGTATTGCACTTTTAAATTGTTTTAACAAATATCTTGAGTTAGGCTTAAATTATTGCAATAAAATCAACAACCTCATATACAAACTTTTTTAAGAATTATTTTTTCTTTAAGATTATGTGTAGGAATATATTTTTTCTACTCCCATACTTTAATTGTATTATTAGATATGCCGAACCTGTACTATAATGGTGTTCATTACGATACAGATTTTCATTATGTTACAAGTTTATATCCAATAGGAATACAGATTTTTCATTACGATACAAGTTTATATCCAATAGGAATGCGACATTTCAATATTCAAACAATATTCAATATGGCGACTGCATATCTGACAGATATACAAATTAAATAAATGTGACAGTTCTCTGCAATTTACAAGTAAGTACTTGAAATTTGTGCTTTTTTGAAAATATAAACGGTAAAAATGAGGGATAATGACAGTGAAATGTAATAATTGACTCCACCAGAAATTATGGAACAAGCCTTAGTAGCCACGAACAATTTATTACCAGCCAAATTCACAAAAACGTACGAAAAATTTTAACCTCAATTTATGAAATGGATTGTTCAAAAAATATGTTTTATTATGGGGTCGTAGAAAAAATAGTGTATGCAATTCGCATTTAATGGCTATTAAGACACTTGTATTCATTACAATACTCGGCTTCGCCTCGTATTGTAATTCTCTTACTCGTGTCTTAATAGCTATCATTAAATGCTCATTGCATAATATACTATAAATTATGCTTTATACAATTATTAACCGATTAAGTAATTAATTTTTACATAGACTATAATATTATAAAATCTATTGAAATCTTCAGCAAATAATTTACTATGACATGCTTACTTATTTTGGACATATTTGACTCAATCTTTTAATTCAACTCATTTTTAGTTTATTTCATAATATAGATATTTTAAATGCGTCTAATATCTTAACCGTGATCACCTTGATATTGATATCAAGTAGATATTTTAAGTGATAGGAAAATTTTTTCATTTTTATTTCAGTTGGCAATGGTCGAAATGTAAATACCAATCTGACGTTGAATTTTATTTTGTAAATAAAACTTCAAGTATTTTATTATAAAATGATAAAATTATGGTCGAAATTTGTATATTTATATAAATAATGGTCATTTACTGCGTTTAGTGTTGATGAATATGTTGTACACTGATGTTTTTATGACCAAAACAAATTAAGTGTGATACTATATGCGATAGTTCTAACCTACAAGGTATGTTAAGTTTTCTTGAAATTTTGGCTTTTCGGTGCTTTTCCGCAAGAAGTGCTATATAGAAAATAGTCTTCTTTTAAGGCCTTCTTTACGTTGGATTCGTTAAATCCGCCATTTTCGCACGCCATGTATTCTTAAATTTTCCCTTAGTAACTATATATGAGGTGTTTTTGGAAATTAAACCCGGTCATTGGGGTTACAACACGGTTAGCATGAATGCGTTCGTTAATTCAGTCGGGTAAAAACAACCGTGTTCGTAAAATCGAAAAAGTAACTGGGTTCAACAACCCGGTTCGATTTTCATAACCCTGGTAAGTGAGGAGGGTAATGCGGGTTGTTTTACCCCCTCTCCGGTCCATTTTTTTCTGTCGTATTGCCAGTACAGCTAAACCACAGAATAACCCAGAAGCGACACTTATGGCGGCGCCTTTGATCTTTTATTGGCAAATCTGGGAGACCTTGACAGCCATTTAAATGTAGGTACTAAGCGCGAAATTCAAATTTGCGGAAAGAGAGAAATGAGTTGAAATTTAAAAAAGTTAAAATATGTAAATAAATCCATAATAAATAAGGTATTATTAAAAAAACACTCTTGTTAATGTTTCACAAACGTATATTTTCAAAATGGTCGAAATACGAATTTATAAATGCGACAGAATCGACAATTTTACATTAGGTGTATGCTTTTTATATTTTAATAAACGATTAGCATATTTCAAAGCATAGAACATTCTTAACCTAATAAACAATTTCAATAAATACGATTTTGGAAAGTCAGGACACAAGTTACAAGGAAGATCTTTCATACATTCAAAGTATAATGAAGCTATACCTTTTTTGACAATTAGTTCTTCAAACATAGAAAAAAATATTTTTTCCAAATTATAAATGTAATTTAGAAAGTTTATATGCGGAACATGAAGTTTTCCATAAATATTTCCCTCTCCATTGTAGGCTTTCAAATATGTATATATTGTACTACTATCCAGTTGTTCGTTGCTTTTTAAATATTCTTCACAACTAGCACATTTATGAAAAGCAATTACTTTTTTGGCAAGGTAACCGCAAACATAAACAAATGCATTCTGTGCAGGAAAATCTTCGTTTCTATAATCGTATTCTGAAAGAAACTTTGGAGAACTTGCCAGAATGCTATTTTGGATCTCCGCATTACTTTCCTCAACGTATTTACAATTCTTTAATTTAGTCAATAAACTACTAAAGTCGTCTGTGCAGTTAGCGTTGCTGCTGTGAAAGTAAATTTGACTAAACAATTTTTTGAAAGCCCTTTCAAATTGAATAGGGGTAGGATTAGTGCTATTTCCACCTTGTTGTCGAATACTTCCAAAAAAGTTTTCTAAGCAATCCTGATTTATATGCCTCGTTATTAGTCGTTTGTATCCTTTACTTTGGCATATCTCCCATAATTTCCTTACGCCATTGATGGTAATTAGCCAACATGATAGAAATTTGGTGGATGAGGTAATGTCTTTTCCCCTCTTGCAAATTTTCAAGTTCTTAATAAAGTCACACATGTTGCTTAGAAATTCAAGTTGATATTCCTCACCAGTAAAAACAGCTTTGTAACCCATAGTGGCGTTCTTTTGTGAGTTCAATATATCAAATAAGTTATTAAATTTTTGTATCACCGTAACTGTAGTTATTGCTTCAGGTGGAAGCGCCCCTAAACTGATGTAAGTGTTCATCCCACTTGCTACAGTATTACTTAAAACTTGAGCAGCTAGTTTCACCTTCATTTTGTCAAAATTTGTAGGATATAGGTGAGAATGTGTGAGTTTAGCAGCTAATCTATTGTCTAACATCTTATCCTTTTCGTAAAAGTCAATAATGTATGACCATGAAGTTTGTTCATTATTACAGACAAAATGGTTTTTCAGTAAATTATTTCTTGTCGCCTTTAATAAATGAGGAGTGTCAAATAAATAAATTATTTCGGTACCATCAACATTAAACGTTTGATTGTCAGGTGTAACTCCCAGTAAGTTTGCCAGTTGTATAAAATTAGATCCCATATCCGTTATAAGAGCATTCACAACTAACCCAAGAGAAGACAATCTTCTTATGGTTTCTTCAAGCACCGGAGTAAGATCTCTCGCAGCAAATGTTGTTGTAACAAAAAAGTAACCTAATGGTTGTTTCCAGCTTTGATGCAATCCCCTGGCCATAATGACTGTAACATTGCGAGCAGCTACGAATTCTTTTTCGCCAACTCCAAGATCTTTTAATCCCACAATTTCATCTCTACCAATATGATAAAAAAAAATCTGCTTCACTGACATTTCATCTATGCACAATATACAGTCCTTCTCTTCTTGGGTTATTAAATCAACTTTAATTTTAAGTGCTGTGTATAGTGCTTCATTATTCAAACCTGGTAGATATATTAGATTTTGAGTCATACGTTCCAGGGAACGTTTAGTAGGCAAACAAAACAATTTTTGTAGAAATCCGTAGGCTCGAGGCCCCAAAAAATATAAAGTGAGTGCAATTTGCTTGTATTCTGTATTATATCTCCTGCCCTTATTTTCTACTTTGCTTAATCGAGCTTGAATTTTAACAAATTTAGCTGTTGCCGGAGGTAAATATTCATCACAACATTTGTCGAAATCACTGAGAGTTTGCTTCTTCTCATGACCTTTAAACAATTTGCGTATGTTCAGATTCTGTCTTCTCATTTCTTTCAATTTTTCTTTAATCTTCTGCTTTCGGGGTGTGTTTGAACTTGAAGCTCTTGGGGTTTGTGTAGAAGCAATCGAAGTGAAGGACATATCAGTATCTGGTAATCCTGTCCATGTAGATGGAGTAGTACTGTTTGTCGGTATATCAAAAAGGTCTGTAAATAAATATATGCTAATGTGAAGAACAATAAAAATAAAACAAAATTTATAGTAGAACAGTTATTAACATGATAAACATAGCAAATCATTATCTATTGGTATTAAATAAACTTACCTGTTGTTTGGGATGCTGACGATGTAGGTTCTAACATAGGGACAACTACTTCGAGCTGCGGGCTAGGACCAAAAATGCAAACATCTAAAATATAGATAAAGTTACATATCCAACCATTTTCAATTAATAACTGGTAACCTTACCTGACAAGATTTTAATGTTTTGTTCCAAAGTTTCTTCCAAATTCCCAATATTCTCTTTATCAGGAAAAATTGTTGGAATTGCCTTCGGAAGTAATCTATTTTTTTCTGGACTTGAAAACATTCTTTCTTCAAAGTGAAGTGCACACACTTTAAAACTGTTATATAATTGCACTGGTGTTTTATCACTTAAATCTAAACGATTACAAACTTCCAACCAACGTCTTCCTCTAAAAATTGTATATAATTTTAGAATGATAAACTACCATATACTGTAATAAATACATACCTCGCAGGATCTTTTGGGAATCTGAATAAAATAATGTTTTTATTTACAGTTCTGCTAGAACAACCTCGAATAGCACACACAGTTCCTCCTTTTAAACTCATTGTAATTGTACAAGAAACTGGTCAAACCAACGAATATAAAAACGCTTTAAACACAACAGCTAACGTACCTCGCTTACAAAACGTACTTATGGTTATAAACAGAACCAAAACACAACATATAGGTTGAAGGAAATACCTACATAAATATGGCGGCACGGCGCATGCGCATACAGTATTGTATTTTGGCGGGATAAAGAGTGTCGCTTCTGGGTTATTCTGTGGCTAAACTATGTTATGAAGATAGGTATTTATAAGGTTATATGCAGACGTTTACGTTACGTTACTCAACGTGACCGCAATTGCATTCGGAAATATTTCATTTAACCGGGTAAAGTTACTGAACCTGTTAGGTACTTTCTAACCGGGTCAGGTTAATGCTATACATTTTCCGAAAACGCCTATGGTAAAGCTTTTTAAATATTTTTGTTGACAGTTTTTAACATTAAAAAGCGTGGAGTACAATGACCGCGAAACAAACTCGCTCTAGACGCGAACGTAAGTAAAACCCGTGCTCGGATAATGACGCCGCGTACAATGAACGCTTCCTTTGGGTAGTGTTTCGCAAATAACCTTGAAAGTTGGTCAACTTTTAACTTTTACGCGCTGAACGTAAAGTCGCCTAACTTCACATCAATGTGTTTAAATATAATTGAGATCCAATATTACAGCATCAGGTTGTGTTATTACATTTTTTATGGTGTCGTCTTGCCTTTTAAAACAATGTCTGTGACAGCTTTAACGTTAAATGAAAAGTTAATTGAGGAAGTGAAAAAATAAGCTTTTCTTTTTGATAAAAAAGAGTGGGATTATAAAAATACTGTCAAAAAACATTAGTATGGGAAAACATTGTATAAAAACTGCTTCTAACAGGTAATATAAAACGATAGTTTTGTCTATACTTCAACTTTAACGAATCATTTGCAGGCTTCCTTATAGAATGTTTACTTAATTCCTCTTGTAATAAATTTAACAACCTATCATATAGATGACGTGACATTCTTGTATGTTTGAAAAAATCTTCTAGGTCTATTGCTTTTATTTTTAAGTAGTTGTTTATAAAATAGCCATCCTTGCCCCTTGAACGGGTTGCTGGTCTCACTCACCAACGTCTTCGTGGTGAATATTGTAAATTTAAATCACAAACTAGTAGGTATAGCTGATAGAGCAAATAAAAATACAAAAAAACTTCAAATTCAGACATCACTCACTTATTTTGACAAATTATGTAATGGTATTTTAAGGTTATGATGAAGAGTCTGTACAATGGACGTATGTATACGCGCTGGCTATGCGTATATTGTAACCACTTTCTACTGATCACCGTATTTTTGACAGTTATTCAGCGTCTAAAGCGCGTTAGTTTCGCGCTTATTGTACTCCACGCTTTTATCACAATTAGAAAATATTAACTTATTTCTTAAAATTGTATGTACGTAAATATTTATTCTGCATAATTCGAGTAATTTATTTATTTATTAGCACTTTTTTCTAGACTTCCTAGTAATTATGCCGACAAGAAAATGTTATGTGTCAAATTGTGACCAAAATGTAAAAGCTTTCCATGCATTTCCACATCCAAAGTCAATTCGTACTCATGAGTGGTTGGAAGCTACAGGATATCCTAATTTGTTCAATGTTATAAGAGAAGATCGACGATTTTCAATTAAGGAATAAATAAGTTCAAATGTAAGAATAATTTAGAATGCTTTCTCCTTAATATTTTGAAATAGAAATAAGTTTTCATATAAAAATAAAGCATTACTAAAAAGATATGTTTCTAATTTATTACTAAGTTAGTATTATAGGTATATTATAATGCACAACATTTTTTAAATATGTCAACTTTACTTACATTAATAGTTTTTATTCTTCACTTTAAATGACTTAAAATATAGCAATATGTGTAGCAGATTTTATTTTAAAATACATCTACTATTTTATCTCGGAACATTTAAAGTGAAGATTAAAAACTATTAAGGTAAATACAAAATAAAAATACATAATATTTAAATTTCCCGGTTTATTGGTTTGATCCATTTTAGTACTGCCTGTAGTTGGCAGGCGGCGCTAAACATTGTCTAAACTTTTTACTATTGGTATGCTATCTTCTATATAGTGATCTGTGGGTTACAGTACCGGTGAGATGATTATTGGAAAGTGATAGTACATTTAAACACAATGTTTTTTATTTTTTAACAATTTGAAATAACACAAAAAAACTGTATTGTGCTACATCATTGAATTCAGAAAAAAAATCTTTATTAAATTTTGTGAAAAAAATAGCAGGTGGCCATTTAACATAAAAAAGTTGATTATCGACCTTTGTGAACCGAGTAACTAAAAATAAAATTTGATATTTCTCTGATAGTACTTTTTAAGTCGTTTAATGTGGTATGTCGATTGTTACAATCAGATTTCAAATAAAGGTTTTTTTGTGGACACTTGTATATATAATTAACAATTCATTAATATGTATTTAACGAACAAGTGTATTAATGAAGGCGATTAATAATCGATATATTTTAACGCGAATCGAAACTTGTCCTAGGGCCCTGCATTATTTTGTGTTACCCTAGCAAAGTCAAAAGTTTTCGTTTCTTATTCAAACTTTGTTCATTAATTTTGTTTTGCATTTGTTTTGAATAGTTATTAAGTAAAATATTTGCAGTAATGGAAATAATATAATAATAATAATAATTTATTCAGTCCAACAGTAACAAACCAATTATAGGACACATAAGTAAACGTACATTAATAAAATACAAATCAATCATATTATTATTTGTAATATAAATAATTTATACCTATATACATATATTTATCTATATAGTTGCAGAATTATGTATTACTTGCTGAATTAGAAACAAAAAATATATCATCATAATGTAAGTTTGCAGCACGACACATGATGACCAGTGGCGATCCCCGAAGAAGATTAGTCCTCGAAAAGGGCAACCAAAACGTGGAGGAGAAGCGAGAGGAAATCCTGGGAGTGTAAAAATTCAAGCAAGATAGGAGATGTGGGCAATCAATTGTTCCATTACAAGCTTCCATATGAAGCGAGCACCATGAAACTCTCGGCGATCCCGCAGTGACTGGAGGTCATGTGCTTGCAGCAAGAGATTGTAATCGATGCCACGTTCCGGATAAATTCCCATATCCTTGAAAGAAAAGTATTTCAGGAATTGCCGCTGCACTCTCTCAGTGGCTAGTTGTAAATATATGTACTGGGGTGACCATACTTGTGATCAACGAACTATACTAGTAAACCATAGAAAGGATATTTGGTGCATAAAATTTGTGACAGTGGGCGCCATGACAGTTGAGGTCAAAATTCAAATAGATAAATTTGTATTATAATTAATGAAATTATTATATTCAAATTAAAAGTAAACATTCCGTATTTCTACATTGGATACATGTTAATTAATTGCCTCTAACAACAGTGAGAGACTTGATTAACATAAATAAGAGGTTCTTATATAGTGCGTTTCAAAAGTCTGGAACTATTAAAATAAAATTCCAACAAAGAGTTTGAAATTCTGAATACAGAAATATGTACAAGCATGACCCAGACCTTGATAGTTTCTGTAATAAGGGACCTTAAATCCTGAAAGAGAAAAAAATTGAGAAAGCTTTGAAATTTTTAATTACTATGCGAACTGTCACTTTTGACGCATTACTCTATTACCAAAATGGTACGATACTTAAGTGAAAAGCAAAGACTAGAAATTTTAATGATGAAGGGATATGGAGACAGATGTAGAACTCAAGATGAAGTTTGCGAGCTCTTTAACAATAAGTATCAAGAACTGGAACCAATTACAAGACAGCCGTATCCAAGATTTTAAGAAAATTTGAAGATTTTGGGCATGTAAGGGATCTCCCTATATGTGGTCGACCAAAAGTTTCCGATGATGTTCAGTTAGATGTTCTACTGGACCTGCAAGAAAATCGCCATAAAGCCACACAAGAGGTGGCTGCAAATTATGAAATCAGTAAATCTTCGGTGTGGAGGGCATTGAGAAAGTATAAATGGCATCCCTACAAGGCAGTTTTAGTGCATGAACCTAATGAAGACGATCCGGATCGCCGTATGGAATTCTGCGAGGATATGATATGGCTCTATGCACAACCCATCACGAATTTGTCAGTCGAGTATTATTTTCGGACGAAGCCACGTTTTGCCTTAATGAAGCAGTAAATCGGCAGAACTGCCGATCCTGGGCTCCCCAAAATCCTCATTGAATGATAGAGGTCCACACGCAGTTTCCACAAAAAGTTAATGTTTGGGCGGGAATTGTTGGAGATCGAATTTTGGGACCATTTTTCATAGAAAGGACGTTGACGAGTGCTAAATACTTAGATTTTTTGAGGTATGACCTGACACTCGCTCTTGCGATACTTTATCCCAATGAAGAAAATCCAGACTTGCCAAATAATAACATGGTATCAACAAGATCGAGCGCCTCCATATTTTTAGTTAGATGTGCGAAGTTATTTAAATCAAGTTTTTTCCAATCGTTGGATTGGTAGAAGGGGCCTGCACGGTCCCCCGATCTTACCCCTCTCGATTTCTTTTTGTGGGGCTACTTGAAAAGCAAGGTTTACTTCAATCGGCCAGTTACAGTTGACGATTTAAAGAACAGAATTCGGGCCGAAATTAGAGCAATTCGTCCAGAAACCCTCCGGAATGTTCTACAAGCGAATACCTATCGCCTGGGATATTGCCAAGAAGTAAATGGGAACAGTTTGAACATCTCATTTAGTTTATTTATGATAATTAGATTGCTAACTTGCCCGTTTCTGCAGTAAAATAAAAAAAACTGTAAAAAATTTTTTTTTTATAGTCGAGTTGCAATTTAAAAAAAAATCGATGACGTCATAACTCGAAAACAAAAGGCGATCGAAGAATTTAATTGATACAAAATGATGTGTTTTTTAAAACTAAAGTTGACCTGTCCGAGGGTTTTTCTGAAAAGCTGTTTGTTAGAATTTTATTTCAATAGTTCCAGACTTTTGAAACGCACGGTATTTTATATTTACCTACCTTCATTAAATCATTAATTGCTTATTCTCCTATTCATTAGCTTCGTTAAATGAAAGGAAAAAAGGACAAAGGTTGATTATAATGAGGTAAAATCAAAGTTAAAATGAGTTTTTAATTATATATTTAAATCTTAAATACAATACTATTACAACAGTGCCTTGTTTTTACTGGCCTTTAAAAATTATTGTTTTTGATAATTTTTGCCGCAACAGCTGCTATACTATATATTTTACACATATGATGTAGACGTAGGTATTTGGATAAAGTTTTGTATAACACATATTTTTCTCTTGTTGGTGCCGTTAAAAGCTGAACAGGCAGCAGGCATTGTATTTATAAACTTAACACAAGTTTACTGCTATAAGACCCTATAAACATTTAAAACTCTCAAAAATAGGACAAAACACAAGACAAGTTTTGAAGGGTTGACCTCAACTGTCATGGCGGCCTTTACTTTCTACATTCACCGTTAGAAGCGCTGATTCAAGAAGCAACTGCCGTTCTATGGTATACTAATATAGTTCGTTGCTTGTGATGCATATTCCAGCTTACTGACGATAAAACTGAAATACAAAGCCTTCAGAAGCAGTGGATTTTTAAAAAACTTACAACTGCGCAAAACAAAGCCCAAAGCCTTTGAAGCCGAATTGCAAATGAAATATATATGACTGGAAAAGTTCAAATGTGTGTCAAAGAACTCGCCAAGGTCCTTTATGCTGTCCACCCGCCTAAGCCGGTTGTCCTCAATAGAATAGGTAGATGGTATATTATTATTTTTGCGAGAGTAAGACATATAACAACATTTACTTACATTTAGTTTCAAATTGAAGTTGGAACACCAAGTCGATATACAGGTGTCCAGAAACTCTCCTGACAAACGAAGACCGGAGATTCCTCAGATAATTTTAAGACAATTTAACCCAATTCACCCTAGTCCGAAAATGCTTCCTAAGGTCATAGGCGTCCGTTTTGGGTAGGTAAACGGTTATTTTAACGCATAACTTTTTTGTCTTTAACTTTTAAGCATTTGTGACACTAGATTATTAAATTTTCAGGTATTCTAGTACTAAAAGGTACTCTTACGGTAGGATACACCGTTTTCTAGAAAAATCGATTTGAAAATTTTTCGTTTTTTCGTCATTAAAATTCAACTTATTATTTTTTGCACTAGTTCGCTCTGAACTGCCAACAGAAATAAAACCTACGTTTTTAATTGTCAAATTGTTGTCAGTTCGCGAAGTTGAAATGACGAAAGATGAAATGATGAAAAAACGAAAAATTTTCAAATCGATTTTTCTAGAAAACGGTGTATCCTACCGACTTAAAGTAAGAGTACCTTTTAGTACTAGAATACCTGAAAATTTAATAATCTACATAGTGTCACAAATTCTTAAAAGTTAAAGACAAAAAAGTTATGCGTTAAAATAACCGTTTACCTACCCAAAACGCCTATGAATGGTACTAGAAATTCGTAATTGATGGAATCGATTCATCTCTGGAGGATAAATAAGCATACCAGTTTTTGTTTTTCTAAATAGAAGCGTTCGGGAGATATTAAAAAAAAACTAATTACAAGGCGCCATCTTCAAAGAGCTCTAGCTCCCTTAGGAAGCATTTTCGGACTAGGGTGAATTGGGTTAAATTGTCTTAAAATTATCTGAGGAATCTCCAGTCTTCGTTTGTCAGGAGAGTTTCTGGACACCCTGTATATATATATATACATATATATATATATACATATATATATATATAGTGCTCGACGAAATTCAGCTTGGAGTACTGATAGTGTATATCACTGTGTATAAAACTTACTACCAGGAAAGGTAGAATTAGGGTTTAGGTAAAAATAAAAAATTCGTAGCTCTTTTTCGGCTAGTGACGTTTCGGTTCTATGTTTGAACCTTCATCAGACTTTTGCCGAGGGGCTATATATTTGGTCTCATCTGTATATTCAACATATGACACATTAAAAAAGTAAACATTAAGATATTACGGCACATTTAAAATAATTTGCTTAAAGTAATTTTCCGTGTGCAGTTTAAAGTCTCGAAAACCTTCTGCGTACGTTTTATTAAACATTTTTAATAAAACGTACGCAGAAGGTTTTCGAGACTTTAAACTGCATTTTTATTTTTGTGAGGGGCATAATTGTATGTATAGAAAACTGTTATTTCATAATCTTGTTTAAAGTAAATCTCTCCTATTTATTTGTAAAATCTGATTTTAATAATGTTATTGGAAACCGTATTTGTTTTTAAAGGGAGAGAGGAAGAGGGAGAAATTTCCATTTTTATATTGTTAATATACATATTTTAACGTACTAAAGAGTGCCTGTATCTGACATAGTACGGATGAACTTAAATGCTCCATTGGGAAAATTTTAACTTGTTTTTGTATTAAAATGTATTTGTGCCGTCTCATAGATTGGTGTTTTATAGTATTTAGCAAATGTTGTCCGCTATAATAAGAAACACAGTTTCCAAATGTAAGTTTTAAAATTTATTTAATTGAAAAATTCTTTTCTCTTTTACTTCAAAACTGTTCATTAGTATTTTTAATTGTATGTAGACATAATGAATGTTTTTTTTCTTTTCTGTTTTATAAATGTTACGATATAATTTTACAATGAATAATATTAATATTTTGTTGTCAATAGGTCTGATGAAGGACTAAATTAAAGTCCGAAACGTCACAAGGAAAAATTTGTGTTTTATTTATAAAACAAGACTCCTAAAACCCAAATTCTGTTTTTTAACAGTAAAAAAAATCCACATTTCAATAATAGATCACATCAGTGGAGGTGGTTGATTGCTACCAAATCAATCAACATTATCTATATATATATATATATATATTTAGATTTGTTTTCTTTCTTGGGTATGTGGTTTTTATTTGAATTAAATGTAACACATTTTTCTTAACGTTTCGTTATATTTAATAACTTTTTCAAAAGACACATAACATATAACTGTAAAAAACAATTACAAAAATATCAGATTCTTCGTTACAAACATGACTTACAAAAACAATAATATATTATATAATAATGTGTGGCAACGGGCAACTTACCTTAAAATTTCATTTCGTCAATTCTTATTAATTCTGAAAACATTTTGTTTTCAATTACGTTTTACACGTATCTCTATTGGTTTTCTTTTTTTTTTCCTCTTTTTTTTTTGTGTTTGTGTCATTTGCTTGTCTATTAATTATTAGTTCGAAAAATGAGGAATTATAAATGTATATACTCAAAGAATTGTTTTATTTTATATACGTATAGTGTAAAAATTCAATTATACTTTTGCCTACAAGCTTCACCTCGATATGTCTTTGCCAGATGTACCTGTTATTGCTTTTTATTTGTAAAATATATGTTTCTTTTATTTTTAAAAGTTTATAATATACATGGTTTGAAATATAAGATTTAATCCGTATAGAATTTACTTTGTCAACATATTTTTGTTAATTTTATATTATTGAGTGGTACAAATTTGATAAGTTCGTTATGTCTGCTCGGTCGTTTATTGAGAGCTTTTCTTTTTTAATGTGGATCATTTCTAATATATCTCTAGCCTTTTGGTTGCGTTCTTTATCTAAAATTTTCACGTTATTGAAGTCAAATTCATGGCCTGTGTTAGTACTATGTTTTTTTAGTGCAGTGCTGTTTTTGCAGTATTTGTGTCCGTTCATTCGGCTTTTTAAATATTGCTTTGTTTGACCGATGTAAACGCTTTTGCATTCCTTGCAAGGTATTTGATATACAAGGTTTGTTTGTTGATCTTTTGGTGTTTCTGCTTTTACTTTAGACCAGAGATATTGTAAATTATTATTGTTTTTATTTGCAATTGCAATACTATATGGTTTAAGAATGTTTTGAAGATTTTCGGATAAATGTTGTACATATGGAATGGCTATGTAATTTTTTTTATCATTATTATTATTGTGTTGTTTGTGTTGATTATATGCTGTGTATGTTCTCCTTCTAATAATTTTATTTATTAATTTTATTGGATAATTATTGTTAATTAGTGTTTGTTTTACTTTATTTAATGTTTCGGTTCTGTATACAGGGGAAGTTAGTTTTATTGCTCTATCTACCAAATTTATTATGACACTTTTTTTATGTGTAAATGTTGTGGTTGAGTTAAAGTTAAGATATCTGCCTGACCAAGTTTTCTTAGTATGCCATTTTGTAAGCAGTTTATTTGTGTTATGATCTCTGATAAGTGTTGTGTCTAAAAAATCTATTGAATTTTTTGTTTCTAATTCTATGGTAAATTGAATTTTTTTATGAAAGCTGTTAAAGTGTTTTAAGACTTGGTCGATTTCTTGTTCTGGCATTGCCGTTATACAGTCGTCTACGTATCTCTTAAAAAAAGGTAGTTTTGTGTTGAGATTTGGTATAATTGTTTCTTCCAGGTTTTCTAATATAAGTTGGGCAATGGCTGCAGATATCGGTGAGCCCATAGCACAACCATATGTTTGTTTATAAAATTTATTTTCAAATTGAAAATATGTTGAGGTTAGTGTCAATTCCAAGGCTTTAAGGAATTCTGTTAAAGTTAAAATAGTATGTTCTTTTATTTTTTCCCATTTTTTTGTGACGATAGTTTTGGCCAAATCTATCGGTATATTTGTATATAGGGATACTATATCTAATGACACTAGTTTGTAATTATTCGGTATTGTTATTGTATCAATATATTGTTTGAATTGCCAGGAGTCTTTAATATAATATTCGTTTTTTCCCGTTACTTGTTTAATAGATTCTGATAAAAATTTTGCTAAGTTATAGAAAGGAGATTGTATACAGGATATTATGGGTCTAAGCGGGATATTGTTTTTATGTAGCTTGGGTAAACCATATATTTTTGGTGAAAGAGAATTGTTGATTTTTAGTTTATTTGCTAGGCTTTTTGGTATCAGATTTTTTTTCTCCCATGACTTTATTAAATCATTGTTTAGATTTTGATAACTTTGAGTGGGGTCGTTTTTTAGTTCGATGTAGGTGCTTTTATCCTGCAATAAATCCATCATTTTTTTGTCATAGTCGGCTCTATCCATTATTACCGTCTTATTGCTTTTATCCGGTTTTAAGATTATTATTTGCGGGTTGTTTTTTATAAAAATTTTAGTTTGGTTTAACTCTTTTTGGAAAAGTTTATCGTTATTATTATTTCTGCATTTTACTTTTGAATTTTGTTTAAAATTAGTGATTACATTACAAATCTTTGATCTTATTTCTACTTTTTTGTCTTCCGTAAAAGAGGTTATTCCGCTCTCAATATTAGCAATTATATTTTTTGTTGGTATTTTTTGTGGGTCATTGTGTTTGATAGCATATGTTGGCCCGAGTTTTAAAATGTTTTTTATGTTTTCTGGTATTACGGTATTTGAAATATTGTTTAACCACTCGTCATTCTGATTTTTCTTATTTTTATTGTTATCAGTTGTTTTAAGTTGTAGATTATCAATTTTTTTGATATGCCTTTTTTTGATTTTTAGAAAATGTTGCTCTGACTTTTCTTGTAATGTTTGCATAAATTGATGGTATAAATTCAAGTTTAAATTTTTTAGGTGTTGCTTGTATATGTCAATTTTTTTTTCCAATTGATTAATTTGTTTTGTTGTATCTGTTATTATTAAATTTAAGCTAGAAAATTTAAAGTTACTTACTAAATTCTGAAATTTTAATTTCAGTTGGCCGTTGCCAGGCTCTAAATGTTTGTACTTTAAATTTAAAAATGTAGGCATCAATCCGTTATGTTTACAGGACAACAGGAAAATTCTTCTATTTTTGGCCTTATTTAAATTCCATTGTTCCTTTATTAGGTGTTTACATGCTGTGTACGTCCCTTCGCCGTTTTCTCTCTTGATTTTATTTAATTTTAAATCCATTATTCTCCCAGGATATATAATACATTTATTTGGTTCTTTACCACAATATTCTATTTAGATTTGTTTTCTTTCTTGGGTATGTGGTTTTTATTTGAATTAAATGTAACACATTTTTCTTAACGTTTCGTTATATTTAATAACTTTTTCAAAAGACACATAACATATAACTGTAAAAAACAATTACAAAAATATCAGATTCTTCGTTACAAACATGACTTACAAAAACAATAATATATTATATAATAATGTGTGGCAACGGGCAACTTACCTTAAAATTTCATTTCGTCAATTCTTATTAATTCTGAAAACATTTTGTTTTCAATTACGTTTTACACGTATCTCTATTGGTTTTCTTTTTTTTTTCCTCTTTTTTTTTTGTGTTTGTGTCATTTGCTTGTCTATTAATTATTAGTTCGAAAAATGAGGAATTATAAATGTATATACTTAAAGAATTGTTTTATTTTATATACGTATAGTGTAAAAATTCAATTATACTTTTGCCTACAAGCTTCACCTCGATATGTCTTTGCCAGATGTACCTGTTATTGCTTTTTATTTGTAAAATATATGTTTCTTTTATTTTTAAAAGTTTATAATATACATGGTTTGAAATATAAGATTTAATCCGTATAGAATTTACTTTGTCAACATATTTTTGTTAATTTTATATTATTGAGTGGTACAAATTTGATAAGTTCGTTATGTCTGCTCGGTCGTTTATTGAGAGCTTTTCTTTTTTAATGTGGATCATTTCTAATATATCTCTAGCCTTTTGGTTGCGTTCTTTATCTAAAATTTTCACGTTATTGAAGTCAAATTCATGGCCTGTGTTAGTACTATGTTTTTTTAGTGCAGTGCTGTTTTTGCAGTATTTGTGTCCGTTCATTCGGCTTTTTAAATATTGCTTTGTTTGACCGATGTAAACGCTTTTGCATTCCTTGCAAGGTATTTGATATACAAGGTTTGTTTGTTGATCTTTTGGTGTTTCTGCTTTTACTTTAGACCAGAGATATTGTAAATTATTATTGTTTTTATTTGCAATTGCAATACTATATGGTTTAAGAATGTTTTGAAGATTTTCGGATAAATGTTGTACATATGGAATGGCTATGTAATTTTTTTTATCATTATTATTATTGTGTTGTTTGTGTTGATTATATGCTGTGTATGTTCTCCTTCTAATAATTTTATTTATTAATTTTATTGGATAATTATTGTTAATTAGTGTTTGTTTTACTTTATTTAATGTTTCGGTTCTGTATACAGGGGAAGTTAGTTTTATTGCTCTATCTACCAAATTTATTATGACACTTTTTTTATGTGTAAATGTTGTGGTTGAGTTAAAGTTAAGATATCTGCCTGACCAAGTTTTCTTAGTATGCCATTTTGTAAGCAGTTTATTTGTGTTATGATCTCTGATAAGTGTTGTGTCTAAAAAATCTATTGAATTTTTTGTTTCTAATTCTATGGTAAATTGAATTTTTTTATGAAAGCTGTTAAAGTGTTTTAAGACTTGGTCGATTTCTTGTTCTGGCATTGCCGTTATACAGTCGTCTACGTATCTCTTAAAAAAAGGTAGTTTTGTGTTGAGATTTGGTATAATTGTTTCTTCCAGGTTTTCTAATATAAGTTGGGCAATGGCTGCAGATATCGGTGAGCCCATAGCACAACCATATGTTTGTTTATAAAATTTATTTTCAAATTGAAAATATGTTGAGGTTAGTGTCAATTCCAAGGCTTTAAGGAATTCTGTTAAAGTTAAAATAGTATGTTCTTTTATTTTTTCCCATTTTTTTGTGACGATAGTTTTGGCCAAATCTATCGGTATATTTGTATATAGGGATACTATATCTAATGACACTAGTTTGTAATTATTCGGTATTGTTATTGTATCAATATATTGTTTGAATTGCCAGGAGTCTTTAATATAATATTCGTTTTTTCCCGTTACTTGTTTAATAGATTCTGATAAAAATTTTGCTAAGTTATAGAAAGGAGATTGTATACAGGATATTATGGGTCTAAGCGGGATATTGTTTTTATGTAGCTTGGGTAAACCATATATTTTTGGTGAAAGAGAATTGTTGATTTTTAGTTTATTTGCTAGGCTTTTTGGTATCAGATTTTTTTTCTCCCATGACTTTATTAAATCATTGTTTAGATTTTGATAACTTTGAGTGGGGTCGTTTTTTAGTTCGATGTAGGTGCTTTTATCCTGCAATAAATCCATCATTTTTTTGTCATAGTCGGCTCTATCCATTATTACCGTCTTATTGCTTTTATCCGGTTTTAAGATTATTATTTGCGGGTTGTTTTTTATAAAAATTTTAGTTTGGTTTAACTCTTTTTGGAAAAGTTTATCGTTATTATTATTTCTGCATTTTACTTTTGAATTTTGTTTAAAATTAGTGATTACATTACAAATCTTTGATCTTATTTCTACTTTTTTGTCTTCCGTAAAAGAGGTTATTCCGCTCTCAATATTAGCAATTATATTTTTTGTTGGTATTTTTTGTGGGTCATTGTGTTTGATAGCATATGTTGGCCCGAGTTTTAAAATGTTTTTTATGTTTTCTGGTATTACGGTATTTGAAATATTGTTTAACCACTCGTCATTCTGATTTTTCTTATTTTTATTGTTATCAGTTGTTTTAAGTTGTAGATTATCAATTTTTTTGATATGCCTTTTTTTGATTTTTAGAAAATGTTGCTCTGACTTTTCTTGTAATGTTTGCATAAATTGATGGTATAAATTCAAGTTTAAATTTTTTAGGTGTTGCTTGTATATGTCAATTTTTTTTTCCAATTGATTAATTTGTTTTGTTGTATCTGTTATTATTAAATTTAAGCTAGAAAATTTAAAGTTACTTACTAAATTCTGAAATTTTAATTTCAGTTGGCCGTTGCCAGGCTCTAAATGTTTGTACTTTAAATTTAAAAATGTAGGCATCAATCCGTTATGTTTACAGGACAACAGGAAAATTCTTCTATTTTTGGCCTTATTTAAATTCCATTGTTCCTTTATTAGGTGTTTACATGCTGTGTACGTCCCTTCGCCGTTTTCTCTCTTGATTTTATTTAATTTTAAATCCATTATTCTCCCAGGATATATAATACATTTATTTGGTTCTTTACCACAATATTCTATTTAGATTTGTTTTCTTTCTTGGGTATGTGGTTTTTATTTGAATTAAATGTAACACATTTTTCTTAACGTTTCGTTATATTTAATAACTTTTTCAAAAGACACATAACATATAACTGTAAAAAACAATTACAAAAATATCAGATTCTTCGTTACAAACATGACTTACAAAAACAATAATATATTATATAATAATGTGTGGCAACGGGCAACTTACCTTAAAATTTCATTTCGTCAATTCTTATTAATTCTGAAAACATTTTGTTTTCAATTACGTTTTACACGTATCTCTATTGGTTTTCTTTTTTTTTTCCTCTTTTTTTTTTGTGTTTGTGTCATTTGCTTGTCTATTAATTATTAGTTCGAAAAATGAGGAATTATAAATGTATATACTCAAAGAATTGTTTTATTTTATATACGTATAGTGTAAAAATTCAATTATACTTTTGCCTACAAGCTTCACCTCGATATGTCTTTGCCAGATGTACCTGTTATTGCTTTTTATTTGTAAAATATATGTTTCTTTTATTTTTAAAAGTTTATAATATACATGGTTTGAAATATAAGATTTAATCCGTATAGAATTTACTTTGTCAACATATTTTTGTTAATTTTATATTATTGAGTGGTACAAATTTGATAAGTTCGTTATGTCTGCTCGGTCGTTTATTGAGAGCTTTTCTTTTTTAATGTGGATCATTTCTAATATATCTCTAGCCTTTTGGTTGCGTTCTTTATCTAAAATTTTCACGTTATTGAAGTCAAATTCATGGCCTGTGTTAGTACTATGTTTTTTTAGTGCAGTGCTGTTTTTGCAGTATTTGTGTCCGTTCATTCGGCTTTTTAAATATTGCTTTGTTTGACCGATGTAAACGCTTTTGCATTCCTTGCAAGGTATTTGATATACAAGGTTTGTTTGTTGATCTTTTGGTGTTTCTGCTTTTACTTTAGACCAGAGATATTGTAAATTATTATTGTTTTTATTTGCAATTGCAATACTATATGGTTTAAGAATGTTTTGAAGATTTTCGGATAAATGTTGTACATATGGAATGGCTATGTAATTTTTTTTATCATTATTATTATTGTGTTGTTTGTGTTGATTATATGCTGTGTATGTTCTCCTTCTAATAATTTTATTTATTAATTTTATTGGATAATTATTGTTAATTAGTGTTTGTTTTACTTTATTTAATGTTTCGGTTCTGTATACAGGGGAAGTTAGTTTTATTGCTCTATCTACCAAATTTATTATGACACTTTTTTTATGTGTAAATGTTGTGGTTGAGTTAAAGTTAAGATATCTGCCTGACCAAGTTTTCTTAGTATGCCATTTTGTAAGCAGTTTATTTGTGTTATGATCTCTGATAAGTGTTGTGTCTAAAAAATCTATTGAATTTTTTGTTTCTAATTCTATGGTAAATTGAATTTTTTTATGAAAGCTGTTAAAGTGTTTTAAGACTTATATTAGAAAACCTGGAAGAAACAATTATACCAAATCTCAACACAAAACTACCTTTTTTTAAGAGATACGTAGACGACTGTATAACGGCAATGCCAGAACAAGAAATCGACCAAGTCTTAAAACACTTTAACAGCTTTCATAAAAAAATTCAATTTACCATAGAATTAGAAACAAAAAATTCAATAGATTTTTTAGACACAACACTTATCAGAGATCATAACACAAATAAACTGCTTACAAAATGGCATACTAAGAAAACTTGGTCAGGCAGATATCTTAACTTTAACTCAACCACAACATTTACACATAAAAAAAGTGTCATAATAAATTTGGTAGATAGAGCAATAAAACTAACTTCCCCTGTATACAGAACCGAAACATTAAATAAAGTAAAACAAACACTAATTAACAATAATTATCCAATAAAATTAATAAATAAAATTATTAGAAGGAGAACATACACAGCATATAATCAACACAAACAACACAATAATAATAATGATAAAAAAAATTACATAGCCATTCCATATGTACAACATTTATCCGAAAATCTTCAAAACATTCTTAAACCATATAGTATTGCAATTGCAAATAAAAACAATAATAATTTACAATATCTCTGGTCTAAAGTAAAAGCAGAAACACCAAAAGATCAACAAACAAACCTTGTATATCAAATACCTTGCAAGGAATGCAAAAGCGTTTACATCGGTCAAACAAAGCAATATTTAAAAAGCCGAATGAACGGACACAAATACTGCAAAAACAGCACTGCACTAAAAAAACATAGTACTAACACAGGCCATGAATTTGACTTCAATAACGTGAAAATTTTAGATAAAGAACGCAACCAAAAGGCTAGAGATATATTAGAAATGATCCACATTAAAAAAGAAAAGCTCTCAATAAACGACCGAGCAGACATAACGAACTTATCAAATTTGTACCACTCAATAATATAAAATTAACAAAAATATGTTGACAAAGTAAATTCTATACGGATTAAATCTTATATTTCAAACCATGTATATTATAAACTTTTAAAAATAAAAGAAACATATATTTTACAAATAAAAAGCAATAACAGGTACATCTGGCAAAGACATATCGAGGTGAAGCTTGTAGGCAAAAGTATAATTGAATTTTTACACTATACGTATATAAAATAAAACAATTCTTTGAGTATATACATTTATAATTCCTCATTTTTCGAACTAATAATTAATAGACAAGCAAATGACACAAACACAAAAAAAAAAGAGGAAAAAAAAAAGAAAACCAATAGAGATACGTGTAAAACGTAATTGAAAACAAAATGTTTTCAGAATTAATAAGAATTGACGAAATGAAATTTTAAGGTAAGTTGCCCGTTGCCACACATTATTATATAATATATTATTGTTTTTGTAAGTCATGTTTGTAACGAAGAATCTGATATTTTTGTAATTGTTTTTTACAGTTATATGTTATGTGTCTTTTGAAAAAGTTATTAAATATAACGAAACGTTAAGAAAAATGTGTTACATTTAATTCAAATAAAAACCACATACCCAAGAAAGAAAACAAATCTAAATAGAATATTGTGGTAAAGAACCAAATAAATGTATTATATATCCTGGGAGAATAATGGATTTAAAATTAAATAAAATCAAGAGAGAAAACGGCGAAGGGACGTACACAGCATGTAAACACCTAATAAAGGAACAATGGAATTTAAATAAGGCCAAAAATAGAAGAATTTTCCTGTTGTCCTGTAAACATAACGGATTGATGCCTACATTTTTAAATTTAAAGTACAAACATTTAGAGCCTGGCAACGGCCAACTGAAATTAAAATTTCAGAATTTAGTAAGTAACTTTAAATTTTCTAGCTTAAATTTAATAATAACAGATACAACAAAACAAATTAATCAATTGGAAAAAAAAATTGACATATACAAGCAACACCTAAAAAATTTAAACTTGAATTTATACCATCAATTTATGCAAACATTACAAGAAAAGTCAGAGCAACATTTTCTAAAAATCAAAAAAAGGCATATCAAAAAAATTGATAATCTACAACTTAAAACAACTGATAACAATAAAAATAAGAAAAATCAGAATGACGAGTGGTTAAACAATATTTCAAATACCGTAATACCAGAAAACATAAAAAACATTTTAAAACTCGGGCCAACATATGCTATCAAACACAATGACCCACAAAAAATACCAACAAAAAATATAATTGCTAATATTGAGAGCGGAATAACCTCTTTTACGGAAGACAAAAAAGTAGAAATAAGATCAAAGATTTGTAATGTAATCACTAATTTTAAACAAAATTCAAAAGTAAAATGCAGAAATAATAATAACGATAAACTTTTCCAAAAAGAGTTAAACCAAACTAAAATTTTTATAAAAAACAACCCGCAAATAATAATCTTAAAACCGGATAAAAGCAATAAGACGGTAATAATTGATAGAGCCGACTATGACAAAAAAATGATGGATTTATTGCAGGATAAAAGCACCTACATCGAACTAAAAAACGACCCCACTCAAAGTTATCAAAATCTAAACAATGATTTAATAAAGTCATGGGGGAAAAAAAATCTGATACCAAAAAGCCTAGCAAATAAACTAAAAATCAACAATTCTCTTTCACCAAAAATATATGGTTTACCCAAGCTACATAAAAACAATATCCCGCTTAGACCCATAATATCCTGTATACAATCTCCTTTCTATAACTTAGCAAAATTTTTATCAGAATCTATTAAACAAGTAACGGGAAAAAACGAATATTATATTAAAGACTCCTGGCAATTCAAACAATATATTGATACAATAACAATACCGAATAATTACAAACTAGTGTCATTAGATATAGTATCCCTATATACAAATATACCGATAGATTTGGCCAAAACTATCGTCACAAAAAAATGGGAAAAAATAAAAGAACATACTATTTTAACTTTAACAGAATTCCTTAAAGCCTTGGAATTGACACTAACCTCAACATATTTTCAATTTGAAAATAAATTTTATAAACAAACATATGGTTGTGCTATGGGCTCACCGATATCTGCAGCCATTGCCCAACTTATATTAGAAAACCTGGAAGAAACAATTATACCAAATCTCAACACAAAACTACCTTTTTTTAAGAGATACGTAGACGACTGTATAACGGCAATGCCAGAACAAGAAATCGACCAAGTCTTAAAACACTTTAACAGCTTTCATAAAAAAATTCAATTTACCATAGAATTAGAAACAAAAAATTCAATAGATTTTTTAGACACAACACTTATCAGAGATCATAACACAAATAAACTGCTTACAAAATGGCATACTAAGAAAACTTGGTCAGGCAGATATCTTAACTTTAACTCAACCACAACATTTACACATAAAAAAAGTGTCATAATAAATTTGGTAGATAGAGCAATAAAACTAACTTCCCCTGTATACAGAACCGAAACATTAAATAAAGTAAAACAAACACTAATTAACAATAATTATCCAATAAAATTAATAAATAAAATTATTAGAAGGAGAACATACACAGCATATAATCAACACAAACAACACAATAATAATAATGATAAAAAAAATTACATAGCCATTCCATATGTACAACATTTATCCGAAAATCTTCAAAACATTCTTAAACCATATAGTATTGCAATTGCAAATAAAAACAATAATAATTTACAATATCTCTGGTCTAAAGTAAAAGCAGAAACACCAAAAGATCAACAAACAAACCTTGTATATCAAATACCTTGCAAGGAATGCAAAAGCGTTTACATCGGTCAAACAAAGCAATATTTAAAAAGCCGAATGAACGGACACAAATACTGCAAAAACAGCACTGCACTAAAAAAACATAGTACTAACACAGGCCATGAATTTGACTTCAATAACGTGAAAATTTTAGATAAAGAACGCAACCAAAAGGCTAGAGATATATTAGAAATGATCCACATTAAAAAAGAAAAGCTCTCAATAAACGACCGAGCAGACATAACGAACTTATCAAATTTGTACCACTCAATAATATAAAATTAACAAAAATATGTTGACAAAGTAAATTCTATACGGATTAAATCTTATATTTCAAACCATGTATATTATAAACTTTTAAAAATAAAAGAAACATATATTTTACAAATAAAAAGCAATAACAGGTACATCTGGCAAAGACATATCGAGGTGAAGCTTGTAGGCAAAAGTATAATTGAATTTTTACACTATACGTATATAAAATAAAACAATTCTTTGAGTATATACATTTATAATTCCTCATTTTTCGAACTAATAATTAATAGACAAGCAAATGACACAAACACAAAAAAAAAAGAGGAAAAAAAAAAGAAAACCAATAGAGATACGTGTAAAACGTAATTGAAAACAAAATGTTTTCAGAATTAATAAGAATTGACGAAATGAAATTTTAAGGTAAGTTGCCCGTTGCCACACATTATTATATAATATATTATTGTTTTTGTAAGTCATGTTTGTAACGAAGAATCTGATATTTTTGTAATTGTTTTTTACAGTTATATGTTATGTGTCTTTTGAAAAAGTTATTAAATATAACGAAACGTTAAGAAAAATGTGTTACATTTAATTCAAATAAAAACCACATACCCAAGAAAGAAAACAAATCTAAATAGAATATTGTGGTAAAGAACCAAATAAATGTATATATATATATATAGTATATGGTTTGAAGTAGTCTTTGCCGTTATGTATTAATGTCAGAAAAAAGTGTTGGGGAATCCGGCAATAAAAAGACTTATTTTTATAGGAAGTCTAACGTTTTATTTCTCAATATTTCGCACATAAGGTATTTGTGCTTCCTCAGGATAAACTAATTAAGAACAAGATAATGAAACAAAGTACAGTTATTAAAAAAGTTATTGACAGAAATTTAGAAAAATACTTACAATTACTTCTTGGTGGGAAAAAAATATATTATGAATACACAGTAAAAACAAACTGTGAAAAATACCACAAAACACGATGTTTTTCGTGACAAATTTTGTTTACATGTTAATTTGAAATGACAATTAATAACTGACATATTTCAAACTAATTGTCGGAGTGCTCGTTCTAACGAAATCTTTGTACGTGAAAATATTTTTAGTGTTTTGGTGATTTAGAAATATTTCGAAGACCTTGCTGTTCCGGCGACTAAACACCTCTTAAGGTAAAGCATGAAAACTAATATAGGGTTATATAAAGGAAGGAGGTTAGTTTCATACTATAGTCCGTCTCAACCTTATTATGCAGTACAGGTCTTATGGGAATTGTGTTCATGGATGCCAAATCGTCTCATTGTATAATGTCGTTACAGTTCCGGTTCAATATCTGACATTTTTTGTAATCAAAACATAACCTATACGACTGTTTGTCATTCAATTGATGCATACTGCATACAAAATAAAAATGAGGTGTGACCACCACACGACTTTCTTATACGTATGAGCGTTTCAAATTATACAATCTTAAGAATTTTTTTATACAAAACTTATTCAAAATCCTATTCTAAGTACTTTTATTCTCTTAATAAATCGCTATAGAATGCATACTTTGCAAGATAATCGAAAAAAGTGCTACTCGCTAAGAGTAAAAGTGCTACTTCCGGTCCAAATTTTGAAATTTCATGTATACAAAAAATATTGCAAATATAACTCTAAATACTTTTGTACTCTTAATAAATATATATAGAATGCATAATTTACGACATATTTGCCAAAAATCGCTTTTCGGTAAGAGTGAAAGTGTTACTTCCGGTCCGAATTTTGAAATCTTTCTTATACAAAAGATATTGAAAACTATGTTTTAAATACTTTTATACACGTTACGTACCTGTCTAAAAAGCTTGACTTGCGAAATATTCGCAAAAAAACGATTTTCGATAAGAGTAAAAGACCTACTTCCGGTAGGAATTTCGAAAAACTTTTTAAATAAAATTGTTCTCAATTTTAATTTTAAGTACATATGAATTCTTTATAAATTTCTATAAACCTAGTATTTGACGAAATATTGGCAAAATTCGATTTTTTCACTGAAATAAACTGCTACTTCCGGTCTACCGATTTTACTGAAACACTATTCAGATCTCAAGAGGGAGATTATACACGTAAATACAAAATTTGGAATTGATATCTCCAGCGGTTTGACCGCTATCGTGGTCACACACACACACACAGACAGACAGACACACACACACACACAGAGAAATTTTTTAAAAACCACTTTTTTGGTATCAGGGAACCTCAAAATGTGGACATCTGCAAAAATCTCGAGGTCGAAAATTTTCATCATCACAATACTTCCTTATACTACGTATAAGAAAGTAAAATTAATAGTAATTTGAAACACTAAAAGGGGAGAATATATGGGAAGATGGATTACTTAAAATATTTGTAATAATATAATCCTTTGGGATTGTTCTGTAAAAAATTATTTAAAATCTAACTGAATGCCAGAGTAAATGAATTAATATTTCAAAGAAACACTTGAGGCATACAATTTTCTTCGACACTGAATATTGACATCTTAATCAACTATCCACTATAAATTCAGACCAAGACAAAGTTAATCACAAGTTTATTTTTCATAAGAAACTTTTCTATTTATAAAAACAATTTAAATAATACATATTTATGAAAAGAATAAAAATAACCACACACAACATGTACTTTTATTTTTTAATATGTTACATGACTTATATAGTCTTATTGAATATTAATATGTTAACCTACATTGCGTTATACACATTTAAAGACACAAATTCCTCACAAATTCATTTTGCAAAAACATATTTTCCCATTTATAAGAACAAGTTAATAACACATGATAACATTTATGAAAAAACTAACCATGACCATACAAAGGAGTAGGTACACATATTGTTTTATTTTTCTTCATCACTTAAAGAATCTTGATCTGATGATGAATGTGTGACGTTAATTATAAACTCTTCAACATCGTCTTGCAAGTTGGCAAGGTGGCCAATGTAATTCCGCCAGTTGTTCACTGTTACATTCTGATAACCCTTCACAATTAATTGTTCAATATCTCTTTGTTTGAATGTCGTATTGTGCATTTCAACGTAGTGCTTAACTTGTGCCCACACCATTTCAATTGGGTTTAATTCACAATAATAAGTTGAAAGCCGAAGAACATAATGCCCTTTATTCTTTGCAAATTCATCAATTTTGTTTCTCTCATACTGAGACCTAACCTCTGACACACAAGCCAGTAAATCTCTTTTTAACATGTCATTATCAAGTGGAATATTCTTCTCAGTGAGCCATTCAATAATTTGGTCTTCTCCGTGCTACTGCTGGAAACTTTTCTAATTTTCTCGTGTGATATGAGGCATTATCGAGACCAACAACCGAGTTCTCTAGTATATTTGGAAGCAATTTATTCTTGAACCAATCTCCATATGTATCTGCATCCATTTCGCTATGAACATCAGCAGTATTTTTCTTACAAAGAAATGTACATTCAGCACCAATAACGAAACCTTGCTCGCCTCCAGCATGAATTAATGGAAATCGAGGCCCAAGACCACTTGGTGATTTTAAACCAGTGCTGAGTCCTTATGTAAAAGCTTGTCGACTGCTTTCAACAGTAACGTCAGTCCACTTTTTATTTACCGAGTGTCCTGCATTTACTCATGATTCATCAGTATATATTATAGTTCTATCTAAAAATAAAACAATCACAATCAAACACAAGCAAGTAATAAATTGCGTAATGAACATAAAAGTATAACAAATTAAATGATAAACTATACCTGCGTCTCTGAATATTCTGATGTCTCGTAAGTATGTATGTCTCCACCTAATGAAGTCATCTCTTTCAATAAGAATACTCTTTCGTCCCACTTTTTAAAATTCAAAACTCATATCATGTAATAATCTGTAAAAAAGTATATGTATATGTATATAGGTTATCACGTTAATCAGAATTATAGATCTAGGTATGCATACTTACTTTTAAATGCTTGAAAAAGATAATATGCTTGCTAAAAAGAACGATTTAACAGAAATTATATATAGATAAATTAAAGATAATATAAAAGTTTACACACTACGGCAAAAACTGTCAATTGACAGCAACGATTACTCATATACCCATCATATATTGCATAATAGAACTTGCAACAAGGCAACCGGATATAAAGATGTCGTTATTAAGAGACTACTAAAGATAATAAGAGATGCAATATCCCTATTAAACCTGTACTGCATAATAGGGTTGAGACGGACTATAGACTTGGTTATTTAGATTATGTTGAGTAGTTTTTTGGTTATGCCATGCCGATCACAACAACATGGGTGCTCCTAATATGGGATGGCGCGGGACTCCTATTATCGGATATCCGATAATAGGCTCAGTAATTTTTTAACGCATACCTATAATTATTATTTTTAGATGCCTAACCAAGAGAGAAAGAGAAAAAAATGGGTCACAGAATCGATGAAACTTGCAGTAGCTGCAGTAAAAGAGAAAAGAATGGGATATTTGAAGGCATCTAAAACCTACGGGGTACCTAGGTCAACACTTGAGAATTACGTTAATAACAAAGAAAAAGATGTTAATGAGCTAATTAACACAAGACTGGGTAGAAAGAGCGTGTTGGGAGAAGAGCTAGAAAGAGAATTACTGCAATATTGCATAAAGATGGAGGAACGGTTTTATGGAGTTACTCTTCGTGATGTTAAGCAACTAGCTTTTCAGTTGGCTGTCAATAACAATATGGAACACCCTTTTGCCCAGAGCAAAGGGGCAGCTGGAAAAAATGGCTTAGAAATTTTTTAAAGAGAAATCCTACTCTTTCTTTGCGGAAACCACAATCAATGGCACTTGCAAGAGCGAAGGGCTTCACCAAATTAAATGTAAATATGTTTTACGATTTACTTGAACCTGAATTAAAGAAGATTAATATGAAACCGAACAAAGTGTTCAACGTAGATGAAACAGGCATCTCTGTTGTTCAGTCTCGGCGTTCCAAGGTCCTAGCTGTCAAAGGAAAAAAGCAAATCGGAACCTTATCTTCTCAAGAAAGAGGTGCCCTCATGACAATTGTAACGTGTATGAGCCCATCGGGAATTTTTGTGCCTCCCCTTATTGTATTTCCCAGGAAGAATATGAAGCCCGAACTCTTAAACGGTTGTTCCCCGGGAACAATTGCAAGGTGCCACCAATCTGGAGGGATACAAGCTCATATTTTTACTGACTGGATCCAACATTTCATTGATTATGTCAAACCAACCCCAATGGATCCTGTAGTTTTAATATTAGATGGACATGGGACACATATTAGAAACATTGATGTTATTGCTAAAGCCAGGGAGAATGGTGTGATCATTGTTTGTTTGCCACCCCATACATCACACAAACTTCAACCGATGGATGTTTCTTTCATGAGCCCATTCAAAGCTTATTATTCTCAAGAAGTTGAGACATGGCTATCTAACAATCCTTACAGGTCTGTAACCTGTTATCAAATCGGAGAATTGATGAGCTTATGCTAAGTGTGCTACTCTTCAAATTGTTCAAAAGGTTTCAGTAAATGCGGTATTTTACCATTTGATAGGAACAAATTTCTGGAATCTGATTTCATAGATGTAGAAGAACATCAACCTGCGCCTCTTTTAGATTTTGGCCAACCACAAGAACGCTGAATCGCCTGTTGATTTTCATGGACCAATTGCCTCCACCTCTAATGCACCAAATGCTTTTCCAGAGCCCGTTACAGCCACAGCCACCACCAAGACGCTAGAGGAGGACATGCAAAAGAAAAAAATCGTTTCACCATTTGTCCTAAAACCACCACCAAAACTACCTGAAGTTATCTCAAAGCCCAAGAGAGGACGCCCTGCTGGGAAATCAGCAATAATCACCAGTTCCCCTTACAAAAATAACCTAGAAAAATGAGGTGTGGCCACCACACGACTTTCTTATACGTATGAAAGTGTTACTTCCGGTCTGAATTTTGAAATTTCATTTATACAAAAAATATTCCAAATCCAACTCTAAATACTTTTGTACTCTTCATAAATATACATAGAATGCATAACTTATTTGCAAAAAATCGCTATTCGATAAGAGTAAAAGTGGTACTTCCGGTCTGAATTTTGAATTTTTTTTTATATAAAAGATATTGAAAATTATGTTTTAAATACTTTTATACTCGTAATGTACTTGTCTTAAAAGCATGACTTGCGAGATATTTGCAAAAAACTGATTTTCGATAAGAGTAAAAGATCTACTTCCGGTTGGGATTTCAAAAAACTTTTTTAAGACAATTTGTTTCAAACTTAATTCTAAGTACATATGAATTCTTTATAAATTTGTTTAAACAGAGAGAGAGAGAGAGAGAGAGAGAGAGAGAGAGAGAGAGAGAGAGAGAGAGAGAGAGAGAGAGAGAGAGAGAGAGAGAGAGAGAGAGAGAGAGAGAGAGAGAGAGAGAGAGAGAGATTTTTTAAAAACCACTTTTTTGGTATCAGGGGACCTCGAAACGTGGACATCTGCAAAAATCTCGAGGTCGAAAATTTTCATCATCACAATACTTCCTTATACTACGTATAAGAAAGTAAAAAGAAATTCAACAAGCCAAAAACAAAGAACAACAGTTACAAGAAAAGAAAAAAGCAAAAAGTAAAGGTGAAAAGAGGATGAAAGGAAAACAGACTGAAGAATATAAGCCAATAAAAAAGAAACGAACAATACCTTCTTGCGAACAACAACTACCGTTTAAAAAAGCTACAAAGCGTAAAATATTTGATGTAGGAACCCAGGATGAAACCTGTGACGAAGATTCAGACATTCCCTTGGTATCAACCGACGATGAAGACAGTGCGGATGAGGAGTGTGTTTACTGTTGCCAACCTTACAAGGAGGATAAGTGTGGAGAGCAGTGGATACGATGTATCAAATGTCTTCGGTGGGCACATGAACTTTGCTCTGGAGCTGACAAAAAGGGATGGAAACAACATTTTATTTACTAAAACTTACAATTTCAATGTATCTGATATAAACAAAACAAATCTGAGGTGTCATATCTGTTTCCATTGCTGTCGGTAATGCGCTCTTTTTGTATTTGCCATTTCGTGACAATTTATATGTGTTGTCCAAAATTTGTAATATGTTTGATTTACTGAATTCAGAGTGCTGTTTTCGATGTTTGTTAGCTATCTAGCCATTACAAATCTGATGTTTGACAGACGTTTTAGAATTAGTGATTGTCAAAATGCTATTTGATTAAAATTAATGATAGATACTGAGATCCTTGGTCCATTGTGTGGCAATTATCTGATGAAGGAAATAAATTTTTCCGAAACGTTATAAGCTACAATATAGTGTTTTCTTTATACCTATGAATATATATATACGTATAGTCAGATTAAAGATATAATTACTGATAATTAGCTAATATAATATAATATGAAATAGTTACTACTTTAATAATAGTAGAATTTTGGGCTGGATATTTGATTTAAAACACACTCGTTGGCTAAATAACGTTTCGGAAATATATTTATTCCTTCATCAGATCTACAAAATATATAATTAGGGACAACTGTTAAGTAAACTATAAATTATCTTACAATTGCCACACTAGGACATAAAATATATGGGTTTGACAAACATTAAAAACATAACACGATATGACAGTGACTTATAAGCATAAATGTCAAGATGACATATACAAAATTGTAAACAAAAAAAAAATTTGTTAATGACAAAATTTTGAATAAAATTAAAATTCACTAATTTTCATGTTTTTCATATACATGATTACCACTTTTAGTTTTTTCAAATATTATAGGTATATAAAATATTGTTTTTTAAATAAGACACATATAAATTTAACAGTGTGATATATCTGAAGTTTGAAACCTGATGTGCGCTTTGTAGAAAATTTTTTTTTGTTTACAATTTTGTATATGTCATCTTGACATTTATACTTATAAGTCACTGTCATATCATGTTATGTTTTTAATGTTTGTCAAACCCATATATTTTATGTCCTAGTGTGGCAATTGTAAGATAATTTATAGTTTACTTAACAGTTGTCCCTAATTATATATTTTGTAGATCTGATGAAGGAATAAATATATTTCCGAAACGATATTTAGCCAACGATTGTGTTTTAAATCAAATATCCAGCCCAAAATTCTACTATTATTAAAGTAGTAACTATTTCATATTATATTATATATATATATATATATATATATATATATATATATATATATATGTCAAATATGATTTTTCTGCTTAAGCACTGAGTAATTAAGGTAAATTTTTAATTAGAAAAATTTAGAGTGAGTTCGAATCTCGCCCTGGGCGGTAAATTTTTCTAATTAAAAATTTACCTTAATTACTCAGTGCTTAAGCAGAAAAATCATATTTGACATTTTCTACGCTGAGGAAAACGAATTTTAAAATTATTTAAAATTTACATATATATATATATACAGAGTGGTTGGTTTTTCATTGTACAGCCTATATCAGCTTTATTATCAAAAATTCAAAAAAATGATAGAGGAAAATGTTTTTTATCTCGAAATGGTCTATCATATTACATCATTAATAATCTTTCATAGCCTACTGATCTTTAGCAGCGATAATCAACTTTAATTTATTAAATGGAACACCCTGTATATTTTTGCGGGATATGATTCTAAATACATTTCTCTTTATAACGATGTATAACAAGTAGGGAGCTGCCTTTAAATTATGCCTAATAATAGGAAAAACGAAATTATAGTTCGTTTCGTAAAAATCTTACATTTCGCCGAGAAGGGTAAGAAATTAAACCTCTTAGAGGCCCTAGAAATATTCAAATCCTCCCGCAATTCAGATATTATATTGCTTAATGATCAGACTGATTTGATATAACACCTCTGTTTACCTGATGTACTTAGGTTATTTCATTTTACCATTTTACTGTGGTCAAATTTCTATTTTCTGGTTTTCCCTATAATTATCATTTTATTGTCGCCAACTTTCTAATTTCTGGTTTTCCCTATAATTAACTAATAGTTATTACAATGTATTGTATATTATTCCTTGTATCCCCCCTACTTTATAATTACCGCCTAACGCCAAATTTTTAGCATACATTTTGTGTGTCATTTGTAGTACAGTGTTCGTTAATGGCCATGTTGGTCGAAACCGCGCTCACACATTTGGATTAATATAGTGATATAACAAAGTATAAGTGTTTTGTTATTTTGAAATTATAGTAGTCGACTGTGATATTCTGTTGTTTATACCTGTAAATATTTGACATAAGTCAGTTAGAAGTGTTTAATAGTAACAAAGGTATTGCGGTTCTTATTTAACTAAGAAAACGTTAGTGCTTTGTATAAGAAAAATGAACATGGGCTTCACAAACAGTGAAAAAGTTGATATGCTGTGCTATTTTCACAGATCAAACAACAATAAACGTCAGGCTGCTATCTTGTATTAAAATTTATATCCTGACAGAAAACAACCTCACGTAAATACTTTACAAAATTTAGAAAATTCTCTGCGGTTAACTGGCACCTTTTCCAGACGTATAAATAATATTCAAAATGGACGAGGAAACAACCACGGTAATGAAGTTGTTATTTTAGCTTACTTTAGAGCAAATCCAAGAACTTCTACAAGACAAGCAGCGTTTGATTTGAATATTCCAAGACACGAAATTATGAATGTTTTAAAATTGCACAAACTAAAGCCTTTTAAATTAAATTTAGTCCAAACATTACATGCTAATGATCCCAACAACAGAATAATATTTTGTGAATGGCTCGTGAATGTGGGAAGACATTATTTAAGTAATATCATTTGGACACATTGGTAATATCATTTGGACACATTACTGGGACGATCTAAACCCTCGCGTAATTGTTGAAGCTCGTGCGCAAGTGCGATTTTCAATTAATGTATGCGTAGGGATAGTCGGCAATGAAATTTTGGGGCCATATTTTTACGATGGAACATTGACTCAGAACCGATATTTATTATTTTTACAAAATGAGTTTCAAGACTACATGGACAATCTCCCATTAGCTTTAAGACGAAACTTGTGGTTCCAACATGACGGCGCCCCACCTCATAATGGAGCTGCAGTAACAAATTATCTACAAAATTATTTTGGTCAAAACTGGATCGGCAACCGAGGACCAATTTTGTGGCCTGCCAGATCGCCTGATTTATCAATTCTTGATTTTTTTGTATAGGCTTTTTGAAAAACCAAGTTTATAATACTCCTCAAAATCTTCAAGAACTGAAGAATAAAATTACCACAGCTTGCTTGCTAATTACACCTGCAATGATGCAAAACGCAAGGAGGAACATAATTACGCGAGCGGACAAATGTTTAGAATGTAATGGTGTACAATTTCAACAATTATTATAAGACACATTACTTACTATTTAGTATTTAATTTTTTTTTATTTATAATAGAAATAGCAAATTTTAGTTTTCCATACTTTTTCTTATTATTTCGTTTCCGTAGACAATTGCTACACATATGCCAACTTGTGACGGTATCATAATAAACAGAATTTAATAAGGATTCATTTTTATAGAAAATATACAGGGTGTTCCATTTAAGAAATTAAAGTTGATTATCGCTGCTAAAGATCAGTAGGCTATGAAAGATTACTAATGATGCAATATGATAGACCATTTCGAGATAAAAAACATTTTCCTCTAACATTTTTTTGAATTTTTGATAATAAAGCTGATATAGGCTGTACAATGAAAAACCAACCACTCTGTATACTGAGTGGGCCACCGAAAACGAAACAGATTGAATATCTAGAAGGAGAAAACTTTCTTGAAAAAACGGGAAAACAGGTCGATTTTTGATCCAAGGGGGACACCCTTCCATCATATCTTCAACTGTGATACGTCATTCCCCTCCCCTCCATCACTCTAACCATTACAATTTAAATAGGGAAAGTACTAAATACGATACATCATTGAAAAGGTAATTGTACGGAGAATTCAGCAATGTGATTGTTGGTTGCGCTATTTTTGATTTTAGCGCCCTCTAGCGGAAAAAAAACGGTTACGTATTCCACAATGTGACACATCATTTCAAAGCTAATTTTATTAGCAACTAAATACGTAATATCTTTGACATTTATTTGTCATCATTCTCAAGTACAGACTGTCAGTGTCTTTTGTAAACTAATAAGTTCGTAGTTTCTAATATTAGAGCTCTGCAAGGTGTTTCGATTATTTAATTTTTTTTCAATTGTGCATTAAATTGCTAATAAAATTAGCTTTGAAATGATGTGTCACATTGTGAAATACGTAACCGTTTTTTTACCCGCTAGAGGGCGCTAAAATCAAAAATAGCGCAACCAACAATCACATTGCTGAATTCTCCGTACAATTACCTTTTCAATGATGTATCGTATTTAGTACTTTCCCTATTTAAATTGTAATGGTTAGAGTGATGGAGGGGAGGGGAATGACGTATCACAGTTGAAGATATGATGGAAGGGTGTCCCCCTTGGATCAAAAATCGACCTGTTTTTGCGTTTCTTCAAAAAAGTTTTCTCCTTCGAGATATTCAATCTGTTTTGTTTTCGGTGGCCCACTCTGTATATATAAAAAATATATTACAATTCTTTGCCAAATATACAAATGTATTGAAAAATTCAAAAGATTCTTGGTAGTAGTGGCATACAATGAAGTAAAAGTAATAACAATATGACAACTGGTTGTCAATTAGAAAACAATGACAAATATAAAATGCAAATCACAATGTATAATTGAAAATGTAATCAAATAAGCAATAGGACAGTCGGGATTACTTATATAGCCACATCAAAAGGCTTGGGATTTACCACAAACTGTTCAGTCAATGCAATTATACAAATAACAACGACGCAACTATGTAATGAAAAATTAAGAGTAGAACTGTTGATATTATAACAATATAGAATGTAAAATCAGTCATGTATAAATGTAAATGAAAGCAAATAAGCATAGGACAATCGCCATTACCCATGTAATCCTATCAAATTGGATTAGGTTCACCTAAACATGTACAATCCGATTGAAATACATAGACAATTAACGATGCAACTATGTATGTGTTAAGATGTATTTGTAGCTACAGACATATATGTTTCTACCTAGTTTGGTTTCGTCAGTGCAGCATAACAAAGAAGGTGTATGTTAAAGTATTAATATGTGTTGAATAAAAATTATATAGTATTACCTTAAAATGTCAATCCAAAATGTCCAAGTGTAAAACAACTGTGCACTTACTTAATACTGTGTAATGCCTTATTTCAACCAGGCAGTTAATAAAATATATTACAATTCTTTGCCAAATATACAAATGTATTGAAAAATTCAAAAGATTCTTGGTAGTAGTGGCATACAATGAAGTAAAAGTAATAACTATATGACAACTGGTTGTCAATTAGAAAACAATGACAAATATAAAATGCAAATCACAATGTATAATTGAAAATGTAATCAAATAAGCAATAGGACAGTCGGGATTACTTATATAGCTACATCAAAAGGCTTGGGATTTACCACAAACTGTTCAGTCAATGCAATTATACAAATAACAATTGTGATTTGCATTTTATATTTGTCATTGTTTTCTAATTGACAACCAGTTGTCATATTGTTATTACTTTTACTTCATTGTATGCCACTACTACCAAGAATCTTTTGAATTTTTCAATACATATATATATATTGAACTGGTGTTGAGTATGTGACAACACCAGTCAAATACCCACAAACACATACAGTCACCCCTTAAAACCCCTTTAATACAGGCAACCAAATATACATCGGCAATGCTTAAAATTAGACCCTTGTATAAAAGTATAGGTAAAAAAAAAAATCCCGGAAAATTAATGCTGATTTTACTAACAAATCTAGTAAATTCTGAGAAACCCATCAAATTTTAAATATTAGAAAGAAATTCACCCCCAAATTTAGAAAACCAAACCAATGACTACTCTTTTCAGGAACCCCAACTGAAACCCCCGTATTAAATACTAAATATTAGAATTAAATACCTGATTAGTTTAAAATACACATTAGTCTTAGTTTTATACTTATATTTAGCAAATTTCCACAATACAACAATAATTAGTTAAGTGTTATATAGGCAAAGTAAAAATATAAAAATGAATCTGACAGCCATTACAAATGGCCAATTTTAAATTACAAATTTCAACATTTATCATCACACTACGAGCATATAAATGAGTACCATTTTATAGTGTGATTTCTCAAGAGTAAAATGTCACAAAAGGTTACAGGTTCAAAGTTAAAGCAAGGTTGATAGTATCGAAAGCATCATCCCAAACTTTGGCAAAAGTATAGCACGTACATGACAAATTGTTATCTAAAAATGCATAGCTTAAAACTAAAATAAACTAATGGTGAACATAAAAAACATTTAAACCATAAACTAGTTTACAAGTTACAAACATGGTAACAAACAATAAAACTCTTAGATGCGCACATTAAAGTTAAGCATCATTTTAATTTTCAAATTTCGATGCGCCATATTGTCAGAAGCATAATTAATTTCAAATATTTCATATATATGATTAATGTAATTATAAATTAACTCTAGCAGTTACAAAGTCTATCGAGACGCATTTACATTGGAATATTTTTCAATGTCATATTTACAAGTTGAGTCCAGATATTTAAATAAGCATTTTGAATAATTTGACAGTTGTCAACATAGGTAAAAGAAAAGTTTTAAAATATTAATTACAAGCTATTTAGATAATTTAAAAAAGGTGGTAAAAGATTAAGAAAAGGTCATAGTTTCATGTTATAACAGCAATTCGTAAATAAATTAAAAGACCATTTAGCTATTACACTACAAAAACTAACCACACTAATTTTTTGTATCAAGAAAGATTTTAAAAAGGATTAAAAGATGAAAAAATATTATATGTATTTATAAGTTTAATTTGTAAAGGTAAAGTTCTACTAAAAAGGCATTTTAAGCCAAAATTCTGATATTTTAATTTATTTTATTAGCGCCTATGACGTCATCGACATATGACAGTCGAAATGCTAAATTTGCCCTTTAATTTTTAAAAAATGTGTTTTTCTAAGAGAAAACGAATTAAAGTAATTTTATTGTACCGATTGAAAGACGATTTAATTTAACTAAGATAAAACATGATTCCACAAATATTCAAAAATAAACTTGCCCGAAAAAAGACTTTGTAAAATGCTACCTTTTGGATTTCCATGGTTACGACGTCCACAACAGAAGATTAATATAAAAAGGCACATCCGACGAGAAGCGATATTCACTTTTATTCCATTTTTGATTCGAATAAGATTCACATTCATATTCGATTCAGATTCATATTGATATTCGCATTCGATTTCAATTTTCATTAGTGATTGACACATTAATATTCATTATCGATTCATATCGATATCCAGTCGCCGTCAAAGTTGTGATACATTCAATTAAGCCATAAATTGTCTGCTGAGTCATTTCCACGTGCGAGTTAGAAGGTCACCAATTGAAGACGTTCGAGCTAGACATCAGTAGGGTGAGACGAATCAATCTCAAGCTGCAACATAACCAGAAACATTGGAGATATTACTGACCCGCCTTAAACTTTACCGAACGAGGTCAAGGACATACCGTACGCCGACTTACCAGATAACTGTGAGGCCCACGTAGAACTAGGACACGAGCAGTAACGACGGGAAAATCACACCCCTTTGGACGAAATACCTGTCCTTAAACAATACAAGGAATTAGTACACAGAAAGTACCAAGTCTGTTTATTAGTATATGCACCTTTTTCTTGACACCAATTTGGGTCAAATATAAATCTATGTCACATTTGTGCAACGTCTTTTAATTCGATCATTTCTATTAATTAATTAAATTCAAATCTTGAAATATAGCTAATGTAAAACTTGGAAAATCAATTTAAAATTTCAAACAATATAATGCTTATTTAAATATCAGAATATACTTACATTTAAATTTTATCCTATCTCATTGTTATGCAATCCATTTTAATAGTTTGTACATAAGGGTCAAACTCATATACTTTGCCTTGATTTCAATATTTCAAATTAGTAGAACTTTTGCCTAAATAACTGCTGTTCATGTACACAACAAAAGTGTATTGATTAATATCAAAATTTTATAGACATTGTTGATTGTCATCCTGTTTATGGGATCTGTTTATCTATTTCTCGAAATCTTTCATTGTTGTATTGTTGTAGAAATTCATTGATATGTTTTAAATAAATTCAGATCTGTTGTTTTCATGTATAAAGGGTTTGTTTTCATCACTGTTAAAACCCATTCTTCATTTATAAGAGGTACACATATTCTGTTTGGAGCTCCAGCATTAGAGCTGTTACTCCAAGTAGGCCTTACAGGTTAGATTCTTCAAGATCGTCACACGACAACTGGAAAGTATGGTATCCCGGACTAAGGTAAATCAAATCTCGAACCTCCTTAACGCCCTGTAGATAACACAATTAGAGTCACTTAGATATCACCCACCTAGATAAACACATAACTTTTAAATTTCGTTTTGGTCACTTCAACATTTATACGTACTCGATAGTTATAGCGACTTCGCGCGTAATTCAGTGTTTGTTCCACCTCTTGGATAAAGTCTATCCCGATCTTGCGCAGTCATACGTTGAATGCCGCGAAATTTTTGAATTATTAATAACGTTGTATTTATCTATTAGGATAATTTTTGAGATACTAAATGATACATAAACTAAATATATAATTTATCTCCGTTTTTATAGAATGCAACCCCCTTTAGCTAGCCGGCCAAGTTATAATTGAAAAGTAATTAAATAATCAATTAGAGACATTAGCCAGTCAACGTCAGACTAAGTAAATAGTTCAGTATATTATTGTGTTTAGCAGTTTTTTTAGGATAAAGTAAATAAAGCGCTCTAAGTCTCATTAGCTCTCCATTCACTATTACATCTTGGCCACGCAAATTAGGGCATTGTAAGGGTAACTAAACACCCTATTACAATATATATATATATATATCATTATATTTGCATCATGGGAGGTATCGGCCTTTATTTAATTATAGGTAGTTTAGTGTGAATAAAATAAAAAAATTCTTACGTTTCGATATTATATATAACTCTAACGTCCGCTTACAGCGGGTCCTCCGCTTCCAGCGGGTCCGTCAATCTCTTTTAGTTTGAATCGCTTTTATCGCGTTTACAGCTTCTTCATAGATTCGTGTAAAAAGCAATCACTGTCATGACGCCTTTTAGAATGTTCGATTTTATTAACTTTTGACGCACCCATGTATATACATATATTTCGTGAAGCCAATAGTATATTTTATGTAAAAATTTTTTCGAACTGTTTTTGACATAAACCGGTGCACACTCAAGAGCGAGAAAGGTAATTTAATGTTAAACATAAGTCATTTTAAAATATCCAAAGACACAATGAGATCAAAAAGTGCAACATTTTTATTAAGACAGTGTGCAACACTATTTTGATGTGAAAGTGTAAAAGCCAGTCAACCTTTTTGAAATCCACTATCGTTAATAAAGGAGCACAAGATAATAATAAAAGTAAAAGCCCAATTGAAGCGCCTTTCCTGTAAAAAGCGATCACTGGCATGACGCTTTTTAAAATGGCTACTTTTATACACCTTTGAAGCACCCCTGTATATAAATATATTTTGTTAAGCCAATAGTACGTTTTATTTAAAATTCTTCTCGAACTGTCTTTAACACAAACCGGTACACACTCAAAAGCGAGAAAGGTAATTTAATTTTAAAGATAAGTGATGTTAAGGTATAAAAGGGCACAATGAGATCAAAAAGCCCAACATTTTTATTAAGACAGTTAACAATACTATCTTGATGTGAAAGTGTAAAAGCCTGTCAACTTTTTCAAAAAACACTATCGCTAATAAAGGAGCCCAAAATAATAATAAAAGTAAAAACCCCACTTGAAGCGCCTTTCCTGTAAAAAGCGATCACTGGCATGACGCTTTTTAGAATGTATACTTTTATACACCTTGGAAGCACCCCTGTATATACATATATTTTGTTAAGCCAAAAGGACGTTTTATTAAAAATTCTTCTCGAACTGTTTTTTACACAAACAGGTACACACTCAAGAGCGAGAAAGGTAATTTAATGTTAAACATAAGTCATGTTAAAGTATCGAAAGAAACAATGAGCTCAAAGAGCGCAACATTTTCATTGAGACAGTGTACAATACTATTGTGATGTCTTCGAATCTACTATCGTTAAGAAAAAATGAAGTATTAAATATAAGCCCTGTTCAATCACGTTTCGAAGAATCGCCAAATTGAAGACGTAATAATCGACCACAAACACCCCCGTATCCAAAATTTAACAACCATTCATCACTTTTCAAGAAACTCTTCCGCCATTTATACACCTTTGAAGCACCCCTGTATATAAATATATTCTGTTAAGCCAATAGTACGTTTTATTTAAAATTCTTCTCGAACTGTCTTTAACACAAACCGGTACAAACTCAAGAGCGAGAAAGGTAATTTAATTTTATACATAAGTCATGTTAAGGTATCCAAAGACACAATGAGATCAAAAAGCCCAACACGATCATTAGGACAGTTTACAATACTATTTTGATGTGAATGTATAAACGTCTGTCAATCTTTTCGAAAACCACTATCGTTAATAAAAGGGCACAAAACATTAATAAAAGTAGAAAGCCCAAGGTTTAAAGTGAAGCCCTATTGAAGCGCCTTTCCTGTAAAAAACGATCACTGGCATGACGCTTTTTAGAATGTCCACTTTTATAAACTTTTGAAACACCCCTGTACATACATAAATTTTCCACTTTTATAAACTTTTGAAACACCCCTGTACATACATAAATTTTGTTAAGCCAATAGGATATTTTATTTAAAATTCTTCTCGAAATGTTTTTGGCAAAAACCGGTACACACTCAAGAGCGAGAAAGGTAATTTAATGTTAAAGTATCCAAAGACACAATAAGATCAAAAAGGTCAACATTTTTATCAAGACAGTTTACAATACTATTTTGATGCGAAAGTGTAAAAGCCTTTCAACCTTTTCGAAGTCCACTATCGCTAATAAAGGAGCACAAAATAATAATAAAAGTAAAAAGCCCAAGTTTTAAATTGAAGCGCGTTTCCTGTAAAAAGCGAAAACTGGCATGACGCTTTTTAGAATGTCCACTTTTATACACCTTTGAAGCACCCCTGTATATACATATATTTTGTTAAACCAATAGTACGTTCTATTTAAAATTCTTCTGGAACTGTTTTTTACACAAACAGGTACACACTCAAGAGCGAGAAAGGTAATTTAATGTTAAACATAAGTCATGTTAAAATATCAAAAGAAACAATGAGCTCAAAGAGCGCAACATTTTCATTGAGACAGTGTACGATACTATTCTGATGTTATCGAATCTACTATCGTTAGGAAAAAATGAAGTATTAAATATAAGCCTTGTTCAATCACGTTTCGAAGAATCGCCAAATTGAAGACGTAATAAGCGACCACAAACACCCCCGTATCCAAAATTTAACAACCATTCATTACTTTTCAAAAAACTCTTCCGCCATTTATACACTTTGAAGCACTCATGTATATAAATATATTTTGTTAAGCCAATAGTATGTTTTATTTAACATTCTTCTCGAACTGTCTTTAACACAAACCGGTACACACTCAAGAGCGAGAAAGGTAATTTAATTTTAAACATAAGTCATGTTAAGGTATCCAAAGACACAATGAGATCAAAAAACCCAACATGATCATTAGGACAGTTTACAATACTATTTTGATGTGAATGTGTAAACGTCTGTCAATCTTTTCGAAATCCACTATCGTTAATAAAAGAGCACAAAACATTAATAAAAGTAGAAAGCCCAAGTTTTAAAGTGAAGCCCTATTGAACCGCCTTTCCTGTAAACAGCGATCACTGGCATGTCGCTTTTTAGAATGTCCACTTTTATAAACTTTTGAAATACCCCGGTACATACATAAATTTAGTTAAGCCAATAGGATGTTTTATTTAAAATTCTTCTCGAACTGTTTTTGGCACAAACCGGTACACACTCAAGAGCGACAAAGGTAATTTAATGTTAAAGTATCCAAAGACACAATAAGATCAAAAAGGTCAACATTTTTATCGACAGTTTACAATACTATTTCGATGCGAAAGAGTAAAAGTCTTTCAACCTTTTCGAAGTCCACCATCGTTAATAAAAGAGCACAAGACAATAATAAAAATAGAAAGCCCGAGTTTTAAATGTAAGCCGTATTAAAGCGGCTCTCCTGTAAAAGGCGATCATTGGAATGGAGCTTTTTAGAATGTGCACTCTTATACACCTTTGAAACACCCCTGTATATACATATATTTTGTTAAGCCAATAGGATATTTTATTTAATATTCTTCTCGAATTGCTTTTGACACTAAACGGTACACACTCAAGAGCGAGAAAAGTAATTTAATGTTAAGCATAAGTCATGTTAAAGTATCGAAAGATGAAATGAGCTCAAAGAGCGCAACATTTTCATTGAGACAGTGTACAATACTATTCTGATGTTTTCGAATCTACTATCGTTAAGAAAAAAAGAAGTATTAAATGTAAGCCCTGTTCAATCACGTATCGAAGAATCGCCAAATTGAAGACGTAATAAGCGACCACAAACACCCCCGTATTCAAAATTTAACATTCATCAATTTTCGAAAAACTCTTCCGCTATTTTTAAACTTTTGAAGCACCGCTGTATATACATATATTTTGTTAAGCCAATTGGATATTTTATTTAAAATTCTTCTCGAACTGTTTTTAACACAAACCGGTACACACTCAAGAGCGAGACAGGTAATTTAATTTTAAACATGTCATGTTAAGTTATCCAAAGACACAATGGGATCAAAAAGCCCAACATGTTCATTAAGACAGTTTACAATACTATTTTGATGTGAAAGTTTAAAAGCCTGTCAACCTTTTCGAAATTCACTATCGTTAATAAAGGAGCACAAAATAATGATAAAAGTAAAAAGCCCAAGTTTTAAGGTGAAGCCCTATTGAAGCGCCATTCCTGTAAAAAGCGATCACTGGCATGACGCTTTTTAGAAGGTCCACTTTTACAAACTTTTAAAACACCCCTGTACATACATAAATTTTGTGAAGCCAATAGTATATTAAAATTCTTCTCGAACTGTTTTTGACACAAACCGGTACACACTCAAGAGCGAGAAAGGTAATTTAATGTTAAAGTATTGAAAGACACAATAATATCAAAAAGGTCAACATTTGTATCACGACAGTTTACAATACCATTTTGATCTGAAAGTGTAAACGTCTGTCAATCTTTTCGAAATCCACTATCGTTAATGAAAGAGCACAAAACATTAATAAAAGTAGAAAGCCCAAGTTTTAAATGTAAGCCAAAGCGCTTTTCCTGTAAAATGCGATAACTGGGATGACGCTTTTTAGAATATCCACCTTTATAAACTTTTGAAGCACCCCTGTATATACATATATTTTGTTAAGCCAATGGGATATTTTATTTAAAATTCTTCTCGAATTGCTTTTGACACTAACCGGTACACACTCAAGAGCGAGAAAGGTAATTTAATGTTAAACATACGTCATGTTAAAGTATCGAAAGAAACAATGAGCTCAAAGAGCGCAACATTTTCATTGAGACAGTGTACAATACTATTCTGATGTTTTCGAATCTACTATCGTTAAGAAAAAATGAAGTATTAAATGTAAGCCCTGTTCAATCACGTATCGAAGAATCGCCAAATTGAAGACGTAATAAGCGACCACAGACACTCCGGTATCCAAAATATCACAAACATTCATCAATTTTCAAAAAACTCTTTCTCCATTTTCTTTTTTTTGACATTTTGACTATGGATTCGTGATCGGCGACCTAAGACACCCCCGTACCTAAAATTTCACATACGTACGTCAATTTTGAAAAAACATTCCGCCATTTTCTTTTTTTTAACATTTTGACATTGGATTTGTGATCGGCGACCTAAGACACCCCCGTACTAAAATTTCACATTCATACGTAAATTTTCAAAAAATTCTTCCGCCATTTTGTTTTTTTGACATTTTGACTTTGGATTCGTGATCGGCGACCTAAGACACCTCCGTATCTAAAATTTCACAATCATACGTCAATGTTCAAAAGATTCGTCCGCCATGTTTTTTTTTGACATTTTGACTATGGATTCCCGATCGGTGACCTCAACCACCCCCGTATCTAAAATTTCACATTCATACGCCAATTTTCAAAATACCCGTCCGCCATTTTTTTCTTTTGATATTTTGACTTTGGATTTGTGATCGGCGACCGCAAACACCCCCGTATCTAAAATTTGACATTCATACGTCAATTTTCAAAAAACTCTTCCGCCATTTTGATTTTTTTGACATTTTGACTATGGGTTCGTGATCGGCGTCCGCACACACCCCCGTATCTAAAAATTCACATTCATACATCAATTTTCAAAAAACTTCCGCCATTTTGTTTTTTTTTGACATTTTGATTTTGGATTCGTGATCGGCGTCCGCACACACCCCCGTATCTAAAATTTCGCATTCATAAGTCAATTTTCAAAAAACTCTTCGGCCATTTTATTTTTTTGACATTTTGACTTTGGATATGTGTTCGGCGTCCACACACACCCCCGTATCTAAAATTTCACATTCATACGTCGATTTTCAAAAAACCCATTCTCCATTTTGTTTTTTATTCACATTTGGATTAGTGAAAAGACCCGAAAGCAAAATTTTACAAACGCACGTCAATTTTCGAGCAACCTTTAACATTTATAATACTTAAAAGAAAAACCAGTCTGTATATAAGAAAATAATTCGAGCGACCGGGACCATTATGTCGAGAAACCGTCGTTTTGTCGTATTAAATGTCCGTAAATATTCATATATGAAATCAGTCGTATTCGGAAAAAAAAGTACTTGTTCCTGTCTAAATTTGAACCCGAGCAATCAGAGTTGCTGTATTGGGAAGCGGTCGCTTTACCGTTAGACCACCGAGGTATTTACAAAGAGCTTGTTGTTTTGGGTATTTATATGTAGGCTTTCGGGATACACTGGGAGGTGATGAATTTTTTAATATTCGCGAGAAAATATATGTACGTGTTATCGTAAAAAGAATATAAATAAATGTATTAATTGCGTCTCGATAATTCATTTAGTGCCTTATGTTTGTCGTTAAACTAAATATATCATGTGTATTAATTTTCCATGAATTTAATCTGACTTTTATATAAATAAAGATGGCCGATATTCGCAAGCATTTTTCTAACATATTCGTCTGCAACCGCATTTTAAATCGCTGGTACCTTTGTCCCTGTACCAGTATAAACTGGAAATAGGCACGTAAAAGGTTCCGAAAGGACAGTACTTGACTATTCTGAATCTTGTTGTGTCCTCGAAACCTTGAAAATTGGGAATTTCAAGCTTAAAAGTGAAACTTTGCATACGTATTCGAGTGCTTGTCACATTGACGTTTGTCGGGATTTCTATTTCGGCATAAAATAATTCACACGTCCTCCTTATGGGAAAATGTCGTGAAACACAGGTTTTTTTCTGCAAGTGCAAAAATTTAAAAAAAATTCTTTTCGCGTCCTTAACGACCGTTCGAAGAGATAAAAATACGCCTTTTCCACAATTTCTCGTCCTCCCAACACGCTCGCATCGAAAAGCTATCCCGAAATGCACCCGTTTCTCAATCGCTCGCGCCCAAATTTGCCATTTTCACCCCCGATCTTCCCTCCTCTACTAAATCCGTGAGAGCGGTAAAGGGTCCCGCTCGCTTTTATTATATATAACTAGCTCTAACGTCCGCTTACAGCGGGTCCTCCGCTTACAACGGGTCCTCCGCTTACAGCGGGTCCTCCGCTTACAGCGGGTCCGTCAATCTCTTTTAGTTGGAATCGCTTTTTTCGCGTCCGCTTACAGCTTTTTCATTGTTTCCTGTAAAAAGCAATCGCTGTCATGACGCCTTCTAGAATGTCCGATATTATTAACTTTTGACGCACCCCTGTATATACATATATTTCGTGAAGGCAATAGTATATTTTCTTTAAAATTCTTCTCGAACGGTTTTTTACACAAACCGGTACACACTCAAGAGCGAGAAAGGTAAATTTATGTTAAACATAAGTCATGTTAATGTATCCAAAGAAACAATGAACTCAAAGAGCACAACATTTTCATCGAGACAGTTTACAATACTATTTTGATGTGATAGTGGAAAAGCATGTCAACCTTTTCGAAGTCTACTGTCGTTAAGAAAAAACACAAAATAATAATAAAAGTAAGAATCCCAAGTTTTAAATTTAAGCCCTATTGAAGCGCCTTTCCTGTAAAAAACGCTTTTTAGAATGTCCACTTTTATAAACTTTTGAAGCACCCCTGTGTATACATATATTTTGTTAAGCCAATAGGATATTTTATTTAAAATTCTTCTCGAACTGTTTTTGACACAAATCGGTACACACTCAAGAGCGAGAAAGGTAATTTAATGTTAAACATAAGTCATGTTAAAGTATCCAAACACACATTGAGATCAAAAAGCGCAACATCTTTATTAAGACAGTGTACAATACTATTTTGATGTGAAAGTGTGAAAGCCTGTCAACCTTTTTGAAATCCACTATCGTTAATAAAAGAGCACAAAATAATAATAAAAGTAAAAAGCCCAAGTTTTAAATTTAAGCCCTATTGAAGCACTTTCCTGTAAAAAGAGGCTTTTTAGAATGTCTACTTCTATAAACTTTTGAAGCACCCCTATATATACATATATTTTGTTAAGCCAATAGGATATTTAATTTAAAATTCTTCTCGAACTGTTTTTGACATAAACCGGTACACACTCAAGAGCGAGAATGGTAATTTAATGTTAAACATAAGTCATGTTAAAGTATCCAAAGACACAATGAGATCAAAAAGCGTAACATTTTTATTAAGACAGTGTACAATACTATTTTGATGTGATAGTCTAAAAGCCTGTCAATCTGTTTGAAATCCACTATCGTTAATAAAGGAGTACAAAATAATAATAAAAGTAAAAAGCCCAAGTATTACATTGAAGAGCCTGTCCTGTAAAAAGCCATCACTGGCATGACGCTTGTTAGAATGTCCACTTTTATACACCTTTGAAGTACCCCTGTATATTCATATATTTTGTTAAGCCAATAGGACGTTTTATTTAAAATTCTTCTCGAACTGTTTTTAACACAAACAGGTACACACTCAAGAGCGAGAAAAGTAATTTAATGTTAAACATAAGCCATGTTATGGTATCCAAAGACACAATGAGATCAAAAAGCCTAACATGTTCATTAAGACAGTTTACAATACTATTTTGATGTAAAAATATAAAAGCCTGCCAACCTTTTCAAAATCCACTATCGTTAATAAAGGAGCACAAAATAATAATGAAAGTAAAAAGCCCAAGTTTTAAATGTAAGCCCTATTGAAGCGCCTTTCCTGTAAAAGGCAATCACTGGCATGACGCTTTTTAGAATGTCCACTTTTATAAACTTTTGAAATACCGCTGTATACACATATATTTTGTTAAACCAATAGGATATTTTACTTAAAATTCTTCTCGAACTGTTTTTGACACAAACCGGTACACACTCAAGAGCGAGAAAGGTAATTTAATGTTAAAGTATCCAAAGACACAATGAGCATAAAAAGCGCAACATTTTCATCAAGATAGTTTGCAATACTATTTTGATGCGAAAGTGTAAAAGTCTGTCAACCTTTTCGAAATCCACTATAGTTAATAAAAGAGCACAAAACGATAATAAAAGTAGAAAGCCCTAGTTTTAAATTTGAAGCCCTATTGAAGCGTCTTTCCTGTAAAAAGCGATCACTGGCATGACGATTTTTAGAATGTCCACTTTTATAAACTTTTGAAACACCCCTGTATATACATATATTTTGTTAAGCCAATAGGATATTTTATTTAAAATTTTCCTCGAACTGTTTTTGACACAAACCGGTACACACTCAAGAGCGAGAAAGGTAATTTGATGTTACAACGACACAATAAGATAAAAGAGCCCAACATTTTTATTAAGATTGTTTACAATACTATTTTGATCCGAAAGTGTAAAATCCTGTCAACGGTACACACTCAAGAGCGAGAAAGGTAATTTAATGTTAAAGTATCCAATGACACAATAAGATCAAAAAGGTCAACATTTTTATCAAGACTGTTTACAATACTATTTTGATGCGAAAGTGTAAAAGCCTTTCAATCTTTTCGAAGTCCACTATCGTTAAGAAAAAGGCACAAAATAATAATAAAAGTAAAAAGCCCAAGTTTTAATTTGAAGCCCTATTGAAGCGACTTTCCTGTAAAAACGCTTTTTAAAATGTCCACTTTTATAAACTTTTGAAGCACCCCTGTATATACATATATTTTGTTAAGCCAATAGGATATTTTATTTAAAATTCTTCTTGAACTGTTTTTGGCACAAACCGGTACACACTCAAAAGCGAGAAAGGTAATTTAATGTTAAAGTATTCAAAGACTCAATAAGATCAAAAAGGTCAACATGTTCATTAAGACAGTTTACAATTCTGTTTTGATGTGAAAGAGTAAGAATCTGTCAACCTTTTCAAAATCCACTATCGTTAATAAAGGAGCACAAAATAATAATAAAAGTAAAAAGCTCAAGTTTTAAATTGAAGCCCTGGAGCCCTATTGAAGCTCCTTTTCTCTAAAAAGCGATCAATCTCATGACGCTTTTTAGAATGTCCAAGTTTATAAACTTTTGAAGTACCCCTATACATACATAAATTTTGTAAAGCCAATTGTATATTTTCTTTAAAATTCTTCTCGAATTGTTATTTATACAAACCGGTACACACTCAAGAGCGAGAAAGGTAATTTAATGTTAAACATAAGTCATGTTGTATCCAAAGCAGTGGCGGCTGGTGCCCGCGTTTTGGCGGTGCAGTTTCGTGGACGGGACTGATTCGTTTGTTATCGGTGATATGCTCGACATCTGGGAGTACATCGCCGATAATGGGCGAGTCGGTCTTGTCTGTGTGGCTGCTCACGCCCCGAGCCGCCACTGAATCCAAAGACACAATGAGCTTAAAAAACGCAACATTTGTATTAAGGCAGTTTACAATACTATTTTGATGTGAAAGTGTAAAAGCCTCACAACCTTTTCGAAATCCACTATCGTTAATAAAAGAGCACAAAATAATAATAAATATAAAAAGCCCAAGTTTTAAATTGAAGCCCTATTGAAGCGCCTTTCCTGTAAAAGGCGATCACCGGCATGACGCTTTTTAGAATATCCACTTTTATAAACTTTTGAAACATCCCTGTATATACATATATTTTGTTAAGCCAATGGGATATTTTATTTAAAATTCTCCTCGAACTGTTTTTGACACAAACCGGCACACACTTAAGAGCGTGAAAGATAATTTAATGTTAAAGTATACAACGACAGAATAAGATCTAAAAGCGCAACATTTTTATTAAGATAGTTTACAATACTACTTTGATCCGAAAGTGTAAAAGCCTGTCAACCTTTTAGAAATCCACTATCGTTAGTAAAAGAGCACAAATTAATAAAGGTAGAAAGCCCAAGTTTTAAATTTGAAGCCTATTGAAGCGCCTTTCCTGGAAAAAGCGATCACTGGCATGACGATTTTTAGAATGTCCATTTTTATAAACTTTTGAAGCACCCCTGTACATAGATAAATTTTGTGAAGCCAATTGTATATTTTGTTTAAAATTCTTCTCGAATTGCTTTTTATACAAACCGGTACACACTCAAGAGCGAGAAAGGTAGATTAATGTTAAAATATCCAAAGACACAATAAGATCAAAAAGCGCAACATTTTTATTAAGACAGTTTACAATACTATTGTGATGCGAAAGTGTAAAAGCTTTTCAACGTTTTCGAAATCCACTATCGTCAATAAAAGAGCACAAAATAATAATAAAAGTAAAAAGCCCAAGTTTTAAATGTAAAGCCCTATTGAAGTGCCTTTCCTGTAAAAAGCAATCACTGGCATGACGCTTTTTAGAATGTCCACTTTTATAAACTTTTGAAGCACCCCTGTACATACATAAATTATGTGAAGCCAATTCTATATTTTATTTAAAATTTTTCTCGAATTGCCTTTTACACAATGCGGTACACACTCAAGAGCGAGAAAGATAATTTAATATTAAATATAAGAATAAGTATTCGAAGAAACAATATGCTTAATAAACACATCATTTTCATTGAGACAATCGGGATAATACGCTCTTGAAATAACAGTGGAAACATTTAGTATATTAGCAAAAAGTATGTCAATTGCTCAGAAACAATTTAAAATAGGCACGCACAATATTAATAAAAAATAAGCTAAAAATCAGTTTGAGATATTTTTCACCCCAATTATTTGAAGTGGAACAGCGCTTTCATTATGAAATTTTGGTCAGCAAATTTGAAATATTCGTCTGTCACATACTCAAAATTAGTTCGCAAGTCAATTAAAAATGAATTGCAGAACATTTTAAATTTTCACCGAATTACTTTATTACTCATTTTAATGGACATGCTCAAATATGTATAGTATCTGTGTAGTGTTTAAAATGTTTATAACAAATGTTGTTTGATAAATGGGCGTCGCTTTCAAACATTCTTATAGAATGCTAATGAATGCTGATGAACTTCAAACATATAGTTCGCAAACATATAAATGATTAGTTTTAATAAGATGCTGTTAAAAGCAATTACAAAGAAGAAAAGACCAAGCGCAGGCATAAATTTTCACAAATATTTAGGATTTTTAGCAACTGAGATAAAGTCCCAGAAATGTAACAGAATTAAAAAGCTTCCAAAACACAAATATTTCCCTAGCAAGCTAAAAGTTACACATATTCAATATTATGTTTTATTTTTAATTATACTGTAAATTTCATGTATAGAAGAAGCAATACAATTACTAAAACACTAATAAAAATAATTATTAATTACAAATGGATAAGAAAGCATAATCGCAGTCAATACTAATAAAAATCCAAATCTCCTAGGTTATGCGCATGTGTAAGTAATCGTAATTACTGTTTAATATTTTATCAGGTTTGGTAAAACAGCGGTTAAAATATTTTCATTTAATAACGTTCTTAATCAATGATTAGCGCTAACCGGTGGCGGTGTTGGAAAAACATACCAACCGGTATTTTAATCAATGATTAGCGCCAACCGGTTTTTGCAAAAACGTACTATCCCGTATTTTATCTAATGAATACACTGATCGGCATTTTAATCGGAATTGGGAAAACCGGCCCTTTATTGAACTTAATCAACTATTACAATGCAATAATGTAAATGACTAAAAATACGTTTGAATTTGCCATTGTAGGTGTTAGGGCGTTTTAATATTGAAGGTTACATTCACATATTTTGTCAACATTAATGAAACATGCGCCAATAATTTAAGGACATTAAATTTGAGATATTGCAAAATTTTACCTATCAAGTATTCTACCTACACAGGCTGTTTCAAGAGAGAGAGAGAGAGAGAGAGAGAGAGAGAGAGAGAGAGAGAGAGAGAGAGAGAGAGAGAGAGAGAGAGAGAGAGAGAATGTCGATTTTATGAACTTTTGACGCATCCCTGTACACATATAAATTTTCTTATGCCAATCGTATACCGGTTGTCCCGTAAAAAACGCCAACAATAATAACTCCGTTATTTATTGTCCGATTTTATTGAAACAAAAAGTCAGTTAATTAGCATCAAAAATACTACAAGAAAGTAGTGTTTTAGTTGTTTTCACTTGTTTTCATTAATGTCAAACGATAGTCAACTTTTTTATTTTAAATGGAAACAGATATATTTTGGGCAATATTCGGATTGGATTTTATTTTCTGAATTCATCGATGTATGCGGGAGCGGCAGTGCGTCGTTTTGTATTTAACCGGCAAAATTTTCAAAGAGTGCGGGAGGACCAATCACGCATGTAGATCGGAGTAAATCTAGTAGAAAGGTAAACATAATGAATTTAAACATACAATCGATTAGACAGAAAATAGATATGTTGGAAATATTTTTGTTGTAAAACGACATTGATATACTGTGTGTTAGTGAGCATTGGCTTTCTTTGGAGCTAATATCAATTTTAAAAATAGACGACTACAAAGTTTGTGGATATAGTTTTAGAGCAGAACAGAAAGGAGGAGGAACTCTTATACTGACTAAAAGCTGTTATGATGCTGTTGCATTGAATGGAGTGGAAACATATATGGTTAAAGGTCATATTGAGTTGTGTGCTGCAATGATTAGTGACATAAATACTGTTGTGGTAACGATCTACAGGCCGCCTATGGGTGATATAGCAATTTTTAATGAAAATATTATAAATGTCTTGGCAGAAATAACTGAGAGATATCAGTACCAGAAGATAGTACTTGCGGGGGATTTCAATATTGACTTTAATGCAAATACACGAGAGAAACTCGATTTCATAAATATAAGCAATATGTTTGGCTTAACAAAATTTATAAATGAGGCGACTAGGATAAGCACATCGGAAACGTGCATAGACAACATATTTACGGATTATGAATTTGGTATTATAACAAAAGTGATTGAAACTCATCTTTCGGATCATCTTGCACAGATTGTGATAATTGAAGTTTCGATGGACTTGCTTGACAAGAAAAATAAGATTCATAAAGTAAGAATGATAAATGAGGAACAGATACAGCTATTCAGAAACATGTTGTCTGAGGTGGAATGGAATCAAATCTTGACCAGTGGTGATGCACAAGAAAAATATGCAAGATTTCACAATGTTTTCGAAGTCTCCTTTGAGATATGTTTCCCAGAAATATATAGGGCTGGAGAACGGAATTTAAAAACCAATAGAAGGCCGCGAGAGTGTGAAAACATAGAGAACGGTCTAGATGCTTTGTATACAATATTCAGGGTGACGAAAGATGTAAATGTGCTGCAGATGTACAAAAATGAAAAAAAAAGGTATAATGAGGAAGTGAAGAGTGTAAAGAGAAGAAGGTATGAAGAGCAAATTAGAAGTGCAAAGAATAGACAGCAAACTATATGGAGTATAATTAACAGGGAGACAGGAAAAAATGGAAGATTTTTACCGCAAAATCAAACAAAATTGACTACAGATGATTTTTCAAATTACTTTCTTCGAGTTGGAAATAGTATACGAAATCATATTGATGATAGTTGGGAAGATTCGAATGAAATGCTCAAGAATACTAACAAATCGCCAGTTGATTCGTGTTATATTGGACATGTAGATGTTGAGGAAGTGATCAACATTATCAAAACTCTAAAAAATAAAAAATCGAAAGATATATATGGTATGAGTGTATCCTTGTTAAAGGAAATAACAATGGAAATTGCAGAACCACTAACGTATATAATAAACTGCTGCTTGAAAGAAGGAATCTTTCCAAAGCAATTGAAGCTTGCTAAAATTACACCTGTATATAAAAAAGGAGAAAGGGATAATGAAGAAAATTATAGGCCCATATCTGTTCTCCCAACTATATCAAAGGTTATGGAAATGGTAATACGCACGAGATTGGTTTCATTTCTCGAGAAACAGAAAATTTTTACTCCATTACAGCATGGCTACAGATCTGGAAGGTCCACAATAACAGCGATGCTAGGAACTTTGAGTGATATAATGGATGCTAGAGATAATTATGAAACCCCGGAAATAGTGGCATGTGATCTTAGCAAGGCATTTGACTCCGTGTCGCATGGACTGCTGCTGCAGAAATTGGCTTACTATGGGGTGCGAGGTATCGCACTCAAACTGCTTAGGTCTTATCTTGAAGATAGACAGCAGGCAGTAGAATGGAACCATGAGATATCGAGGAGAGAATCAGTCAACAGTGGAGTTCCCCAGGGGTCTATTCTTGGCCCAATACTGTTTATAATATATATAAATGATATTCCGGAAAATGTTGATGCCAAAGTATGCTTGTATGCGGATGGTACCTCCTTCGTATTGAGGAAAGGGGGTAGTGATATGGTGTATGAGCGGGACCGCATAATACTTCAAATAAAAACCTGGTGTGATGCAAATAAGCTAAAACTAAACGGGGAAAAAACACAAACACTTACTTTTTCATCAGCCACGCAGGGTGAAACGCTAAATCTCCTGGGGGTCATAATGGATAGCAGACTTACGTGGTCTGAACATGTAATAACTCTTCTCTTGAGGTTGAGTACTGCTGTATATGCAATAAGGAGGATCAAACAACTGGTAACTCATGAAGCTGCGAAATTGGCCTACTACTCGAACTTCCACAGCATAGCATCGTATGCGATAGTGATATGGGGTACACCGTCGGGGCTGGGGCGTGTCCTTTTGCTGCAGAAGCGTGCTATGCGGGCTCTGCGCGGGTTGCGGCCGTGTGACAGCTGCAGGGGTGTTTTTGCTGCGGAGGGGGTTATGACTATCATTAACGTATATATAATGGCTTGTGTAAAGTAAATACATACAAATAAAACCCAGTTTGTGAGAAATTCCGATAATCACAGCTACCATACTAGAAGTAAGGATGAATTAGTGACAGCGCGCCACCGATTGAAGCAGACGCAGCAATCGTTCAGTTATTGGGGTGTGAAGCTTTACAACAAAATACCAGACTTTGTTAAGGAGTTAAGTGTGAACAAGTTTAGTAAAACAATTAGGCGTTTTTTATTGACTAATGTTTTTTACGACGTTGAAGAATATCTGTCACACGACTTCAGAGGAATATCTGGAGGCTTTGTCGAATGTTATTAATTGGACTTATTACCATTCAAAACTAGGAATATTCTCACTGTGTTTTTGATCCTTTGTAGATACAATGATTTTATTGCTCTGTTTTTTTTAAGTAAATGTATTTTGATGTTGTTTTATGAAATTTTATATTATCTATGTTTGCTCACTTATATATACAACTGATTTTATTTATTTATGTGTTATATGTTATATTGCTTGTGATTATTTATTTAGAAATTCTTTAAAAGAATTTGTTACTTATCTGACATGTCATGTAAGTTTTTTTGATGACGAATAAAATACAATACAATAACATGTCTATTTTTTTATAAACGATTATTGAAAGAAAACCATTTATTAAAATTGACCATGTTTTTAATAAATGATGTATAACATTTCGAATGTGCTATGAAACATTGAAAACGTAAGTATTATAAGTATTATTCTAAAAAACAAAACAAAACACTTCACAATAATTGTTCAAATTGCCCGCCACCTTGTTCAATACATAACGCACATCTCCTAATTACTCCACGAGTCGCATTTAAAACACAAACGGCAGGTATTTTTTGACAAGTGTTAATAATTCTTTGTCTAAAAATGTCAACATTTTCTGGAGGAGTCAAATAAACTCGATCTTGTAGGTAAGCCCACAACCAAAAATCTAGGGGCGAAAGATCGGGTGAACACGCAGGCCACTCGATAGGACGGGATGTTCCTATCTACCTATTTCCAAAGTGGGTTTCAACCCCATCTTGTTGATAAAATATTCTATTTAAATTTGCCAAAGGTAATTCATCTAAAAAGTTTTGGAGATTTTCGTTTAATAAAGTGTGATACTTTTCTTGATTTAAGCAACCATCTATGAAAAACGGCCCAATTAATTGATCGCCTAAAATACCACACCAAACATTTACGCTAAAACGTCTTTGAAAATTATTTTCAATGACAAATCTCGGATTGTCTTGGCTCCATTGTCGATGTATGTTTCTATTAAAAATACCCCATTGTTGCCAAAAGTGCATTCATCAGACCAAATTATCATTCTGTAAAAACTCCGGTCTTGTTCTAATGCATTTAAAAAAAGTCGACAAAACTGTATTCTTCGGCGTTGATCATTTTGTTCTAATGCATTAACTTTTCGAGCTATGTACGGTTTAAATTTGTGTTTTCTTAAAATACTATGGACTGTAGTTTTTGATACCCCAATATTATGTGCAATTTCGCGAGTCGAAGTTCGTGAATTTTCTTGTAGTGCAAGAAGAACATCATATTCCGTATCTTCGGCGAATCTCACGTCGCTGTGTTTTAGGTTTTTGAAATGATCCATAATTCCTCAAATTCGTTTCAATTCTCTGAAATATTTTCGAATCTGGAACTTCTCTGTCCGGAAAACGAAAGCTGTAACGCCGAACTGCTTGAAGACGATTTTTATTACATTCAAAAAACACTTGCAACATGTCTGTTAACTCATTGTTATTCATTTTTACGAATATATTTTTTTTTGTGGCAAAACTTTCAAGCAGAACAATAAATAAGGCTTAATTGACACTCACACTGACGTTTATTGACGTTTATCGCATTTTTGTTTTTTCATGGCACATTCCAAAATTTATAAATAATGGAATACAAAGATGAAATTTATTAAGTGTTTTATATTTTTTTTCAATAATTGTGTATCAAAAATAGACATTTTATACATTGTTGAATTCAGAAAAAAAAATCCAATCCGAATATAGCCAAAAATTAATCTGTTTCTATTTAAAATAAAAAAGTTGACTATCGTTTGACATTAATAAAAACAACTGAAAACAAACAAAACACTGCTTTTTTGTAGCATTTTTTACGGGACACCCGGTATATTATTTAGAACTTTTCTTTCCCTTTTACACAAACCGTTACACTGAACACTGAAGAGCGAGAAGGATAATTAAATGTTAAACATAAATCATGTTAAAGTTTACGAAGGAAGTATGTACTCAGATCCAAGCAGATTTCGAAGAACCTTTCTGCCACATTGTTTTTTAAAACTTTTATTTCGAATTCGTGATCAGCGACCTCAAAAACCGACATTTGCTAGATGTCACCAAGATTAAAGATATTTTGAAGAAACTTTCCGCCATATTAGATCCGCCATTTTGTTTTTTTTTGACATTTTGACTATAGATTCGTGATCGGTGACCTAAGATACCCTCGTATCTAAAATTTCACATTCATACGTCAATTTTCAAAAAACTCTTCCGCCATTTTCTTTTTTTTTTGACATTTTGACTTTAGATTCGTAATCGGTGACCTGAGACACCCCCGTATCTAAAATTTCACATTCATACGTCAATTTTCAAAAAAACTTCCTCCATTTTGTTTTTTTTTGACATTTTGACTTTGTATTCTTGATCGGCTACCTAAGACACCCCCGTATCTAAAATTTCACATTCGTACTTCAATTTTCAAAAAATCTTCCGCCATTTTTTTTTGTTTTGACATTTTGACTTTGGATTTGTGATCGGCGTCCGCACACACCCCCGTATCTAAAATTTCGCATTCGTACGTCAATTTTCAAAAAATCTTCCGCCATTTTGTTTTTTTTGACATTTTGACTTTGGATTTGTGATCGGCGTCCGCACACACCCCCGTATCTTAAATTTCGCATTCATACGTCAATTTTCAAAAAATTCATCGGCCATTTAATTTCCTTTGTCATTTTGACTTTGGATTTGTGATCGGCGTCCGTATACACACCCCCGTATCTAAAATCTCACATTCGTACGTCAGTTTTAAAATTAGTGACGGGCGACCGTCGAGTACCTAATTTTGCTTTTAATCAGAATAGAGAGAAATTGATTTCAGCCAGCTCCGTCCGCCGTGCGCGTTTGCGTAATCGTTAACATAAAATTATTTCGTAGGGGCACATAAATGTCGAAAGCAATCCTCTTCTTTTTCCCCTTTGAGGAAATACGCGTTCCGAAATTATCGTATTTTAATTCAAATCATTATTAAAATATCAATCGACAACGCCTGCATAGATGAAAATATTAAATCAAGCGGGACCGTTACATATTATGTGGACATGCCCAACATTCGCCGGACCGTAATGTATTGACCGGCAGTGCACATGATAATCTGATTATATTTTTCGCCCGTCCGGAATGCATTGATATCAGTGCAAATTGAATCGGCCATTTTTCTGACCAAGTCCCTCTGCAAACGGACTTGGAATTACTCGTACCTTCGTCTAGGTACCTCTGTAAACTGGGAATGCGCAAGTGAACGGTTCCGAAATGTCACTTCTTTGCGTTTCTGAATCTTGCTGTGCCCTCGAAACTTTCAAAATTTGAAATTTCAAGCTTAAAAGTGAAAATGTGAATGCACATGAGACTACCTATCAGTTTGACGTTTGTCGGGATATTTCATCCATTTCGCTAAATTGTATCCGTCTGCAGACGGACTTTAAATCGCCCGTATCTTTTTATATGCACCACTTTAAACTGGGAATATGCAACTAAAGGGTCCTGAAATGTCAGTACTTTAAAATTTTCAATCTTGTTGCGCCCCCGACACCTTAAAAATTTAGAATTTCAGGCCTAAAAGTAAAAGTTTGGATACATTTCGAATCTCCTGTCACTTTGACGTTTGTCGGGATTTTCAGTATAAAAGGCTCCAGAGTAATTTTTGTTTCCCACGTCCTCCTTATGGGCGAAAAAATTGATGCAGCGCTTTTCTCTACAAGTGATAAAATTTTCAAAAAATTCTTTTCGCCCCCTTACCACCGTTTAAATACGCCTATACAACGTAGAAATGCACACCCGACCACGTGAAACTCGCAAAACTCCCGTCACACCCCCACTTTCAGAAATCCTTCGCTTGTCGTTTTCCCATTTTCACCCCCATCTTCCCTCCTCTACTAAATCCGTGAGAGCGGTAAAGGGTCGCGCTCGCTTTTATAGAGTATAACTAGCTCTAACGTCCGCTTACAGCGGGTCCTCCGCTTACAACGGGTCCTCCGCTTACAGCGGGTCCTCCGCTAACAGCGGGTCCGTCAATCTCTTTTAGTTGGAATCGCTTTTTTCGCGTCCGCTTACAGCTTTTTCATAGTTTCCTGTAAAAAGCAATCACTGTCATGACGCCTTTTAGAATGTCCGATATTATTAACTTTTGACGCACCCCTGTATATACATATATTTCGTGAAGCCAATAGTACATTTTCTTTAAAATTCTTCTCGAACGGTTTTTTACACAAACCGGTACACACTCAAGAGCGAGAAAGGTAAATTTATGTATAAGTCATGTTGATGTATCCAAAGAAACAATGAACTCAAAGAGCACAACATTTTCATCGAGACAGTTTACAATACTATTTTGATGTGATAGTGGAAAAGCATGTCAACCTTTTCGAAGTCTACTGTCGTTAAGAAAAAACACAAAATAATAATAAAAGTAAAAAGCCCAAGTTTTAAATTTAAGCCCTATTGAAGCGCCTTTCCTGTAAAAAGAGGCTTTTTAGAATGTCTAGTTCTATAAACTTTTGAAGCACCCCTATATATACATATATTTTGTTAAGCCAATAGGATATTTAATTTAAAATTCTTCTCGAACTGTTTTTGACATAAACCGGTACACACTCATGAGCGAGAATGGTAATTTAATGTTAAACATAAGTCATGTTAAAGTATCCAAAGACACAATGAGATCAAAAAGCGTAACATTTTTATTAAGACTGTACAATACTATTTTGATGTGATAGTCTAAAAGCCTGTCAATCTGTTTGAAATCCACTATCGTTAATAAAGGAGCATAAAATAATAATAAAAGTAAAAAGCCCAAGTATTAAATTGAAGCGCCTGTCCTGTAAAAAGCCATCACTGGCATGACGCTTGTCAGAATGTCCACTTTTATACACCTTTGAAGTACCCCTGTATATTCATATATTTTGTTAAGCCAATAGGACGTTTTATTTAAAATTCTTCTCGAACTGTTTTTAACACAAACCGGTACACACTCAAGAGCGAGAAAAGTAATTTAATGTTAAACATAAGCCATGTTAGGGTATCCGAAGACACAATGAGATCAAAAAGCCCAACATGTTCATTAAGACAGTTTACAATACTATTTTGATGTGAAAATATAAAAGCCTGTCAACCTTTTCAAAATCCACTATCGTTAATAAAGGAGCACAAAATAATAATGAAAGTAAAAAGCCCAAGTTTTAAATGTAAGCCCTATTGAAGCGCCTTTCCTGTAAAAGGCGATCACTGGCATGACGCTTTTTAGAATGTCCACTTTTATACATTTTTGAAACACCGCTGTATACACATATATTTTGTTAAACCAATAGGATATTTTACTTAAAATTCTTCTCGAACAGTTTTTGACACAAACCGGTACACACTCAAGAGCGAGAAAGGTAATTTAATGTTAAAGTATCCAAAGACACAATGAGCACAAAAAGCGCAACATTTTCATCAAGATAGTTTGCAATACTATTTTGATGCGAAAGTGTAAAAGTCTGTCAACCTTTTCGAAATCCACTATAGTTAATAAAAGAGCACAAAACAATAATAAAAGTAGAAAGCCCTAGTTTTAAATTTGGAGCCCTATTGAAGCGTCTTTCCTGTAAAAAGCGATCACTGGCATGACGATTTTTAGAATGTCCACTTTTATAAACTTTTGAAACACCCCTGTATATACATATATTTTGTTAAGCCAATAGGATATTTTATTTAAAATTTTCCTCGAACTGTTTTTGACACAAACCGGTACACACTCAAGAGCGGGAAAGGTAATTTAATGTTACAACGACACAATAAGATAAAAAAGCCCAACATTTTTATTAAGATAGTTTACAATACTATTTTGTTCCGAAAGTGTAAAATCCTGTCAACGTTTTCGAAATCCACTATCGTTAATAAAAGAGCACAAAACAATAATGAAAGTAGAAAGCCCAAGTTTTAAATTTGAAGCACTATTGGAGCGCCTTTCCTGTAAAAAGCGATCACTGGCATGACGCTTTTTAGAATATCCACTTTTATAAGCTTTTGAAACATCCCTGTATATACATATATTTTGTTAAGCCAATGGGATATTTTATTTAAAATTCTCCTCGAACTGTTTTTGACACAAACCGGCAGACACTTAAGAGCGTGAAAGGTAATTTAATGTTAAAGTATACAACGACAGAATAAGATCTAAAAGCGCAACATTTTTATTAAGATAGTTTACAATACTATTTTGATCCGAAAGTGTAAAAGCCTGTCAACCTTTTAGAAATCCACTATCGTTAATAAAAGAGGACAAATTAATAAAGGTAGAAAGCCCAAGTTTTAAATTTGAAGCCTATTGAAGCGCCTTTCCTGGAAAAAGCGATCACTGGCATGACGATTTTTAGAATGTCCATTTTTATAAACTTTTGAAGCACCCCTGTACATTGATAAATTTTGTGAAGCCAATTGTGTGTGTTAAAGTATCCAAAGACACAATGAGCACAAAAAGCGCAACATTTTCATCAAGACAGTTTACAATACTATTGTGATGCGAAAGTGTAAAAGCTTTTCAACCTTTTCGAAATCCACTATCGTTAATAAAAGAGCACAAAACAATAACAAAAGTAGAAAGCTCAAGTTTTAAATGTAAGCCCTATTAAAGCGCCTTTTCTGTAAAAAGCGATCAAGCTCATGGCACTTTTTAGAATGTCCAATTTCATAAACTTTTGAGGCACCCCTGTACATACATAAATTTTGTGAAGCCAGTTGTATATTTTATTTAAAATTCTTCTCGAATTGTTTTTTATACAAACCGGTACACACTCCAGAGCGAGAAAGGAAATTTAATGTTAAACATAAGTCATGTTAAAGTATCCAAAAACACAATGACCTCAAAAAGCGCAACATGTTTATTAAGACAGTTTACAATACTATTTTGATGTGAAAGTGTAAAAGACTCACAACCTTTTCGAAATCCACTATCGTTAATAAAAGAGCACAAAATAATAATAAAAATAAAAAGCCCAAGTTTTAAATTGAAGCCCTATTGAAGCGTCTTTCTTGTAAAAGGCGATCACTGGTATGACGCTTTTTAAAATATATACTTTTATAAACTGTTGAAACATATAGGATATTTTATATAAAATTCACCTCGAACTGTTTTTGACACAAACTGGTACACACTTAAGAGCGAGAAAGGTAATGTAATGTCACAACGATACAATAAGATAAAAAAGCGCAACATTTTTATTAAGATAGTTTACAATACTATTTTGATCCGAAAGTGTAAAAGTCTGTCAACCTTTTCGAAATCCACTATCGTTAATAAAAGAGCATAAAACAATAATAAAAGTAGAAAGCTCAAGCTTTAAATTTGAAGCCCTATTGAAGCGCCTTTCCTGTAAAAAGCGATCACTGCATGATGATTTTTAGAATGTCCCCTTTTATAAACTTTTGAAGCACCCCTGAACATACATTAATTTTGTGAAGCCAATTGTATATTTTATTTAAAATTGTTCTCGAATTGCTTTTTACACAAACCGGTACACACTCAAGAGCGAGAAAGGTAGTTTATGTTAAAATATCCAAAGGCACAATAACATCAAAAAGCTCAACATTTTTATTAAGACAGTTTACAATACTATTTTGATGCGAAAGTGTAAAAGCCTTTCAACCTTTTCGAAATCCACTATCGTCAATAAAAGAGAACAAAATAATAATAAAGAAAGAAAGCCTAAGTTTTAAATGTAAGCCCTATTAAAGCGCCTCTCCTGTAAAAGGCGATTACTGGCATGACACTTTTGAGAATGTCGACTTTTATAAACTTTTGAAACACCTCTGTACATACATAAATTTTGTGAAGCCAATTGTATATTTTATTTAAATTATAGCGTCGTAGATAAGTGATTGTGAAATACCAATAGTAGTTTGCTCTTTTAATTGCATTAATAAAAATAAATACACACAATTTTTATAGCAATTTATGAAGAAGGTGACCAGTCAATAATATCAGTGGTAGGTATTACAATATATAATTTATTGGAAATTGAATGAAATTTAACATGCAAACCTAATCAGATATACTTTATGCTTGTCAGTGAAGTAAGAGTTTCAGTTGCTCTGCTTGCTACGGGTTGTCCATAGTGTTTGTTTGGATTTCTAGATGCAGTAATGATTAGCAAAATAAAATTGACGTAGTATATGCTAGTATTAATTCTAGTTAGTAAAATACCTGTACGCAATGCCCGTTAAATTACCTAATGGATGCATACTTCCTAGGCCCTGTGGTATTTTTAGCAAATGATAGTTAATATTAGATATTTCGATGTATACATAGCAGTCACCCTTTATTAAGATGTAAACAGATTAGTGTTAGTGTAAAATAAAGTACGTCTTAGGAAGCCTGTATTTTTAATTTCCTCTTCTTTTTTACTGAGACACTCTGTATATTTAGCAACTATCAGTCTTCAATTTTACGATTATGGAATACAATAATGTTAAAACATCGGTAATTCATATCTCGTTGACATTCAAACATCACAAAATCAATTTTTCTAAAAATTGTACATGCAATTCATTAGTATTGTAAAATTGTAATGAAAAAAATTATTTAATTATTTTTCCAACAGCAATAAAATTTATAATGAATAGACCAACATTAATGAATGTAAACCAGTAAGACAATGTACAGTTAATTGCAGACTTACTGATATGTAAGAGTTATGAGAAATGGAAATATTGTTTTAAATAGATGTACAGTGAGTAAACCTACTTTTATCGAGTTCCTTATCTGCATTTGTTAGTGGCTTTTCGGTCGAGCAATGATGTTTTTTAAATAATCGATATTAGTTTAATTTTTTCTTGAACAGATTTAATACATTGACATCGACTAATACAAATTATATATTAAAAAATGAGGTGTGGCCACCACACGACTTTCTTATACGTATGAAAGTGTTACTTCCGGTCCGAATTTTGAAATTTCATTTATACAAAAAATATTCCAAATGCAACTCTAAATACTTTTGTACTCTTCATAAATATATATAGATTGCATAATTTACGACATATTTGCAAAAAATCGTTATTCGGTAAGATTAAAAGTGTTAGTTCCGGTCCGAATTTTGAAATTTTTTTTATACAAAAGATATTGGAAATTATGTTCTAAATACTTTAATACCCGTAACGTACCTGTCTAAAGAGCATGATTTGCGAAATATTCGCAAAAAAACGATTTTCGATAAGAGTAAAAGACCTACTTCCGGTAGGAATTTCGAAAAACTTTTTTAATAAAATTGTTCGCAATTTCAATTTTAAGTACTTATGAATTCTTTATAAATTTGTCTAAAGTTAGTAGTTGACAAAATATTGGCAAAAGTCGATTTTTTCACTGAAGTAAACTACTACTTCCGGTCGGCCGATTTTGCTGAAAATCTAATCAGTTCTCAAGAGGGTGATTATACTACTAAATGCAAAATTTGAAATAGATACCTACAGCGGTTTGAGCGCTATCGTGGTCACACACACACAGAGAGAGACACACACACAGAGAGAGAGAGAGATTGGGAGAGAGAGAGAGAGAGGGAGGGAGAGAGGGAGAGAGGGAGAGAGAGAGAGAGAGAGAGAAAGAGAGAGAGAGAGAGAGATATTCTTTAAAAACCACTTTTTTCAGGGGACTTCCAAACGTGGACATCTGCAAATATCTCGAGGTCGAAATTTTTTTACGTATATGAAAGTAAAAGCAGGCTAAACTTTATTCTCGGTATCTGTCAGTCTTGGAATATTACATATTGTTCACTTTCTTCCTTGCAAAACACGTCCGACCTTGTAATATGCATATGTTCATTTTGGATGCATTCTCTCTGGGTTACAATACAAAAAAATACTCTATCTACCTCTTGGTCTACCATTTTGCAACAGACATCAAGAAAATCCATCCATTTAAGATAAGAATATTTTTTTGTCAAATTTCAATGACTTTTTCTGTTTCTTTGTGCTTCTTAATCTGGTCTTTACCATTTCCAGTCTTGAAAAGCAAGTATCACCTGCAACATTATTTTTTTTAAAATGAGAATAACAGTTGATGTACCTTGAAATAATCATCTTTTAATGTGGAATATGCATATGCTTTGGCAAATAATCAGAACAAACACAATAATAGTTGATTTTAAAAGTTTGAAAGAGTATGTATCAACTTCAGACTTCTATATTTGTTGGTTAAGATCCAAAATGCAAACTAATAATAGACTTGTCTCTTGCAGATTATATCTCTGAGAAATATATTATTTTCATTTTAACATTCGTATAAGTTTATCCAAATATTCTTATTAAATTTCTACATTTCAACTCTCTTTATTTCTTCACCGTGATCACACACATCATCTATGAATTCTTTTTCGTACCTCCAAACTTCTAATTGAAATTGAGGTTGCAGTAATAACCATTGTTGAAAAGGTTCCTTTTTTTAATTTATCACGTTTCTTCTTTATAAATTGTTCATCCTTATCGTACTATTTACGTGTAATCTCACATACAATAGCATTAGTAAACAAACAGTCTTATTGTAGACCTGAAATTCACCTTAATTTATTAGTCTATAATTATGATATTAATGAAAGGTACACGGCTTTTTTTGTTAAGTGTTGAAACGTTTCTTGTTCATGAATATTAAGTACTTTGGCCATCTGTGTGTTTATGAAAGCATCTAATTCTTACTTTTTAAAGATTTTCAACTCATTATTTATTGCTTTAAACTGTTTTTTCTCTAAATTTGGAAACTGAATTGGAATTGAAATCTGTGTATGATTTACTGGAACATTGCAGTAATTATTGTTGGGGTGATGTATGAATAAATGGAACGCATACATGCTGAAATAAGTTAATTTTTTTTATTATGAACAATGATAAAATCAGATATCTAGAAATACCAGTTTTCAAGTTTATTAAATCCTGCCTTTTACACTCAATTAACCATACATTTCGTACCATCTATTCCTTGAGAAACCCGTAAAATTTAATCTGACTATCTTTACTTATTCGATTGTATTCACGACAACCGCATACAACACAACCAGGCATATTAGGTAGAATATGTATGTGAAAATGCTGCCGATCTAAGAAGCGTCAATCTAACTTGCTTCCGGCGTTGCCAACATTTGAGTTTGTAATATCTCTGAAGTACATGAAAAATTTGCCTATAGACCGTCTCAACCTTAGTATTCAGTATGTGTCTTATAGAGAGAGACAACATAGTTGTCAATTCGACAATGACAGGTTATGTTGGTAACTTATTATAATGACAGGACATTTTAAATACTTGTTAGTTAGGATATTATTTTATATTATAATATTAATTTGACACTTTACAGGAAGGTTATGTTGTGATACTTACACCACACCGATAATACCAACCAGAAACATAACAAATCGAACTGACAACATTGTCTTGAAATAAAAGGACTGTTTATTACAAATGGCTTACGATAGTAAAAGAGGTATATATCCCATAATAGACTGTACTGAATACTAAGGTTGAGACGATCTATAGATTAGTTGAAATTTCCCTATATATAATGCCTTGTTTATTAATAATAAATAAATAACAAATAATCTTCGTAATAACTTTAAAGAATATGATTTCAATACAATATCACAGAAACTTAAATGAAATGGAATAAATATTTACTGTTCTTTTTGCAATGTATGTATGTATGCAAAAAATGTTGACACAAATGCTCTCACGTAATTCAGAAATACGTTAATAAATATGTATACCCAATTAATGTCGTGAAAATTGACTTGTTTTGAACATTTTGTTGACATTCTCTGTGCATGCATTTAACTTAATTTGACAGGCCAAAAAAAGAATACTTGACAGGAAGGTTATGTTATCATACTTACACCACACTATGCACCACACCCATAGTTCCAACCGTAAACATAATGAAGCAAAATGAAAGCATTGTCTCTGAATAAAAAAAAGATTATCGGAAATTGCTTACGGTAGGAAAATGAGTATATCCCTTAAGAAGACTGGATTGAATACTAAGATTGGGATATAGCTGTGTTTGATTTGTCTTTTTAGCTGTAATTTCGAGTCGAACCAATGACAGAACAATTATATTAAATTCTAATTTGTTTATTATTACATTGAAGTAAGAAGCAAACTACAAATGTGGATGTAAATCGTGATTAATATGTACAGTTGCGGCCCCTACAAACTCATACACCGACTTTCGACATATTCTGCCAAATTCACAAAAATTGTTATCTGTGAATTTGACTTTTATCCAGTATGGAAATGTCAGTGTTACTTTATTGTAAGTGGGAAGCTTGCACAATTTTAAAATGCCTCAATTAAACGAACAGCAAAAGTCAATAATTAGAACTACGTTAAAGGACGGCATGAGCATTTGAATTTTTCGATTTTTTATTTTTTTTATATTATACGCAATTGACGTTCTTTCAGTTGGGTGACATTTAAAAAACTACGATTTTGAGACCATGTTACAAAGCCAACATTTTGTACTTGTCGCACTGCCTGAATTTGTAGGGGCCGCAACTGTACGTTTAATTTTCACTGAATAAACACTATTAAGTATATAATAATTGGCGTAGTTTATTGTGTACGGACTGCTTTTTTTAACCTCGACTAACTCCAATATTATAATATTTTTAACACATTTATTTCTGTACAATAATACATTTAATGAGCTTATTTAACTTTTCTAGTGACTTTCTTGAAAATTATGTGATACATTAGTTTTGTTCAGCGTAAGCGTACATCATCTGAATCTGATCCGATCACTAAACAATTGGGCAACTGTTGCGTCTGCTGAATGCGACCATTTATAATATTACCACACAGCAGTTTCAATCGCTGTCGGCAACTTTGATGTTTGTGTCCCAAAATAGTACTGCGCACCTCACGCCCGCGCAACCAATTCTTCTATTCAGGAATAAACCAGTAGCGTCAGACCCAAATCGTTTATGAGAAAAGTATGTTAATCTATTTTTAAAATTATGAAAAAGCTACATCAATAATACAAAAAGAGATGATAAAACTTGCTTTTTATTAAGTACATATTACAAACGCTTTTAAAATGTAATACATTAAACGTATAACACAAAATAATCCCGCCACGACTCAACAGCTGATGGCTGACTACTGCGCACTCACACACGCGTCGGTTTGACGGAGGATAATTATTTCCCTCTATTGAAACTACTGTTTCTATTACATAGCTATTACTGTGATATTACGTACGGACCTCTAACAATTTTTTTTGTGATATCTACTTGTTTTAATAACGTGGGAAATACATTCAATAATTGAATTTTTTTTTATTAAAAGTAATTTAATACAAAGATCGGTATTACATAGAACATGTAATGTATGTTCAAAATTGTTGTAGACTTGATAACATTTTGAATCATTTCTTGTTACACTGTTAACAACATTTGTAATGGGCACCTGTAGTTCTAGTAATCTATGTAGTGGAGTTCTAAAGACAGTATTATTTAAATTAGAATAAATGTAAAAGTGTAAAATGTAATAGTGTTAAGAAATTATAAATACATATATTTTAAAAAAACAACTATCCTAAAAGACATATGTATTTATTTACAGTGATCGTCTCGTCCAAAACATACATTTACAAATCACATAATCTTTTACGCATTGTTCTAAAGTGATTATGCATTTTTGTTCAAAACTGTGTGGATCAAATTTTACTGTATTTATTAGAGTTTTGTCAAATTGTTTTAAATGAACTGCAAAATCACACCAACTGATACCAACAATAAGCATTTACTCTTGAACTTAATTCGTTCCTTTAACAGATAAATTGTTTTCATCACGTTTTAACAATTTTTTTTTACTATTAAGGCCACCCCGTATGTAAAATTTCACATTTATACGTCAATTTTCAAAAAATTCTTCCGTCATTTTGTTTTTTTGTTGACATTTTGACTATGGATTCGTGATCGGTGACCTAAGACACCCCCGTATCTAAAATTTCACATTCATACGTCAATTTTCAAAAAACTCTTCCGCCATTTTCTTTTTTTTTTGACATTTTGACTTTAGATTCGTGATCGGCAACCCCCAAAACCCCCGTATCTAAAATTTCACATTCATACGTCAATTTTCAAAAAACTTCCGCCATTTTGTTTTTTTTGACATTTTGACTTTGGATTTGTGATCGGTGACCTAAGACACTACCGTATCTAAAATTTCGCATTCATACGTCAATTTTCAAAAAACTCTTCTGTCATTTAATTTCCTTTGTCATTTTGACTTTGGATTTGTGATCGGCTACCTAAGACACCCCCGTATCTAACATTTCACATTCGTACGTCAATTTAGAATTAGTGACGGGCGACCGTAAAAACTCTCGAGTGCCCAATTTGGTTTTAATCAGAATAGAGAGAAATTGATCTCAGCCAACTCCGCCCACCGTGCACGTTTGCGTAATCGTTAACATAAAATTATTTCGTAGGGGCACATAAATGTCGAAAGCAATCCTCTCCTTTTTACGCGTTCTGAAATTATCGTATTTTAATTCAAATCATTATTAAAATATTACTCGACAACACCTGTATAGATGAAAATATTAAATCAAGCGGGACCGTTACGTATTATGTGGACATGCCGAACGTTCGCCGGACCGTAATGTATTGACCGGCAGTGCACATGATAATCTGATTTTATTTTTCGCCCGTCCAGAATGCATTGGTATCAGTGCAGATTGAATCGGCCATTTTTCTGACCAAATACCTCTGCAAACGGACTTGGAATTACTCGTATCTTCGTCTAGGTACCTCTGTAAACTGGGAATACGCAAGTGAACGTTTCCCAAATGTCACTTCTTTACGTTTCTGAATCTTGCTGTGCCCTCGAAACTTTCAAAATTTGGAATTTTAAGCTTAAAAGTGAAAATGTGAATGCGTATGAAACCACCTGTCAGTTTGACGTTTGTTAGGATATTTCATCCATTTCGCTAAACTGTATCCGTCTGCAAACGCACTTTAAAACGCCCGTATCTTTTTATCTGTACCACTGTAAACTGGGAATATGCAACTAAAGGGTCTTGAAATGTCAGTACTTTAAAATTTTGAATCTTGTTGCGCCCCCGAAAGCTTTAAAATTTGGAATTTCAGGGCTAAAAGTGAATGTTTGCATACATTTCGAATCGCCTGTCATTTTGACGTTTGCCGGGATTTTCAGTATAAAAGGCTCCAGAGCAATTTTTGTTTCCCACGTCCTCCTTATGGGCGAAAAAAATGATGCAGCGCTTTTCTCTACAAGTGCTAAAATTTAAAAAAAAATCTTTTCGCCGCCTTACCACCGTTTCGAAGCGATAAAAATACGCCTATACAACGTAGAAATGCACACCCGACCACGTGAAACTCGCAAAACTCCCGTCAAACCCCACTTTCAGAAATCCTTCGCTTGTCGTTTTCCCATTTTCACCCCCATCTTCCCTCCTCTACTAAAGCCGTGAGAGCGGTAAAGGGTCCTGCTCGCTTTTAGTATGTATAACTAGCTCTAACGTCCGCTTACAGCAGGTCCTCCGCTTACAACGGGTCCTCCGCTTACAGCGGGTCCTCCGCTTACAGCGGGTCCGTCAATCTCTTGTAGTTGGAATCGCTTTTTCGCGTTCGCTTACAGCTTTTTCATAGTTTCCTGTAAAAAGCAACCACTGTCATGACGCCTTTTAGAATGTCCAGTTTTGTAAACTTTTGACGCACCCCTGTATATACATATATTTCCTGAAGCCAATAGTCTATTTTCTTTAAAACTCTTCTCGAACGGTTTTTTACACAAACCGGTACACACTCAAGAGCGAGAAAGGTAATTTAATTTTAAACATAGGTGATGCTAAGCTATCCAAAGGCACAATGAGATCAACATAAGTCATGTTAATGTATCTAAAGAAACAATGAGCTCAAAGAGCGCAGCAGTTTCATCGAGACAGTTTACAATACTATTTTGATGTGATAGTGGAAAAGCATGTCAACCTTTCCGAAGTCTACTGTCGTTAAGAAAAAGCACAAAATAATAATAAAAGTAAGAAGCCCAAGTTTTAAATTTAAGCCCTATGAAACGCCTTTCCTGTAAAAAACGCTTTTTGGAATGTCCACTTTTATAAACTTTTGAAGCACCCCTGTATATACATCTATTTTGTTAAGCCAATAGGATATTTTATTTAAAATTCTTCTCGAACTGTTTTTGGCACAAACCGGTACACACTCAAGAGCGAGAAAAGTAATTTAATTTTAAACATAGGTGATGTTAAGCTATCCAAAGGGCACAATGAGATCAAAAAGCCCAACATGTTCATTAAGACAGTTTACAATACTATATTGATGTGAAAGTGTAAAGCCTGTCAACCTTTTCAAAATCCACTATCGTTAATAAAGGAGCACGAAATAATAATAAAAGTAAGAAGCCCAAGTTTTAAATTTAAGCCCTATGAAACGCCTTTCCTGTAAAAAACGCTTTTTGGAATCTCCACTTTTATAAACTTTTGAAGCACCCCTGTATATACATATATTTTGTTAAGCCAATAGGATATTTTATTTAAAATTCTTCTCGAACTGTTTTTGGCACAAACCGGTACACACTCAAGAGCGAGAAAAGTAATTTAATTTTAAACATAGGTGATGTTAAGCTATCCAAAGGCACAATGAGATCAAAAAGCCCAACATGTTCATTAAGACAGTTTACAATACTATATTTATGTGAAAGTGTAAAGCCTGTCAACCTTTTCAAAATCCACAATCTTTAATAAAAGGGCACAAAACAATAATAAAAGTAGAAAGCCCAAGTTTTAAATGTAAGCCCTAGTAAAGCATCTCTCCTGTAAAAGGCTATCACTGGTATGACGCTTTTTAGGAAGGCCGATTTTATAAACTTTTGAACCACTCCTGTATATACATAAATTTTGTGATGCCAATAGTATATATTATTTAGAACTTTTCTTTACTTCTTTACACAAACCGTTACACTAAACACTGAAGAGCGAGAAGGATAATATAATGTTAAACATAAATCATGTTAAAGTTAGCAAGGAAGAATGTGCTCAAATCCAAGCACTTTTCGACGAACCTTTCCGCCATATTACATTTGCCATGTTGTTTTTTTGACATTTTGACTTTGGATTCGTGATCGGCGACCTAAAACACCCCCGTATCTAAAATTTCACATTCATACGTCAATTTTCAATAAAACTTCCGCCATTTTTTTTTTTGACATTTTGACTTTGGATTCGTGATCGGCGACCTGAGACACCCCGTATCTAAAATTTCACATTCATACGTCAATTTTCAAAAAAACTTCCGCCATTTTGTTTTTTTTGACATTTTGACTTTGGATTCGTGATCGGCGACCTAAGACACCCCCGTATCTAAAATTTCACATTCATACGTCAATTTTCAAAAAAACTTCCGCCATTTTGTTTTTTTTTTACATTTTGACTTTGGATTCGTGATCGGCGACCTAAGACACCCCCGTACTAAAATTTCACATTCATACTTCAATTTTCAAAAAACCCGTCCGCCATTTTGTCTTTTTTGACATTTTGACTTTGGATTTATAATCGGCGTCTGCACACACCCCGTATCTAAAATTTCACATTCATACGTCAATTTTCAAAAAATTCTGCCGCCAATTTGTTTTTTTTTGACATTTTGACTATGGATTAGTGATCGGCGTCCGCATACACCCCCGTATCTAAAATTTCGCATTTATACGTCAATTTTCAAAAAACTCTTCCGCCATTTTTTTCTTCTTTTTATTTTGACTTTGGATTTATGATCGGCGTCCGCACAAACCCCCGTATCTAAGATTTCACATTCATACGTCAATTTTCGAAAAAACCCGTCCGCCATTTGTTTTTTTTTTTGACATTTTGACTTTGAATTTGTAAACGGCGTCCGCACACACTCCCGTATCTAAAATTTCACATTCACACGTCAATTTTCAAAAAACCCGTCCGCCATTTGTTCTTTTTTGACATTTTGACTTCGGATTTGTATTCGGCGTCCTCACACACCCCCGTATCTAAAATTTTACGTTCATACATCAATTTTCACATTCATACGTCAATTTTCAAAAAACCCATCCGCCATTTTATGTGTTTTGACATTTTGACTTTGGATTTGTAATCGGCGTCCGCACACACCCCCGTATCTAGAATTTCACATTCATACGTCAATTTTCAAAAAATTCTGCCACCATTTTTTTTTTTGACATTTTGATTTTGGATTCGTGATCGGCGACCTAAGACACCCCCGTATCTAAAATTTCACATTCATGCGTAAATTTTCAAAAAATTCTTCTTCCATTTTGTTTTTTTTGACATTTTGACTATGGATTCGTGATCGGCGACCCAAGACACCCCCGTATCTAAAATTTCACATTCATATGTCAATTTTCAAAAAATTCTTCTACCATTTTGTTTTTTTTGACATTTTGACTTTGGATTTGAGATCGGCAATCGCAAACACCTACGTATCTAAAATTTCACATTCATACGTCAATTTTCAAAAAATTTTCCGCCATTTTTTTTTTGACAGTTTTACTTTGGAATCGTGATCGGTGACCTAAGACACCCCCGTATCTAAAAGTTCACATTCATACGTCAATTTTCAAAAAATTCTTCCTCCATTTTGTTTTTTTTTGACATTTGGATTAGCGATCGGCGACTGCAAAAACTCCCAAGTGCCTAGTTTTACTTGTAATCAGAAGAGAGAAATTGATTTCAGCCAGCTCCGTCCACTGTGCATGTTTGCGTAATCGTTTAAACAAAATTATTTCGTAGGGGTACATAAATCTTGAAAGCAATATTTTTCCCGTAAGGAAATTTATTATTTTAAATCTAATTTATAATAAATAAAAAAAAGTCATGCTGTATATGAGAATGATTAGTCGGTCGACCGATGAAATGTATATGAAGTAAATACACAATATTCTATTCGAAAATAAAAATTTTTTGTTTCGCCCGGGATTCGAACCTGGTCGAACCACGCCGTCGTATTCAATTGTTTCGATTTCGTCATTAGGCTACCGAGATAATTGTAAATGACTTGTTAAGTTGCCATATGTAGGTTTGTCTTATGGTAGAATCTGAATTATTTTTTTTAAATTCTAGGGAAATAAACGTGTAATCTTCAAAAGAAAATTAAAAATCGTATTAATTGCGTCCCGATAATTAATTTAGTGTCTTCTCCTTGTCCAAAAAATAAATATATGATGTGTATTTATTTGGTACGGATCTCGTCTGACATTAATCAAAAAAAGATGGCCGCAAACGCTAGTCGTATTTGCAACATTTTTCCACCATGCCCCGAGTGCATCAAGAGTTTCAATCACTCGTCCTATCGATATCGGATAACGATGAAGTCGCAATAGGAATGGGAATGGTCTAGAAATATCTGTCCTTTACGATAATGAATCTTGTTGTGTCCTTGAAACCTTCAGAATTCGGAATTTGACGCTTAAAAGTCACACTTGCAAAATTCTCGATGTACCTGTCAGATTTCCGAAAAGTCAATTATGTTTCCAGTCCTGTTTTTACTTTCTTATACGTAGTATAAGGAAGTATTGTGATGATGAAAATTTTCGACCTCGAGATTTTTGCAGATGTCCACGTTTTGAGGTCCCCTGATACCAAAAAAGTGGTTTTTAAAAAATGTCTGTGTGTCTCTGTGTGTGTGTGTGTGTGTGTCTGTGTGTCTGTGTGTGTGTGACCACGATAGCGGTCAAACCGCTGTAGATATCAATTCCAAGTTTTGTATTTACGAATATAATCTCCCTCTTGAGAACTGATTAGATTTTGAGCAAAATCGGTAGACCGGAAGTAGTAGTTTACTTCAGTGAAAAAATCGAATTTTGCAAATATTTCGTCAATTACTAAGTTTAAACAAATTTATAAAGAATTCAAATGTACTCAAAATTAAGGAAGTAGGTCTTTTACTCTTATCGAAAATCAGTTTTTTGCGAATATCTCGCAAATCATGCTTTCTAGGCAGATACATTACGAGTATAAAAGTATTTACAACATACTTTTAAATATCTTTTGTATAAAAAAATTTCAAAATTCAGACCGGAAGTACCACTTTTACTCTTATCGAATAGCGATTTTTTGCAAATATGTCGTAAATTATGCATTCATATATTTATGAAGAGTACAAAAGTATTTAGAGTTGGATTTGGAATATTTTTTGTATAAATGAAATTTCAAAATTCGAACCGGAAGTAACACTTTCATACGTATAAGACAGTCGTGTGGTGGCCACACCTCATTTTTTTGGTTACGTATGCGTCACGTCATGAGTCAGTACTTAAAATTTAACAAATTAATATCTCTGCAATGCCGTCGAGTTAAATTTCGAAATTCGGTTTGTGGTGAGCACGAATTTTTCCCGATTTCGATGATGCACGCGGCAAGCACGACGGCGATCCAGATTTTTAGGAGATACGTGAACCGTACCGTGACCTACCGAAAAAATACCCTCAACTTTGAAGGCCCGTATTTTCCGTCAGAGTCGAAAGGAAAAGCTGAAATTTTGCAGACATATCGGTTGGAATGTCGGCTTTCCCGCTAAAACAATTCGGAACGTCTACGTTTGCCCAGTTTCCCGTACGAAGCGTAAATATGCGGCAATGTTACGTAAATAAGTCCATCCCGTGCTATTCCATGGGGTTTTTAAAGGAAGGCCGTTCGCTATTAGTAAGGAGAATAATATCTTTCTCAAATTTTTTTTATAATAAGCTGTAACAGTTATGCGTATATTAATCTATGTTATATGCAAAATAATTCTAAAAATAACTTACGTCATGTATTATTAAAATTGATACTACATTTGTTTACAAATTAAAAAATATATATAGTAAGGCACTTAGTAAAACACTAGTACTATTTTAAGATATTTTAATCGGGCACAGGTGAACGAACATTTATACTTTACAAAAACGTATATGTATACAGATATTTAACACGATGAGCGGCTTCTAGCGCGGATGGTAGGTTTCCTTGGCGTCCACAAGACAGACTACACTAAAATGCACAGGGGACGCGATTTATGCGCATGCGTGACGGACGTCTACGCTTGACATTTGCGGCAAATTTAAATTTGTCTGCTTGTATCTGTGAAAATTAACAAAAAAATTGTGTAAAACAAAATTTTGACGATAATTAATATTTAAAAAAATAAAATCTAAAATTACTGCTAGAAACGCCATCTATAAAAGTGTTTTGATTTTATTTTAAATATTGACTAAGAAATTATAAAATATAAGAAAAATTAAACAAAAGCTTTGCATGATATTAACTGTATTGTAGTAGGTTCAATTACTGCTCATAAGAAGAACCTACAGGAACTTATGAAAGTACTGAGTAGATAATATTTTTTAACCTTATTTTATTACACAATACACACAAACAAAAATAAATTATTACATGTGGTATTTACAAAATAGGTATCTAAAAGGAACAATTTGTATTCAGTCTATAATAAACTATGCTAGACAATAATATTTTTTTAAAAAAACAACTAAATACACCTATCATTTAATAAATAAGTGACGTCTTTCCTGCTTAGCAAATTGATCTTTCTAGTTTTGGCATTTCCAATTTTCTTGCATCTTCCAAAATTCTTTGGTACCCCAGATTTCAATTTCTCCACCACCATATTCTTCTCTGTTGTCGACAGATGTTTGTTTCTCAGTTCCTTTTCATCATGTCCAGCATGTGTTTTCCAAAAGTTGACAGTCACTTTACCACCTACTCGAAAATAAAATTTATAAAAAGCTCCACTAAATATAAATTCTTACCATTATTAAATTTGACAATTAACTTGGACGGGCACACACCATGCATTTTTATTGTCCCCCCCAGATTTCTCGGCCCTTTTGCAATACTTCGGTTGATATCCTAGAAAATCATTTAGTTCTGTGTATTGGAAAAAATTGAATACATAATTATGTTACTCTACCTCTTGTATCACTTTTGTTGCACTCATAGTGTACTTCCTTGTGGTCCTTCAACTGGCTTGATCTGTGCATTGCATAATTGGTCTCTATTTTTTCTGCATTTTTCCACACTTCGTACTCCTAATTGCTAGAAAATTGAAGAGTTAATTTTTCAATACTTACCCCGTGATTTTCTTGAAGGTGTTTCCGCAAATTTTCATATGTTTTGACGTCGCTTTCCTCTTCACACAATGGACATAAAATGCGGCTTTTTCGAGAATTTTCCACAACTATCCTAAGTACTCTCTTGATGTGACGGTTTTTCAGTTTGCAGTTGGCGAAATTTTTATCACAATACTGACACTTTCCTGTAGAATGGTCCCTTTTCCTCCTTCGCTCCAAATCTAAGTACTTACCTAACCTTTAAAACTAATTAATTATTATTTAAAACAACGGTAATAAAGCTAATAAATATGAAACTTATAACAAAAGTAGTCGCTTTCTGTGAATAAGTAAAGGTGATCCTGGTCGAACAAAGAAGCGGGAAAAAGTGAGAATTTGCCGGCTTATTTTTGACATGTTATGTGGTTGGTATTGTAAGGAATTACCTTGGCATCTACTTTCAACGCATGCGCATAAAGCGTGTCCCCTGTGTCTTTTAGTGTAGTCTCACAAGACCATAGGTAACAAGGACCGGGTACCAGTGCTCTTGTTGTAGTGCAAGTGGAGTCGTAGGAGGAACCTGACTGCCTTTCCTGGTCGCTGCGGTCCCCTTTTATTCCCAGTCCGGGGTTGCTCAGGTATGGTCACAGAGTGGGAGTCCGAATAGGGTGGATGTAGGGTCTGCGTCTGATCCAGTGGCGCTATCGAAGAGAGTAGTGTGGCGAGTTCTCGTACTACTTCCGCGGAGGAGTGTTACAATATTAAAATCTCCAAAAGATTTTCCACTCGCACAACGCCTGAAAATCTGTTTTCTTTTTCTTTCTTCTTTTGAATATTATCAGGTATGTATACATTCTTTTGCTTTTTTTTTTGGTGTTATCCAAAATGTTAATTACCTTTCAAATGATTGTATAGAATATTTAAAGGTGTACGTGTTCGTATTGAAAAGCGATGATGTTTTGAAAGTCTACATATAAATGTATATTTTAAAATGTGTTTGTACTGTAAAAAAATGTTTAATATGCATTGATGGTTTTTACTGTATTTTTATTTGTGTTGCATTTGAACGTATGCTTAAAGGAACACAGCGTCGTACTTGTATTTATTATAAAATAGAAAAATATTTGGTAGGTTATTATTTTTCTCACTAACTATTGATTTGAAATTTGAATCTGAAAGTAGTATCATTTCACTTAATCTTTTTAAAATATCCCGTTGGTTGGATTCAGCCTTCAAAAAATCTCTTTCAAATTGTTTGGATATTAATATAGTCATTATTCCGGTAACATGCTTCACAACCTCAATTGTTACGTTGGAAGGAATCGATAGCCCCCCTCGGTTCAAATCATTGAAGTAGTGACCTGATTACAACCTTTTACAATACGTAAACAATGATCACATTTAAGTTTTTGGCCAATTTTGAATGCAATATAGCCACATACATACAAAAATCCAGATTCATCACAATTGGCGGACAAATTCGAGTATTCGACAGAAAATACCTCGTAAAATATTAGATTTATTTCTTTTATTGTAACGTATTGGGGTTCATTAAGTTTCTCAAACGCATTTTTTTTGCGTCCAGTATTTGCGCCATTGTTATGTTATAATTACCTCCGGTCATCTGTCGGTAGCAACCAAAACGTGACTCCAAATTGTCCGTCTGAAAATTACCAGTACACACATATTGCATTTCTAGTTCTGTTAATGAGTATTTTATTATTTCAATTAAAACATACGTGCTGTCCCATAACGCATTGAAAGTGTCATTTGTGAGGGAGGCTTTTATTTTTGAATTTTCATTAATTCTCTTCCAATGTTCCAACCAGTCTAGAAATTTTCTTAAAAAATCTAATCTATCATCGTCCGCTTTTTTGAAAGGTTCGCAAAGAGTTTCTTTTCATGATATATGTCATGGGTCTTTTAATATTAACTATGGCCCATCAAGCTTTTATCAACCCTAAAAATCGGGCTGTACCACTATCATCCCCTCGATATTTTTTATGACTGAAACCGTAGTTTCATGAAATACGTTCAGAGCCAAAGACACTTTCTGCCGTTCAAATGTTGTGGGATATAAAGTTTTGAAGTTAAGTTTTGGGGCAGCTTTTATCAGTTTTTCAGATTCTTCAGAAAATAATTCACGTATATCTGAGAAATTTGCTGAAACATAATTTTTAAAACAAGCCCACTCTGGAAGATAAAATGTTTTTTGAGGGGTATTTAACCAATTATTTCTGATGTTTTTAATTAAATAGACGGTGTCATACAGAACATAAGTGCGAATATGTGAATTTGGAATTACAAAAAAATGTTTTGATTCAGAATCTTTAGTTTAAATGTCAAACATCACACGATTTACTCTATTGTTGTCAGACATAACTGCCAAAACATTAAGATTGCACTGTCGCAATGAAAGCAGAACATCTTTTGTAATTTTAGCCAACTCAGCACCACACATTTGTTTAACCGGAACTAACTTTACCACTTCTTTTTTGTTCCCAAAAGCGCTACTGACCATGAAAGACTGAACTGCCTTAGCAGCTTCTTCAGGCTTATTAGATGCATATCCAATTAAATTATAGTAGATGAACAATTTGGCACTCCATTAATACAAACTTTTACTTTAAAGTTGCTATTAACAATTATGCTTTTGGTTATACTACAATTATTAAGCGGAGTCTCAATTAGTAACTGATACATAACACAAACTTCACTTTTAATATAAATTAACCATTCCGTATTATCAATTATTATTTATACTTTATTCTCAAATTGACTGAAACTGTCAATTTTATCATCAAGTTCTTCCTTTTTTCTTAACAATGCCAGTTTTTGGACTTCTCCCTGCGTTGCTTCCAATTTTCTTTCTTGTGCATCCCTCCTTGGTAATGGAAAGCACTGCTCCTATCCGAAGAATAGGCATTTTTCGTGTAAACCTTTTTAGATTGCCATTTTCATCCTTTTCTTTGTGTATTTCATACAATTCTATATCATTTTGGTGAAAATGTTTGATGCACACCACACTTTTTTTTGTTGGTTGCCATTTGTCTCGCGGTATTGCTCTTGACCATTGTTGATGAAGAATTTTGTCTCTCGGAAACATAAAACATTGCACATATCCTTCCTGCTTACCACTGGAATCATAATTTGACTTACAATTCGTCATACAACATCTAAGTGGCATCTGGAATTAAGAAACAAACTCAAATTATAAAGTGAATATAAATACGGTACCTATTGCATATTTAGTAAATGTAAATAATAAGAGGACAATAACCTAGTGTTTACAATAACTATGTAATAACTACAGGTAAGTACTTACTTTTCAATAATAAATTAGATCGTTAATTGAAATCTTTATTCTGAATTGATCAATATTATAGCACTAATAGTAATGTAATTCACTGATTTCAATAATATATTAGATCAAATTATTTTGAGGTTAGATCAGATAAGACTCGATAAGACTACTATGCAATGTTGCCACTTTTCGCACGCCGGGGCCTTGTTTAAAGGTGGCCATGATCCGATGCAATTATAATAAAATGTTATCTTGCATCATTCTTGTGTCTACAAATAGTGGTAATTAGTGATGGAACGACTAGAATGAAACATTGTTTATTTGGTTATTCAACCAATCAGTGTAATGGGGTTATTAAATGCGAGTGACTATTTTACAGTGTTGCCAACCCGTAATTCCAAAAGTCGGTAGAACCGACCGTAAAAAATCGGTAAGTTGGAAATATAGAGGCAAACATTTGTTATGAAAAAATAGTTTTTATTAAAAAAACAAATGCAAAAAATAAATCAATTCCAAAAAAACAAATTTTTGCTTGATGAAGTATATAAGTTTGTTCATATGATAATTTTTGATGAACAGGAAAATTGTAGCAACTATTATTTCCTATATATTGATTAGTTTGTAACAATCCTATTATAGATTCTGTGTTTAATTCGTTCCGTTGCATGGTTTTCATTAAGTTTGTGGAAGAGAATACTCTTTCTATATTACCCGAGGAGTGTGGGAAAGTTATTATGTTAAAAGCAAAAGAACTTAAAACATTAAAGACCGCTCACCCAGCTTCAGTTTCTTAACTTCTCGCCAAAATTCTACAGCATTATCTGGAAATGACTGAATTTCTCAATAACCGCCGCTCAGAGTCAAGTGCTTGAAATTATCATTTATTAAGTTAGGATACAAGGTCCACCTCAGTAATAGAACTTACTGAACCATGTTTTGAAATTCTATACCTTGTCTCAGAATAGGAAGGAGTGATTCAAATATCGCGCCAAAATGGCTTAGGTTTTGAAAGTATTTCATTGGTTCTTGCGTAGGCAAGTTTAACATGGGAAAATAAGTTTGACAAAAATGTCATTTTGTGTTTATAGCCATGGACGTATGATATATATGGATTGCGCATACTGCACGGGGAATCTGATTGCTATCGTTTCAGTCGATAGTATCGTTTACGCCATTTTCCCGAGTTCGTGCGATTCTCATTGCTATCGTTTCGTCCCGATAGTCACGTGCTTTCGTCTAAAACTGTCATTTCTAGACGGTACCTACGGAGGTCCCGAGTGCTTAAAACGATATAGTTTTCTCACTTCAAAGAGTATATCTATCTTTGTTGAATGCACACCGATTTGAATTTTGCATTTTGGAATTGGTTCTTAGTAGGGTACTTAGGCCGGTTCTGGAACACCTCCTCCCCCTCTCACTCAGCTCCCCCTCACCCCCCTCGCCCTAGTGGCGCCCCCTCGCGGTCGCCAACCCAACTAAAAATTGCAGATTTCATCATTACCAACCCAACTAAAAATGGCAGATTTCATCATTACCAACCCAACTGATGTGGCGCCCCCTCGCGGTCGCCAACCCAACTAAAAATTGCAGATTTCATCATTACCAACCCAACTAAAAATGGCAGATTTCATCATTACCAACCCAACTGATGTGGCGCCCCCTCGCGGTCGCCAACCCAACTAAAAATTGTAGATTTCATCATTACCAACCCAACTGATGTGGCGCCCCCTCGCGGTCGCCACCCCATAATGGCAGATTTCATCATTACCAACCCAACTGATGTGGCACCCCCTTGTGGTCGCCAGCCCAAAATGGCAGATTTCATCATTACCAACCCAAATACCATGGACGCACTCTGACAGCCACTGACCAAGAAATGGTATCTCCCATCACTACCAACCTAACTAATGCAGCATCCTCTCACGGTCACTAGCCAAACTAAGGTGACGTCAGACAAAATGGCGGACCATCAAGATGGTCTTTGCTTCTAGAGAATTCCTGAATAAATTACCAGGCTTGCTATCGCGCCTCTCAATGTACTTTAAACAGGTCTAAACATGTTTCCAGCGGAAACCACAACGGATGTCTGCTTCTGTGATGCCGCATGCTTGAAATGCATATCTTACTTATAAAATAAAACAAACAATATTTTTTAAGAAAAACAATGTATTAATTAACAATATGACCAAGTTTCATACCATCAAGATGGTCGATAAAAATATAAACTTTACATCTAAGATCGGCATACCATTTCAAAATTATAAAATAAATATACAGTATGCTACTGGACGAGATAGCAACCAAGTATGAATATACAGGACGTTTTCAAAGGTAGGGATTTTTAGAAAAGCAAGATGGTGAATCCAAGATGGCAGCCAAAAATCTAATAAACTAATGCCACGTCAAGCATCCAATATATCAAAACCATACACTCGAACTCCTATGAAACATCATCTTAAAACTATCGCTAGAATCAGCTCACAACCGGATCATGGAGCGGTTCTGAAACCCCTATATTAAAAACCACACATTCAATCCACTATCAAATCCCTCTTTTCTCAAAAAGCCATCCATCCATCCATCCATCCATCTAAACAAAAATAATACTAAACAATACTTTCAAGTCCATTAATCCATCCATCCATCTGTTATATTTTTAGTATTATATAAATTAGGCTTTCTAAATACCTTGTAGTAAAACACAAACAAGCACTAAAAAAAAACGATGTTGACTCTTCGAAGATACTGATTATAATAAAATTAAAGATGCTGATCTACGTATATATAGATACTCATCCGTGACGTATACATCCATCTGCGTTAGATTCCCACGCACCGGTCCATGAAGCGGTTCTGAAATCCCTATATTAAAACCACACATTCAAACCACTATCAAATCCCTCTTTTCTCAAAAAGCTATTCAACCATTCATCATTCCATCCATCCATCCATCCATCCATCCATCCATCCATCAGGATAACATAGCAACCAAATGTTAATATACAGAACATTTCAAAGGTAGGGATTTTAGAAAAGCAAGATGGCGAATCCAAGATGGCCGCCAAAAATCTAATAAACTAAGGTGACGTCAGGCGAAATGGCTGACTATCAATATGATCGATCAAAATATAAACTCAACTTCTATAAAATACCCAACTCCGTATCACGCATCACAACAACAACCCAACATAGTTTCAAAACGCCACAACACCAGATCAACTTAGGAAGATACATCTAGCTCAAACCCAACATACTTTCAAACACCACCACCGAGGATTTATATCTGACATCAGCATACCATCTCAAAATCATAAAATAAATATACAGTATGATACTGGATAACATAGCAACCAAGTATGAATATACAGGACGTTTCAAAGTAGGGATTTTTAGAAAAGCAAGATGGTGAATCCAAGATGGCCGCCAAAAATCTAATAAACTTAGGTGGCATCAGGCATCAATCTATTAAAACCACTATCAAATCATTCTCTTTAAAAGCCATCATTCCAAAACAATACATTCAAATCATACATTCAGTGATAGATGCATAAATGAAATGTATTTATGCAGCCTAACAGTTCAGAAAGCTTGTTATCGAGCTTACCAGTATATTTCTAACAGATCTAAACACGTTTCTAATGGAAACCACAACGTTTGATCACTATCAACACCTCTATGATAGTCACATTATTTAATATATCTATATCATAAAATAAAAAGGAACAACATATTTTAAGAAAAACAATTTATTAAAAAATAATAACCACATTTTGTAGGCGAATTATAGCTAATATATAGCATATCAATCATAGGGAAAACATTAAACGAATTACAACGATAAACAATTATGACATAAATCCATAGGTAAAGTTATATAGGTAATAAACATCATTCTCTCCATAGAAGACCTAGATATTTAATACCACATACATAAATACATAGACACTCTAATCCTCATATGAATAAATTGATAGACTTATAATAATTATTTTCATCCATAAGTATACATACATACTTTTATATATATCACTACAAGAAATAAGTCGACACCGCTGTGATAGTCACCTTATTTAATATATCTATATTATAAAATAAAAAGGAACAACATATTTTTAAGAAAACAATTTATTAAAAATAAAACAACTACACACATCAAACAAACCTCAACCATACTTTCAATTTCACAAATATCAAAATTTAAACAAAACAATCAAATGCAAAGGCAAGGAATGTTCTCGAGATGATCCATATAGTGCAATATAACAATGCAGTAAAACGATAGAGGTGAGATACATGGTCTATCAAAAAATTTTTATTACCCACTTTTTTCAGCAATCAAAACTTTTTGACAAAACACTATACATATGAAAAATAGACATAGCATTAAATATTTCCATTTTAGAGATACCCCAGTTTAATCCCAATTTTAAATAACATAAATTCTTAAATTGATTTAGTTAACTTTCTTATAATATTTAAAAAAGGTTGAAAAAGAAAACATACTAAGTCCAACAACAGATAAAATATGTACTATCTTTTTACACTTCATGTTTAGTGCTATCATTAGAAGAAATATGCTTGAGGTACGGCTTTTAATATGAAATTTAGAGGTTTTTATGCAAAATACATAGTTTATCACTAATAAAACTAATTTTGAAACACATTGTCCACATAACAATTTTTATATATCATAAAAGAACCAAACAAAAAACTAATATAAAGACAGCATTAACGTTCTAACCAAAAGATTTGCAAAATAATAAATATATACTTGTTCTAAAAATGCTTCTATCTCTCTTTTTACAGTTTATGTTTTGTACATCAGCGATTGTATTTACATTTTATAATTTGAGAAAAAATGGTGAAATGTATCTCGAAACATTATTATAAATACATTTTAAAACATGGAATTCTATTTTATTTGGATGACATTGTATTTACAAATAGTTTTATATTATATCATTACAAGAAATATGTTTTACATTAAATTTTACGCACGGGACAACAGTAGTATACACACACCAAACTGCATGCAAAAACTAGTATAAAGTCAGCATTAACGCTATAACCAAAAAGAATTGAAGTCATATTAAATTATGGACACAAAAACTTGTATAAAGGCCGCATTAACGCTATAACCAAAAAGAATTGAGGTCATATTAAACTATGGAGGAAAATAATAAATACTCGCTCTCAATTATTTAATATTGAAATTACATAAAATTCCATGCAATACACTTAAAACATTTGAAAAATCATGTTTGGTAAGCCCAATATATATCAATATTTAAGACAAAAATTATTATTAATTCTCCATCTACAGATACCCCATGTTTAATATCAATTTGAATTAACATAATTTCATAAAATGAGCCTATCTTTTACACTTCATGTTTAGTACTATCATTAGAAGAAATATGCTTGAGGTACAGCTTTTAATATGAAATTTAGAGGTTTTTATCCAAAATACATAGTTTATCACTAATAAAACTAATTTTGAAACACATTGTCCACATAGCAAATACCACTTCCTATACATTTTAAAAAATAACAATTTTTATATATCATAAAAGAACCAAACAAAAAAAAAACTAATATAAAGACAGCATTAACATTCTAACCAAAAGATTTGCAAAAATATTAAATATATACTTGTTCTAAAAATGCTTCTATATCTCTTTTTTACAGTTTATGTTTTGTACAGCAGCGAATGTATTACATATTAAAAGCACTTTATAATTTGAGAAAAAAAGAGCAAAATGTATCACGAAACATTATTATAAATTCTATTTTATTTGGATGACATTGTATTTACAAATAGTTTTATATCATTACAAGAGATATGTTTTACATTAAATTTTAGCCACTGAACAAGAGTAGTATTCATATTTCTAAGAAAATCACATTATATACATATTTATTGCTCACAAATTTTATACACCAGTCATTTTATTTAGACAGGCCTATGTTTCTACAATTTACATTACATAGAAATACTTTTAATTATTTATATTTACCGAGGTTGACGCTTATAACTCATCGATCCGCATCTGAATCGACTCCAGTAGGCTGACTGAAAGAAAAAAACACAATCCTATCTTAGATCAATGCTATATTATCAAGAATTTTGCAACAAGATTATATATTGAGATAGGGGATGATGGCTAAAGCCTAAACGAACACCTGACCTTCAATATGTGATAAAGTTTTATTTATCATACATTTAATATAAACTAATGATCTATCCCCAGGAAATCAGATATTAAAACTATAAAATATGCTATTAAAAACATAAACAAGCTATATAGATTAGCAAACATATATTTTAAGCACCAACCCCCAATCATATTAATAAAATTCACTCAATCAAAACGCACGCTACATATAATAAATGGGAATCTAAAACTAGTAGTTAAAATCTGTGTTAAATAAAATTACAGTTGACATAACGCGACCGTTGAGAGGTTTAGTACACACATACATTCATCATTGTAGGGCATACACATGCAAGAATAACTAATATGTTTGGAAAATGTTAATTAAATTATAACACCAGCATTCAAAAAGTATACATCGACAGGATATCGTTAATCAAACTCTTAAATACAGATACTCAATATTAAAATCATTATAATATTAAGGAATACAATTATTTTACATACCTAGGTGGGTAACATATCATACAAAATCTCGGCGGGTGGATCAAGCTCACCCTCTCAGCACAGCGACAACAACGCATAATCTCATATTCTATAAAAATATACTAAATTACTATTTTTTAATCTCTCTCATTCATAAAAACCTACCCATCATGGGGAGATTAATCACAAAATGACTACGGACCCTACAACGATCTATTTCACGTACGGGTGCTGAATAATAGCAGAAAGTGCATAGTATATCATGATAACCATCACGCACTCTCATAAACCCAGAAGTCGTTACACACATATTTATATTACTTGTTAGTTGGTAACGACCACATCCATTATCATGATGAATATCCACCAGACTATTCGAGGAAATCGAATCATACCCGTAGTCCGTATCAATCGAAGGCAGAGTTAATGTTGATACTGATTCTATTTCGTCAACAATAACATCAGCACTCGACCCCGACGATATCGAATTTTGGTCATCCATCACCTTAAACAAAATTAATCGATATTAAGTTATGATCAACAAAATTAATCGATATTAACCCCACTCACATAAATAAACACACATAAATAAACACACTAAATAAACACAATTAATAGTCAACAAACTCGAAAACAAATCCACTTCTAGAGACACTATCAAAACTAATATAAAATGTTCTGCCACACATCTATTTATAAAATTAATTTACAAACCCCCACTAATCAAATTTAAAAGAAAAAACATTCCCACGAGAAACGAATAAAGAAAACGCCGAATTACCTCAAACAATCCTTTCTACATTTCAAATGGATTTTATCACCCTCATGAAATCGAATGACCACCAACCCAATTAAAAACTAGAACCCTTTTAAACGATCACAGCAATTAAAAAAGCAAATTATCAACCATAAACGAAACTCTATATACAAATATTACATTAGTATTATTAATTTAAAGTTTGGCGTAGAATGAACTAACTATACTAATGTAATTACACTTATATTATTCTCCATAGTAATTATTACATAATTAAACAAAAATCACTAATAATCTCTGTGGACAGGTGTCTCAGGTAATAAACCAGCCCCAACGATTTAACAAAGAAATGACTTCTTGTGCGGCAAACAAGATTTAACTATATAATCAGGGGTGTCATTTGAAAAATGCCATCGCTATTTAGAAAGGATGCCGAAAGAGGTTTTAATACTACCCCCATTATTATATACGGGGAATCATTCAAAAATCGATGTATTAAAATATTATCTCTATATTAATGATAGCATATTTTTGTTATTCATTCTTACGCAATGTGTATTTCTATTAATATTACACCATTAAGCATTCAATTAATATATTTTAGGTAAATTTCTGTGTTATTATATGTTTAATTTATTCCTCAAGTCTTAAGTTTTATGAACAATGTTATAAATTCATAGAATTTTGTCCTTGCTTAAATAGGTACAATTTGTACTATGTTTTGTTATATGTGGCTTTATCATGAACGAGGGCAATAACAATCAAGACTAAACACCTAGAATTAAATGCTAATTATATAAGAATGCCATTATACCCTTAAATATTGATGAATAGTGGACTATTTGTTAACAGTGCCTGTCAGTGCACTATATTCAACGACACAATCTTGTAAAATTAATAATAAACAAGAGGTGTCCTCGCTATGTCTAAGAGCCCTCCGCCTGCTTTCGGAAATTGCCGCAAATGCCAACAAATTGACGAACAGCATCATAGCTTTTTATTTATACGTACATATATTGTGAATTATTACACTAATTATAAAACAAAATTAATTATAGATAGACAAACATTATACAGGTATATTGCAAACATGTAATGCTAAGATAATCAGAGTGATATATACATACATGTAAAGAAATTTATAGTTTATTCAATCTCTTATTAAAAGAGTTAACTTTTTTGACAAAACAATATACATACGACATACTATACATATGAATTAAGTATTTTTTTTTTATTAAACTGTATTATCATACCCTCTTCCGAAGCCGATGCGTCACCATTTATCTTAGGGATATAATCACGGACCATCAAGATGGTCTTTGCTTCTAGAGAATTCCTGAATAAATTACCCGGCTTGCTATCGCACTTCTCAATGTACTTCAAACAGGTCTAAACATGGTTCTAGCACAACCGGTTCAGTTCAGAACCGGTTCAGAACCGGTTCTGAACCGGTTCTGAACCGGATCTGAACAGGTACAGAACTCGGTTTCCGCTGGAACCATGTTTAGACCTGTTTGAAGTACATTGAGAAGCGCGATAGCAAGCCGGGTAATTTATTCAGGAATTCTCTAGAAGCAAAGACCATCTTGATGGTCCGTGATTATATCCCTAAGATAAATGGTGACGCATCGGCTTCGGAAGAGGGTATGATAATACAGTTTAATAAAAAAAAAATACTTAATTCATATGTATAGTATGTCGTATGTATATTGTTTTGTCAAAAAAGTTAACTCTTTTAATAAGAGATTGAATAAACTATAAATTTCTTTACATGTATGTATATATCACTCTGATTATCTTAGCATTACATGTTTGCAATATACCTGTATAATGTTTGTCTATCTATAATTAATTTTGTTTTATAATTAGTGTAATAATTCACAATATATGTACGTATAAATAAAAAGCTATGATGCTGTTCGTCAATTTGTTGGCATTTGCGGCAATTTCCGAAAGCAGGCGGAGGGCTCTTAGACATAGCGAGGACACCTCTTGTTTATTATTAATTTTACAAGATTGTGTCGTTGAATATAGTGCACTGACAGGCACTGTTAACAAATAGTCCACTATTCATTAATATTTAAGGGTATAATGGCATTCTTATATAATTAGCATTTAATTCTAGGTGTTTAGTCTTGATTGTTATGGCCCTCGTTCATGATAAAGCCACATATAACAAAACATAGTACAAATTGTACCTACTTAAGCAAGGACAAAATTCTATGAATTTATAACATTGTTCATAAAACTTAAGACTTGAGGAATAAATTAAACATATAATAACACAGAAATTTACCTAAAATATATTAATTGAATGCTTAATGGTGTAATATTAATAGAAATACACATTGCGTAAGAATGAATAACAAAAATATGCTATCATTAATATAGAGATAATATTTTAATACATCGATTTTTGAATGATTCCCCGTATATAATAATGGGGGTAGTATTAAAACCTCTTTCGGCATCCTTTCTAAATAGCGATGGCATTTTTCAAATGACACCCCTGATTATATAGTTAAATCTTGTTTGCCGCACAAGAAGTCAGTTCTTTGTTCAATCGTTGGGGCTGGTTTATTACCTGAGACACATCTCCACAGAGATTATTATTGATTTTTGTTTAATTATGTAATAATTACTATGGAGAATAATATAAGTGTAATTACATTAGTATAGTTAGTTCATTCTACGCCAAACTTTAAATTAATAATACTAATGTAATATTTGTATATAGAGTTTCGTTTATGGTTGATAATTTGCTTTTTTAATTGCTGTGATCGTTTAAAAGGGTTCTAGTTTTTAATTGGGTTGGTGGTCATTCGATTTCATGAGGGTGATAAAATCCATTTGAAATGTAGAAAGGATTGTTTGAGGTAATTCGACGTTTTCTTTATTCGTTTCTCGTGGGAATGTTTTTTCTTTTAAATTTGATTAGTGGGGGTTTGTAAATTAATTTTATAAATAGATGTGTGGCAGAACATTTTATATTAGTTTTGATAGTGTCTCTAGAAGTGGATTTGTTTTCGAGTTTGTTGACTATTAATTGTGTTTATTTAGTGTGTTTATTTATGTGTGTTTATTTATGTGAGTGGGGTTAATATCGATTAATTTTGTTGATCATAACTTAATATCGATTAATTTTGTTTAAGGTGATGGATGACCAAAATTCGATATCGTCGGGGTCGAGTGCTGATGTTATTGTTGACGAAATAGAATCAGTATCAACATTAACTCTGCCTTCGATTGATACGGACTACGGGTATGATTCGATTTCCTCGAATAGTCTGCTGGATATTCATCATGATAAAGGATGTGGTCGTTACCAACTAACAAGTAATATAAATATGTGTGTAACGACTTCTGGGTTTATGAGAGTGCGTGATGGTTATCATGATATACTATGCACTTTCTGCTATTATTCAGCACCCGTACGTGAAATAGATCGTTGTAGGGTCCGTAGTCATTTTGTGATTAATCTCCCCATGATGGGTAGGTTTTTATGAATGAGAGAGATTAAAAAATAGTAATTTAGTATATTTTTATAGAATATGAGATTATGCGTTGTTGTCGCTATGCTGAGAGGGGGCATATTAGTTATTCTTGCATGTGTATGCCCTACAATGATGAATGTATGTGTGTACTAAACCTCTCAACGGTCGCGTTATGTCAACTGTAATTTTATTTAACACAGATTTTAACTACTAGTTTTAGATTCCCATTTATTATATGTAGCGTGCGTTTTGATTGAGTGAATTTTATTAATATGATTGGGGGCTGGTGCTTAAAATATATGTTTGCTAATCTATATAGCTTGTTTATGTTTTTAATAGCATATTTTATAGTTTTAATATCTGATTTCCTGGGGATAGATATTAAATGTATGATAAATAAAACTTTATCACATATTGAAGGTCAGGTGTTCGTTTAGGCTTTAGCCATCATCCCCTATCTCAATATATAATCTTGTTGCAAAATTCTTGATAATATAGCATTGATCTAAGATAGGATTGTGTTTTTTTCTTTCAGTCAGCCTACTGGAGTCGATTCAGATGCGGATCGATGAGTTATAAGCGTCAACCTCGGTAAATATAAATAATTAAAAGTATTTCTATGTAATGTAAATTGTAGAAACATAGGCCTGTCTAAATAAAATGACTGGTGTATAAAATTTGTGAGCAATAAATATGTATATAATGTGATTTTCTTAGAAATATGAATACTACTCTTGTTCAGTGGCTAAAATTTAATGTAAAACATATCTCTTGTAATGATATAAAACTATTTGTAAATACAATGTCATCCAAATAAAATAGAATTTATAATAATGTTTCGTGATACATTTTGCTCTTTTTTTCTCAAATTATAAAGTGCTTTTAATATGTAATACATTCGCTGCTGTACAAAACATAAACTGTAAAAAAGAGATATAGAAGCATTTTTAGAACAAGTATATATTTAATATTTTTGCAAATCTTTTGGTTAGAATGTTAATGCTGTCTTTATATTAGTTTTTTTTTTTGTTTGGTTCTTTTATGATATATAAAAATTGTTATTTTTTAAAATGTATAGGAAGTGGTATTTGCTATGTGGACAATGTGTTTCAAAATTAGTTTTATTAGTGATAAACTATGTATTTTGGATAAAAACCTCTAAATTTCATATTAAAAGCTGTACCTCAAGCATATTTCTTCTAATGATAGTACTAAACATGAAGTGTAAAAGATAGGCTCATTTTATGAAATTATGTTAATTCAAATTGATATTAAACATGGGGTATCTGTAGATGGAGAATTAATAATAATTTTTGTCTTAAATATTGATATATATTGGGCTTACCAAACATGATTTTTCAAATGTTTTAAGTGTATTGCATGGAATTTTATGTAATTTCAATATTAAATAATTGAGAGCGAGTATTTATTATTTTCCTCCATAGTTTAATATGACCTCAATTCTTTTTGGTTATAGCGTTAATGCGGCCTTTATACAAGTTTTTGTGTCCATAATTTAATATGACTTCAATTCTTTTTGGTTATAGCGTTAATGCTGACTTTATACTAGTTTTTGCATGCAGTTTGGTGTGTGTATACTACTGTTGTCCCGTGCGTAAAATTTAATGTAAAACATATTTCTTGTAATGATATAATATAAAACTATTTGTAAATACAATGTCATCCAAATAAAATAGAATTCCATGTTTTAAAATGTATTTATAATAATGTGTCGAGATACATTTCACCATTTTTTCTCAAATTATAAAATGTAAATACAATCGCTGATGTACAAAACATAAACTGTAAAAAGAGAGATAGAAGCATTTTTAGAACAAGTATATATTTATTATTTTGCAAATCTTTTGGTTAGAACGTTAATGCTGTCTTTATATTAGTTTTTTGTTTGGTTCTTTTATGATATATAAAAATTGTTATGTGGACAATGTGTTTCAAAATTAGTTTTATTAGTGATAAACTATGTATTTTGCATAAAAACCTCTAAATTTCATATTAAAAGCCGTACCTCAAGCATATTTCTTCTAATGATAGCACTAAACATGAAGTGTAAAAAGATAGTACATATTTTATCTGTTGTTGGACTTAGTATGTTTTCTTTTTCAACCTTTTTTAAATATTATAAGAAAGTTAACTAAATCAATTTAAGAATTTATGTTATTTAAAATTGGGATTAAACTGGGGTATCTCTAAAATGGAAATATTTAATGCTATGTCTATTTTTCATATGTATAGTGTTTTGTCAAAAAGTTTTGATTGCTGAAAAAAGTGGGTAATAAATTTTTTTTGATAGACCATGTATCTCACCTCTATCGTTTTACTGCATTGTTATATTGCACTATATGGATCATCTCGAGAACATTCCTTGCCTTTGCATTTGATTGTTTTGTTTAAATTTTGATATTTGTGAAATTGAAAGTATGGTTGAGGTTTGTTTGATGTGTGTAGTTGTTTTATTTTTAATAAATTGTTTTCTTAAAAATATGTTGTTCCTTTTTATTTTATATTATAGATATATTAAATAAGGTGACTATCACAGCGGTGTCGACTTATTTCTTGTAGTGATATATATAAAAGTATGTATGTATACTTATGGATGAAAATAATTATTATAAGTCTATCAATTTATTCATATGAGGATTAGAGTGTCTATGTATTTATGTATGTGGTATTAAATATCTAGGTCTTCTATGGAGAGAATGATGTTTATTACCTATATAACTTTACCTATGGATTTATATGTCATAATTGTTTATCGTTGTAATTCGTTTAAAGTTTTTCCCTATGATTGATATGCTATATATTAGCTATAATTCGCCTACAAAATGTGGTTATTATTTTTTAATAAATTGTTTTTCTTAAAATATGTTCCTTTTTATTTTATGATATAGATATATTAAATAATGTGACTATCATAGAGGTGTTGATAGTGATCAAACGTTGTGGTTTCCATTAGAAACGTGTTTAGATCTGTTAGAAATATACTGGTAAGCTCGATAACAAGCTTTTTGAACTGTTAGGCTGCATAAATACATTTCATTTATGCATCTATCACTGAATGTATGATTTGAATGTATTGTTTTGGAATGATGGCTTTTAAAGAGAATGATTTGATAGTGGTTTTAATAGATTGATGCCTGATGCCACCTAAGTTTATTAGATTTTTGGCGGCCATCTTGGATTCACCATCTTGATTTTCTAAAAATCCCTACTTTGAAACGTCCTGTATATTCATACTTGGTTGCTATGTTATCCAGTATCATACTGTATATTTATTTTATGATTTTGAGATGGTATGCTGATGTCAGATATAAATCCTCGGTGGTGGTGTTTGAAAGTATGTTGGGTTTGAGCTAGATGTATCTTCCTAAGTTGATCTGGTGTGGCGTTTTGAAACTATGTTGGGTTGTTTGTGATGCGTGATACGGAGTTGGGTATTTTATAGAAGTTGAGTTTATATTTTGATCGATCATATTGATAGTCAGCCATTTCGCCTGACGTCACCTTAGTTTATTAGATTTTTGGCGGCCATCTTGGATTCGCCATCTTGCTTTTCTAAAATCCCTACCTTTGAAATGTTCTGTATATTAACATTTGGTTGCTATGTTATCCTGATGGATGGATGGATGGATGGATGGATGGATGGATGGAATGATGAATGGTTGAATAGCTTTTTGAGAAAAGAGGGATTTGATAGTGGTTTGAATGTGTGGTTTTAATATAGGGATTTCAGAACCGCTTCATGGACCGGTGCGTGGGAATCTAACGCAGATGGATGTATACGTCACGGATGAGTATCTATATATACGTAGATCAGCATCTTTAATTTTATTATAATCAGTATCTTCGAAGAGTCAACATCGTTTTTTTTTAGTGCTTGTTTGTGTTTTACTACAAGGTATTTAGAAAGCCTAATTTATATAATACTAAAAATATAACAGATGGATGGATGGATTAATGGACTTGAAAGTATTGTTTAGTATTATTTTTGTTTAGATGGATGGATGGATGGATGGATGGCTTTTTGAGAAAAGAGGGATTTGATAGTGGATTGAATGTGTGGTTTTTAATATAGGGGTTTCAGAACCGCTTCATGATCCGGTTGTGAGCTGATTCTAGCGATAGTTTTAAGATGATGTTTCATAGGAGTTCGAGTGTATGGTTTTGATATATTGGATGCTTGACGTGGCATTAGTTTATTAGATTTTTGGCGGCCATCTTGGATTCACCATCTTGCTTTTCTAAAAATCCCTACCTTTGAAAACGTCCTGTATATTCATACTTGGTTGCTATCTCGTCCAGTAGCATACTGTATATTTATTTTATAATTTTGAAATGGTATGCCGATATTAGATGTAAAGTTTATATTTTTATCGACCATCTTGATGGTATGAAACTTGGTCATATTGTTAATTAATACATTGTTTTTCTTAAAAAATATTGTTTGTTTTATTTTATAAGTAAGATATGCATTTCAAGCATGCGGCTATCACAGAAGCAGACATCCGTTGTGGTTTCCGCTGGAAACATGTTTAGACCTGTTTAAAGTACATTGAGAGGCGCGATAGCAAGCCTGGTAATTTATTCAGGAATTCTCTAGAAAGAAAGACCATCTTGATGGTCCGCCATTTTGTCTGACGTCACCTTAGTTTGGCTAGTGACCGTGAGAGGATGCTGCATTAGTTAGGTTGGTAGTGATGGGAGATACCATTTCTTGGTCAGTGGCTGTCAGAGTGCGTCCATGGTATTTGGGTTGGTAATGATGAAATCTGCCATTTTGGGCTGGCGACCACAAGGGGGTGCCACATCAGTTGGGTTGGTAATGAAATCTGCCATTATGGGGTGGCGACCGCGAGGGGGCGCCACATCAGTTGGGTTGGTAATGATGAAATCTACAATTTTTAGTTGGGTTGGCGACCGCGAGGGGGCGCCACATCAGTTGGGTTGGTAATGATGAAATCTGCCATTTTTAGTTGGGTTGGTAATGATGAAATCTGCAATTTTTAGTTGGGTTGGCGACCGCGAGGGGGCGCCACATCAGTTGGGTTGGTAATGATGAAATCTGCCATTTTTAGTTGGGTTGGTAATGATGAAATCTGCAATTTTTAGTTGGGTTGGCGACCGCGAGGGGGCGCCACATCAGTTGGGTTGGCAGAGGGCGCCACTAGGGCGAGGGGGGTGAGGGGGAGCTGAGTGAGAGGGGGAGGAGGTGTTCCAGAACCGGCCTAAGTACCCTACTGTTCTTAAAACCATAGACCTGCTGCAATGACTATTGCGGTAATAAAAATATGTTTACCAGATGTTTAACGCGTTTCTGTGCTTTATTTAATTTTTTTGTATATACCTCTCTTGATTTTTAATAATCATCCTGATTTTGCTAGCGGCAAGGTAAATTGTGCCACTGGAGGAGGTAAATACAAGCAGCTATGGGAGCAGTTGACCAGTAATTTAAACGGTGCTGGTGTTACCAACAGCCTCTTCCGATGGAAACAAATAAGACGTTTTCCCACAGAACAAGTCCAGGCCCAATATAGGTGTACATGTTTTATCCCTATCTTATCCCGTTCCTCCAGAATAAATTAAAATCCCAATATGAAACATTCGTAAAGTTAGAAAAATTTCGCGTAATAACTTTTTTTTAATACAATTTTGATACGAATCATAGGCTCCGCCTACGACCAATTAAACGCTCAAATACAAAAATTTGTTCTACAAATTTCTTTTTGGATACGAATTATAGGCTCCGCCTACGACCAATTAAAACGCTCAAATTTCTAATACACGCAGAAGACGTAACCCTATTTGGGCCCCAAGGGAAATTACCGTGACATGAATACTTCTTTGTTCGTCACCTGCGTCACTGGGATTCCCAATGAAAAACGTAAACACGTTTGGAAAACTATATAAGATGGGACAAATGCCTATACGATATCGAGTCCTAGCTCGGTCACCAGCCTGCCAACAGCAACCTCCTGGACCAGCAGAAAACAGGCCACCGATACAGAGCGGAATTTCCAGAAAGCCATCCAGCCGAATTGTATTACTGCTTACGTAATACAAGGGACCCAAAAGGCACTTTCCAGGTCATTGGAAGTACACGGCGAAACGTGTTCAGGAGAACACGCGGACCAAGAATCCACTGAGAATTCTGGAGGAATTCTTTATTTCGGACGGCTTCTTCATCGGAATCCAAGCTCGTCGACGTCCGAGAATATATCTACGTGGTGGAACACATCCGACGCTTCGCCTAGTATCGACCGAAGAAGTTGTAGGAGGATCCTATTACTGCTTACGTAGTAGCGGCCGTTTTAGTTATTTACAGTGCGCTTATTTCGCGTAAAGATACCGAACTTAAGGTCCCTCTTTAGTGTTCGCCCATAGTATTAACTTCAGTGCACCAGGACAAGCTACAGCTGCTTACGCTGTAGCAATTAACCGTAAGTGCAGTGAAAAACCTATTAAGCTCGCGTTTTTGTTTGACATTGTTGGTTGAATGCCAGCACCTCCACCAAAATATTTAAATTCAGTGTGCGCCTTTGTTAATGAATTATCATATTAACTTCACGTGGATTCATTAACGACATTGTTATTTCTAAAGTGTTAATATTAAATTCCACGCGTTAGTGAAACATAACCTTCAAATATCCAACCGATATCTTCCCTTATACATACTATTTGTTTATAACAATATTATTATCCAAGTTCGTTGTTACTGGCATCCATATGCAGCGTGTGTTTAACTTTTATTCCAGTAACAACCATTTTATTTGACATTGTTGGTTGAATGCCAGCACCTCCACCAAAATATTTAAACTCAGTGCGTGCCGTTGTTAATTTATAATATTAATAAATTCACTGTGGTTCATTAACTGTATTGTTGTGTTCGGAGAGTTAATATTAAATTCACGCGCTAGTGAAACCCTAACCTCCAAATACCTAACCTATATTAATCCCTATGTACATTATTTGTTTATAACATTATTAGTATTCAAATGTATCGTTAGTAATACCTATATTCAGTGTGTGTTTGACTTTTTAGCGGATAACTTTTATTTTATTATTGGTTAATGCCAACTCCTCCATCATTGTTAAGCAGTGTGTGTATTGTTGCTATTTCATAATATTTATGTTGTTTCAAAGTGTACAACAACTATTACTCAGTGTGCCCGTTTGTATTTAAACCTTGACTGTTAACATTTATTCGCGATACGACTTGTTTTTGGTTATAGTGTCGTTTATTAACACAGGTCGTTATTAACCTCGGGTATCCTTAAGTACTCATTAACCTTTGAATTATTAAAATATTATAACGTTGTGAAAAAATATGGTTTCAATTAATAACATAACCCAACTTTAACCCCAAATTCAATTAATACTTCCTGGAGGAGTCTTTTGCCGCGGCCCCTTTGTTTGTTTGTGTGTTTTATAAATCCCCAGGATTAAGAGGAGGTATTACTGGATATGGAGTAAAAACTGTTGATAAATGGCAAAAAGTGAGTAAAGAACAGATTTTTTTACACATCATATTACTACAAATATCTATATGCATAAAACTACCCATTTTTTGTCATTATAGACTTGGAGTGATTTAAAGAAAAAGGCTGCCGAAATTAAACGAGCACGTAATGCTACAGGAGGTGGCTCCGAAATGGAAAGTAAGCTAACCAAGCAGGAAATGAAGATCCTTGCTCTGTTGGGCAACACATTCTTTGAAGGGTGTAATGTTGCAGAGTGTGGTGTAAGTATATATTTTTTTAAATATGCACAAATAAACAATCTTATATTTTGTAGTTGAATGTAATAAAAGTGGAGAGAGAGCAGGACAGGGCAAGCAATATATCTCAACCTTCTTGCTCACATAGTTCATCCCCCGTCACTCACAAACGGAAGAGTAAGATATGTGATGATCATGATTATTTATTTTTATCTCAAAATAGAACTCCCAGTAAGAGAACAAAACCTAACGAAAAAGATGAAGATGAAGAATTGTATATAGAAACTATAAATGTAATTAAAGAAATAGGGAATATATTAAGTAGTCATCTTAGTGAAATAAAACAAAGCATAGACAATATAAAATTTGATTGTAAACATAAATAAAATATTGCAGTATAAAACATACTTTTATTCCAATACACTCTTTTATAAGTATATATGTATATACATTGTTATAAGAAACATAAACTTACACATACAAATTAAATCTTTAAAAAAGGTTTACACTCTAGCCAAACTTAATTGGTACTGTAAATATTAAGGCTTTTTTTATTTAAGTGTATTTGTATAATAATAATAATAAAAACCATCCGTTCATGATGAACAGTTTAAGATATTTTATTATGTAAATTTTTATAGATGTATTTCTATTTATACTAATTCATTGTTATTAATGGTTTTTAGAAGTTTTACTGGTTGTTTCCAAAAATTGTTTTTTCGAATACACATAATTCTTACAAATATTCTAAATATAATCAAAAATAAGACAATAATATAGATAGTATAATATAGCTTAATTAAAATAATTGTTTACAATATATTCTCTTACTTGTCTACCTTCATTTAAAATGTTCACATTTAAATTAGCCTCTACATTATTAATATTAACATCATTATTTAATACTGGCTCTAATGCATCACCTAGCAATGGGATGCTATTCCTAATACAGATATTGTGTAAAATTACACAAGCATTCACCATTTTTCCCACTAGTTGAGGTGCATACCTAGCAGTTCTTTCCTTCAATAAACACCGAAATCGCATCTTTAACAATCCTATACACCTCTCAACACAATTTCTGGCACGAGCATGATGTGCATTGAATACAAATTCAGGTGTACCTTCCTCTGGATTGTTAAAAGGTGTCATAAGATATGGCTCTAAAGGATTACCGGAATCTCCAATTAACCAGAACCTTTTTTCACCATTTCTATATAAATCAGTTAGTGCTTCATTAACGAGAGATTGCCTCCAAATGAAGCATCATGTGAAGACCCCGAGAAATTAGCATTTACATTAAGAATTTCTAAATTACTATCACATATTATTTGAACATTTAAAGAATGGTATCCCTTTCTGTTAATAAAATTATGTTCCTCAACAACTGGTTTCAATATGGCAATATGGGTACAGTATATTGCCCCAATTACTCCGGGAAATTGAAATTTAGCCATAAAATTGGCTTTCTTCTCATTGAATTCTCTTCTATTACGGGGAAAAATTATATTTCCTGATAAAAAAGTATCAATGGCAGTCGTTACTTCATGGATAGACCTTTAGAGAGAAATATATGATTATGGTAAACACATATTAATAAAATATTACACACACCTGTGTACAGCCGTTTGACTTAATCCTAAGTGATAGTCTACACCTACACTCCTCTGATAACAACCAGTAGCATACAATCTCAATGTTGTAAATATTTTTAGTTCTATTGAAATTGCTGATTTATACTTCAGCTGGTTTAAATGAGGAATTAGATTTTCAACCAAAGTTTGAACCAAATTTTTACTAAGTCGAAACAGTTCAATAAATCGTTGTTCCGGTAAAGCAAACGGTTCACTATTTACGCGAAGCTGTCTCCTTTGTAAGCGAAGTCTTTGTTTCGCTTCTTCTTCATTCTGTCTTCTAATTAGCTGATCAAGAATGGGCAGCATTTTCCTAATCAATTACGTAATTTATATAATAAACCTACTTATATATCATTTACCATTAGAAAATACTTACTCAATTACTAAATATGTAAGTAAATAATAAATTGAATAACTTATTACTGTTAATTTTTGCGGTTATCGTGCTTTTCTGGGATTTATTTTAAAATTCAAGCGGCGCACGCGCAAATAATATCAACTACGCTATCTACGATGTGCTACGACTCGAAAACGAATGCCGAAGTCGAAAGCACTTCAGAATCACATGTCACATCAAGTTGCTGCGAGTTTGTGTATCGAGACGACACTTCGAGTCGCTCGATATCGTTTTGCAATCAGAATCCCCGCACTGTTCACGGATTGACTCGAACATTAGAGAGAGAGATCGTGCGAGTGAGAGAGCTAGAAAGGGCAAAACATTCATGTATTCCCATAAGATTTATATTGTTATTTTGGTGTTGTTTACGAATTATCCGTTTATCTCGTTTAATATTGATCAGATTCCGACTTAAATATTTAGAACACGTGGCGAAAGAAACGAACAATAACTTGTAGTGTGATATTTACCAAAAATCCGCAAATAGTATTACATAAACTAGTAAAAATTGTAAGTTCGTGTTCCCCGTATGGATGCACGAATCGTTATGTTAAAGGTGGTGATATAAAATACCATAGGTAAGCTAACTTTATTTAATTGATTGACAAAGGAGATAACGTTTGTTTTATAGGTTTCCTACTGATATACATTGCAGAAAAAAAGTGAATTATTGCTTCGAAGAGGAAGAACCGGAAGAACTTTGAACCATCAAGAACAACAGTACTTTGTAGTAATCATTTTACTGATGGTGATTATGAGATTAATGTACATGGTAATAAAATATTAAAGAGTGATTCTATACAAAGTATCTTTAATTTTCCACAACAATGTGGTAAATCATTGTCAAAGCCCAGACGAGTAATTGAACGTAGCTCAAATACAACCACTTGTGATGTACATATTGCTGTAGTATTTGCCTCTAAATGAAATTTATATAATTTATTTATTTATTAGTTAGATAAATAAATAAAATTGTAGTTTATGTTAGCTTTATAGGCAAAACAACATAAATTGTTATCTCTCGTAGGTTCTACTGTGATTTACTTCTTTCCTTACTTGTTTCTCCTTAATTATTATTATTTTAAAGTTGTGTGGGATAGGAATTCAAATAACTATGACACCAGATTATTTATGTATAAAAATATGTATTATCTGCTTAATAATTACAATAATTAAAATTTATTGTTGCATGTATATTACTTATTTTATTTGTTTGTTTACAATACTATAAGAGTAGCAGTTTTCATGATAATATTGTAATCGTTTATTTTAATATGAATTCAGTCAGTACAGGGTTTCTCCACCTTCACTCTTTTCTTACTAAAGGCCTGTATATTAGGTCCAAATTATGTTGACTTGATAATGAAGGTACTGACTAATCGGCTTTATGCAAACATTCACACGTACTACATAAAGCTTGGATCAATCACCACCCCAGGCACGTTCCTAATGCATCACAAACTAATTGTCTAAACCTCTATTCTCACGGAGTCTTTAGATTCTTAGTGCGAAGCTTTTAGGCGTTCCTGTTTGTAAAAGTTTGACTATTATTCAAAGCTGTGCTTACTAATGTCTTTTTTACTGAACACTGGTCCGTTGTGCAAGTATTCGCACACAGTACACTATTAAGACAAGTGTTCTTTATTTTTAATAAATATTGTGTCCCTATATTTACTTTCTATTATTTAAATAAATAATTATTTAAAAGAAATGGAGTGCTTGGAGAGAACCTGTGTATTTTGATTGAATTTAATTGTAATGACAATATTATTAACTACTCACTGCGTAGATTCATACAATTCTTCGAATTCTGCTTGAAATTGTTTGTCCATTCTTGTTGATTCTTCCTTCCGTTGAATCTTCTATAATTTTACTGGTGACGCTTACTTCTTGTAAATATGGCGACGATAAAACAATTGGGAATTATTCCTCAAGGGGCGTGTATGCTTCTTCTTAGTTTGTGAGTTGTTAGTTGGTTTGTTTATTTATTTACACTGCGATAGTAATGGTAAGTGTGTAAAAACTCCACTTAACCACTACTCGCTTGACGCATAAATGTATTATCTACTTTAAAAGATGCTATCACTTTGCTGTGTATTGGAAGTTTTTAAAGTCACAGGTATCAGCTAACAACTAACTCTTTTTCTTTAAAAACTCCCTTTTTATAGTTGAAAATAAATGCCGCTCGTTATTTGATTGTCTTTGCGTGCTTTTATTTTCAAATTGTTCGTCGTGGCGCCTCTAGCGGATATCTCGATACTTATTCCATATCTCTTCTTATTCTTCTCAAATTTTAGGTTGGCGTTTATTTTTATTATGTTTATTTCTGACATTTGATGTTTCTCCACATTTACCAACGACGGTATTTGTTGTTTTATTTATTTATATCTAATGTATAGTAAGTATATTGATATTTATTTTATTCTTTTATTGCTATCGTAAATATTTATTGTACTTATAAATGTATTCATTGCTACTTTTACTGTTTTTCAGGTAGATTCTTCGTCCGAGCGTTAGCCTTACTCGCACCTTTGTTTTGTTGCTTTTGATCGGAGAGAATGGAAAGAAGTTGGTTATTGTTTCAATTGCCAGTCCCTCCGTCTGTGCTGCTCTTTCCTCGAACCATTTTTCCGTTCTTGGAGAATTTTGTATGTTTAATATGCTGTAATGAATCATTGCTTTTATAATAATGCTGCTTATTTCTTTGGTTATAGATGTTTATTTGTATGTGCACAAAGTTTGGAACCATGAAAAGGACTGCTGTTATTCGTATTACGAAGAGAATTAATACTTTTTGTTGTGTATATTGAAATATTATACGATTCTGTGCTGTTCTTTATGATATACTTTATTTTAATATCCTTTTCATCGCAACTGTATGTATTTTATCTTTAAGTTATATGAGTGCATTAAACCTCTTCATATTCATTACGAGCATATCTTATTTTATTCTCTGAGTATAATTTAATTGCTTTTAAATGATTGACTCTTACAATCGTCCCGTTGGTTAACATCACTCTTTCACGGTTGTTGGTTTTAAGGGTCTTTCCATTTTTAAATGTAGGTTCTTTGCATAATATACTCAGAGCTCTTTTTGTTCCTAACCTGTAGTCAGGTTCTTTATTTTCTAAATAAAACATTACCTCTGGTTTATCACTTCTGAAAATAAATATTCATTTGTGACATTTACTATTATTGTTGAGGTTTTGCCTCACTTATATCTAAATAGTGTTTATATACATATAATCTTAATTAAAATGCTTATACCCTATGAGCATACCTGTGTTATTGTATGGCTTAATAAAATTTATTTTAAAATAAATGTTTCTTAAACTACGAGTGTGTTTTCTTATTGCTAATATTAATCTAAATGTACTAGTATATCTTGGTGTCAACATTAATCATGTTTATTTCTAACATTATATATTTATGTACAGTATTGTCTTAAATTCTAAGGTAAAGTTCACGGCATATCCCTTAGTTGTTAAAACCATGGTTTGCCATTATGAAATAATGAATTGACAAATGTGTAAATTATGTTTTCACAACTAACGTGAACTACAAATGCAATTTTATTGATCATTTATTTCATCGTAGTCATGTAGCATGGACACATGGTATTTTCCTTTTATATTTCTATTGTCTACTTCTTGTAGTTCATAAGTTACATCTCCTAGTGTCCTACTTATTCTGTAAGGTCCACTGTAGGGTAGGTCCAGTTTTGCACATTTATTTAAATGTCTCCTACCTAGTCGATAGTTCTTCACTACAACTAGGTCTCCTATTTGATATGTTTTATTCTTATTTAACGTGAGTTCTCTATCTTCTCTGTGCTTTATTTCTAGTATCTCAGGTGTTCGTTGACTGTCTTCGATATCTTCTTGATTGTATAAATTTGGAGCATGTTCGATATCATATTCATTTATCTGATATGAGTGTGATTGTTTATTACCTCCATGGGCTCTGCTTAGTGCGTCTGCAACTATGTTGTCTGTACCTTTCCTGTGCTTTATTTTAAATGAATATTCAGATAGTATGAGAGACCATCTGTATATTCGTGAATTATTAAACCTTGTTTTCATTAAGAATATTAGAGATAAATGATCTGTCTCAAGTAGGAAAGTGTTTCCTAGTAGGTAATATTTTAATTTTGACACTCCATATATAATGGATAGCAATTCCTGTTCTGACGAGGAATAATTTTGCTCATAATCCTTTAGAATTCTTGATAGGAAGCATATGGGTATTTCTTCCCCATTTCTTATTTGTAGGAGTTCTGCGGCTACAGCATTGCTGGAGGCATCGCATCTTAGTATGAATTCTTCATTGAAATCTGGTAGATTTATGATCAATGCCTTGTAGAAATTTTCTTTTATGTCGATGAATGCCTTTTCCCTTTCATGGGTCCATTTGAATTTTACTCCTTTCTTGATCATTTTGTATAACGTGTGAGTTTGGTCGGATATTTTAGGAATGAAGTGTTTATAGTAGTTTATCATTCCTAGGAATCCTCTAAGCATTTTAATATTTTTTGGTTTGGGATATTTTCGTATCGCCTCAAGTTTTTCCTCCTCTATTGATATCGTCTTTCCATCAATTATGTATCCCAGATAATTCACTTTATTTTTATAGAATTCGCATTTCTCGAGGTTTATTTTTAAACCATTTTCTGCTAATGTATTCAGGATTTTCTCTACTGATTCTTTGTGACTTTCTATGTCTTTATTAAATATTAGAATATCGTCTACGTAGTGTGAGACGTATTCTTCGTGTGGATCCAGGATCTGCTGCATTGCTCTTACTAGTGCTGCAGTAGCTGACGATAATCCAAATGGAACCACATTGTAAGAGTATACTAATGAATTAAACATGAAGGAACAATATTTCCTAGAATCTTTGTGCAATGGTACCAGCCAAAAAGAACTTTTTAAATCAAGTTTCGTAAACCACTTTGCGTCTGTACATTTTGTCAATAGGGTTTCAATGTTTTGTGGGGCTTCAAAATTAGGTGCGGTTCTGGAGTTCAGACATCTGGCGTCAAGGCATACGCGTAATTTGACGTCTTTTTCATCATTAAGTTTCTTCTTTATTACTACAACCATTGGATTTATGAACGTTGATTCCGTTCTTGTAATTATGCCGTTTTTCAACATCTCTTTTATTTCTAATTTGACTTGCTCTGTATACTTTTTTGGAATGGGGTATGTTTTTATTCTGAAGGGCTGTGTCTCGTCGACTTTAAGTTTATGTTCGTAACCCTTGGCTAATCCTGGACTATCATCAAATAATTTTATATGCTTACTCAAAAGATAATTCACATGGGTTATATACAGTTTATTACAATTTAATCTAGTACCATCCCTATTTTGCGTGAGGTCTCCGCATTGAAGTTGCCTCACAGGATGTGCACTTTTCTTAACTTCATTGTGTAAACTACAATCCATTTTTGTTGTGATTTCTTCTTGAGCACCTTCTTCATATAGATTATTGATAAGGATCTCTTCCTCATGGGCTTCTTTGCTCCATGATATTGTTGAGTCCTTTATGTGGAATAATTTATTTTCCATATTTAATTTCGTACCATACTGGCTTAAAAAGTCCATCCCTAATATACAGTCGCTGTTCAAATTAGGTGCTATGATGAATTCGGTTAATAAATTTAAATTATCTATCTTTATATTTATACAGAAGATTTTATCTACTGTTATCATAGATTTTTTGTTTGCAGTAATAAGATTTATTTTCTTTATGGGTTTATAACACCCCAAACTTTCAATATCTTTGTTCATGATATTGTTATTTAAAAGTGAAAGTTGAGCTCCAGTATCCAGCAATGTTTCTATCTCTTGTTCCCCAATCTTGATTTTTATATGTGGTAGTTCCGTGGTTATCTTTTTTAAATCATCGTAATTATAGATGTTTTGTATTTTACGTTTTCTCTTGGCTGGCTTATTTAAAAATCCAGCGACGTTGCACCAGAATAATATGCTGCATTCACCCACTCTTTGTTTGTTGAGTTATGCCTGTTTTCTTTTGGTATCGCACCCCTAGATTCTTGATTTTGTTTTGTTGTTGCTTCTTTTACTTCCTTTTCAATTTGTATATTTTGAATTCTTTTATCTTCTTTACTTGTCTTCTCTTCCCTCTTGTAATTTTGGCTATTATCTTTCCTTTTGCCATCATTATTTCTGTCCGGGTTATAGGTATTTTGGTAATTATTATTGTTTCGCCTATTCCCATTGTAGTTGTTTCTGTTGTTGCTGTCGTTGTTTCGAGGTTGATTGTTCATGTTTCCATTCCCTCGGTTCACGTTATAGCCCTTTTCATCTATGTCGTCTAATCTTTTTACTAATTCAAGGAGTTCTTCTATTGTTTCCATTCCTTGAAGTGCGACGGTCTGAGTAACATTGTGATCAAAGTGTGCAGCCAATTGCGATACTATGTCACTTTCCTCTATTCTGGGTATAATGTATTTGAGAAAAGAATATTTTCTTATGACATAGTTCTCTCGAGATAATCCAGACCTATACTTTCCAAATATCAGGTCGTGTCTTATGTTTCTTTGTTGCGTTCGACCCCAATACTGTCTTGTGAATCGCCTTTCGAAATCGTTAAAGTCTATCACATCATCCATTATCATGTGATACCATTGGAGTGCATAGTCTTTGAGACATGCTCTTATAAAGTGTAGTTTGGATGTCTCATCCGTTATGCCTCTCATGTATGTCTTAATTGTTCTCAGGAATATCATTGGATTGTCCTTATAGTGTCCTGAGAATTTCGGTGCATTGTCTATGCTTCCCACAGTTTGTGGCAAAGACACACTAGGTGTATGAACCCCGTGCATTACTTTGTCCTCAAGCTGTTTGATCGTGTGTTCTATTTTGTGGCTTAGGGTTTTATTATTCTCCTCTATTCTGTGGCTTAGGGTTTTATTATTCTCCTCTATTTTGTTATTATTTTCCTCTATTTTACAGAATAATTTATGGAAAAAGCTTTCAAATTTTTGTTCCATTGTTGTACTACTTGTGCCCTCTGTGAGTATGCTTCCCTCAACTGTCGCATTTCCTGAATCATCCTCTTTTGTCTCAGTCTTATCCGACTCTGAGTCCGAGGTTAGTTGCGTAGGTTCCCTATATTGAGTGAATTGTGGCTTTGTTTCTATTTCTTTTTCAATATTGGGTTTTTCACCTTTGCTACTGTTTTGTTCTTTGTCTGACATCTTTGTTGTGTACAAATAACGCTTTCTATCTAATATTTTACTTAATAGAAATTTAAATGAATCCTATCCCACTTGAATAAGATTACATGAAAGAAACAATTTTATTTTGCAAGGAAAGAAACACAGCCAGCAAGTTGTGTTTTTAAGTTTAGCTTTGATATTTGACCAATTGTGTATTTAATTTATTTTGTAAGAAAAACACAGCCAGCAAGTTGGGCGCCGTATATATGCTGTAGTATTTGCCTCTAAATGAAATTTATATAATTTATTTATTTATTAGTTAGATAAATAAATAAAATTGTAGTTTATGTTAGCTTTATAGGCAAAACAACATAAATTGTTATCTCTCGTAGGTTCTACTGTGATTTACTTCTTTCCTTACTTGTTTCTCCTTAATTATTATTATTTTAAAGTTGTGCGGGATAGGAATTCAAATAACTATGACACCAGATTATTTATGTATAAAAATATGTATTATCTGCTTAATAATTACAATAATTAAAATTTATTGTTGCATGTATATTACTTATTTTATTTGTTTGTTTACAATACTATAAGAGTAGCAGTTTTCATGATAATATTGTAATCGTTTATTTTAATATGAATTCAGTCAGTACAGGGTTTCTCCACCTTCACTCTTTTCTTACTAAAGGCCTGTATATTAGGTCCAAATTATGTTGACTTGATAATGAAGGTACTGACTAATCGGCTTTATGCAAACATTCACACGTACTACATAAAGCTTGGATCAATCACCACCCCAGGCACGTTCCTAATGCATCACAAACTAATTGTCTAAACCTCTATTCTCACGGAGTCTTTAGATTCTTAGTGCGAAGCTTTTAGGCGTTCCTGTTTGTAAAAGTTTGACTATTATTCAAAGCTGTGCTTACTAATGTCTTTTTTACTGAACACTGGTCCGTTGTGCAAGTATTCGCACACAGTACACTATTAAGACAAGTGTTCTTTATTTTTAATAAATATTGTGTCCCTATATTTACTTTCTATTATTTAAATAAATAATTATTTAAAAGAAATGGAGTGCTTGGAGAGAACCTGTGTATTTTGATTGAATTTAATTGTAATGACAATATTATTAACTACTCACTGCGTAGATTCATACAATTCTTCGAATTCTGCTTGAAATTGTTTGTCCATTCTTGTTGATTCTTCCTTCCGTTGAATCTTCTATAATTTTACTGGTGACGCTTACTTCTTGTAAATATGGCGACGATAAAACAATTGGGAATTATTCCTCAAGGGGCGTGTATGCTTCTTCTTAGTTTGTGAGTTGTTAGTTGGTTTGTTTATTTATTTACACTGCGATAGTAATGGTAAGTGTGTAAAAACTCCACTTAACCACTACTCGCTTGACGCATAAATGTATTATCTACTTTAAAAGATGCTATCACTTTGCTGTGTATTGGAAGTTTTTAAAGTCACAGGTATCAGCTAACAACTAACTCTTTTTCTTTAAAAACTCCCTTTTTATAGTTGAAAATAAATGCCGCTCGTTATTTGATTGTCTTTGCGTGCTTTTATTTTCAAATTGTTCGTCGTGGCGCCTCTAGCGGATATCTCGATACTTATTCCATATCTCTTCTTATTCTTCTCAAATTTTAGGTTGGCGTTTATTTTTATTATGTTTATTTCTGACATTTGATGTTTCTCCACATTTACCAACGACGGTATTTGTTGTTTTATTTATTTATATCTAATGTACAGTAAGTATATTGATATTTATTTTATTCTTTTATTGCTATCGTAAATATTTATTGTACTTATAAATGTATTCATTGCTACTTTTACTGTTTTTCAGGTAGATTCTTCGTCCGAGCGCTAGCCTTACTCGCACCTTTGTTTTGTTGCTTTTGATCGGAGAGAATGGAAAGAAGTTGGTTATTGTTTCAATTGCCAGTCCCTCCGTCTGTGCTGCTCTTTCCTCGAACCATTTTTCCGTTCTTGGAGAATTTTGTATGTTTAATATGCTGTAATGAATCATTGCTTTTATAATAATGCTGCTTATTTCTTTGGTTATAGATGTTTATTTGTATGTGCACAAAGTTTGGAACCATGAAAAGGACTGCTGTTATTCGTATTACGAAGAGAATTAATACTTTTTGTTGTGTATATTGAAATATTATACGATTCTGTGCTGTTCTTTATGATATACTTTATTTTAATATCCTTTTCATCGCAACTGTATGTATTTTATCTTTAAGTTATATGAGTGCATTAAGCCTCTTCATATTCATTACGAGCATATCTTATTTTATTCTCTGAGTATAATTTAATTGCTTTTAAATGATTGACTCTTACAATCGTCCCGTTGGTTAACATCACTCTTTCACGGTTGTTGGTTTTAAGGGTCTTTCCATTTTTAAATGTAGGTTCTTTGCATAATATACTCAGAGCTCTTTTTGTTCCTAACCTGTAGTCAGGTTCTTTATTTTCTAAATAAAACATTACCTCTGGTTTATCACTTCTGAAAATAAATATTCATTTGTGACATTTACTATTATTGTTGAGGTTTTGCCTCACTTATATCTAAATAGTGTTTATATACATATAATCTTAATTAAAATGCTTATACCCTATGTGCATACCTGTGTTATTGTATGGCTTAATAAAATTTATTTTAAAATAAATGTTTCTTAAACTACGAGTGTGTTTTCTTATTGCTAATATTAATCTAAATGTACTAGTATATCTTGGTGTCAACATTAATCATGTTTATTTCTAACATTATATATTTATGTACAGTATTGTCTTAAATTCTAAGGTAAAGTTCACGGCAATATGTCAATGTTGAACCTGACAAACAATTTCCAATGTTTGAATTACCTGTAGAAGTGATCTATAGATCATCTACCTCAGCATAGTCAAAGAATGAATATTAGTGGGAGGAAAAGGTAAATATTTGTTTTACTAATAATACAAATTAAATGAGTATATTTTGCTGGCATTGTAGAAAGAGGACAGAGCCACATTACTTTGGAGATTTTGTAGAGTACATTGTAGAAAATACATCAAAGTAAAGAAGGTATTGGATAATATCCCAATAAACTGAAATACTATTAAGGCTCCTCTGTACCACCACAGAGAACAATACAAAATGGTAGCGGATTTTTTAGCTCCATTTTTATATTTGAAGGAAAGATCGGTGTTTGTGTGGGTATCAAATATGCTGCTTAAGTGCGCTGCAATATCAAAGTTGGGAAATAGGCCTTATTTTTGCAGATATTGCGATAAATGTTTTTTATAAAAAAACGGTTTTTTGCGGTTATTTATAATGATTTTTAGTTGAAATTTATATCGATTTGTAGAGAATTCACATACCAAGTGCGCTCTCATTTTTTTTTTAATAAAATTCTTTCATTCTTTTGATAATTTAATTGTAAGCTCTAGAATTTTCTGCCAGAAATTTTAATCTAGGCAGCCCCTTATACATTTAACAAATCCATATTATTTGATTTATAATAGCTAGGTACTTAACCAGCGGGGGCTCGGCTAGTCGTTACGATCATTACAAGGCCGCAATGAATATTTTTCTTTAGGTCGTGGATTGTATTTACTACCTACTAAGGGTTTTCTGTTAAATTTTGTATATGCTTTAACGTAGTTAAAAATAAGACACTTGATTTTGTTTCACATAATTTATTAGTATTTCTCTAACAATTGTTTCGGTATAATTCTACCATTATTAAAGAGTTTGCTCAACTAAATGTAAGAGTGTGAATATTAACTTATATACCTATTGTGAACTCTATTTTGTTATTAATCGTAATAAGATAGTATACTAGTTCGCTTGCTTCTCTTAAATTTTATAGTCTGTCTCTACACTCAACTAAACTAACTAAATTAAAATGTGTATTTATTATAACTATTATTAATAATAATAATAAATACTAACAATAATAATACTAATGTTTATTTGATTACATTCTCATTATTAAATAATAATAACGATATGCCACTAATATTTTGTTTAGTTTCCTAATATTATACAATAACATGACACTATGAAGCATGAGAAAACCTATTAAAATACAAACGTATTTTGTGTTGAGGGTTTATATTATCATTCCCAACCCCGTATAAGCCGCCGCATACAAATTAATTCGCGCATACACATACCCCAGATATCAAATCATGAAAGAACTGTCCCGGTTTCGCTATCCAATATTTTATTTTTTTTATATGATTTGTAGGACTTCTCAAATCTTACCTCCCGAAACAAATAATCATAAAATTTCAGGGCGAGTTATGTAATTTTTTTGGCCAATTGCCTTCAAAGCTAAAGGTTTACGTATGATATTATCTTTATTTCGAGTATTATAATTGTGTTCACCTATTTTAATAATTTCTTTGTTTTTTTAAGATGTATAAGCATAGCATAAGCGTACACTTGTCGTACATCAAAAACACCCGTTTCAAATAATTCTCCACCCGGGTAATCGCGTTTGTTTATTGAAAATAATCTTTAATATCCACTTCTGAATTATATCTAAGTTCCTCAAGTAACATTCCGAAACACCTCCCCACCCAATGATTCCATATTGAATATATGTACTCTATATCTGCAAATCTCTACGTAAAATACTTCTGATAGGTTTTTTCCTATTTACACGGGAATCAATTATTTCTGGTAATAAAGCGTTCATATAAAATTGATCCAAAACATTTACCATTTTCGTATTCCAAAAATTATCATCCTTTTCAATAATTTCGCAAGCTATATTTTTTTCTGTGTATACTAAGTAATTATGATCCGGTTTTAACTTAATTTCATCAGCATCATTAATTGTACAATAATCAATTATCTTATTTCGAATGGCTTCCTGAACTATTAGTTCTCTCGCAGAATATGGGGCGTTTATTTCTACAACAGCAATAGCCCCTATCAATCCGTCAGGGGATGCGGCTAAAAACTTTTTTTCAATATCAATAAATAAACCAGTTTTATTTATTTCAATTTTAAACTAATTTTGAAATTCTTCAATAGCCTTGTTCTCGCTATTTATACCGTGTTGTAATGAATTTGGCAACCTATATGTTTGCAAATTTTGCTTTGAATACAATATCTGATTTACACTGTATCTTGTATCGGGCGAAGGTCTCATATGGCATATTTTTCCAAAGTTGCTCGCAGTTAGCCTAATTGCTTTTTCCTTAAACCAGACAGGGTTTGAGCTTTGTCCTAATGTTATTTCTTGAATTATATCAACATCGGCTTTATCAATGTTATCTAAAAATTTCTGTTTTGCGATGTTATATTGTGCTTCATTCATATCTGGAATGTCTTCATTATCTAGATTATTAAGTCCATAATCGGAATCTGCGCTTTGAATGCGTTTTCGCTTCAATGGTTTTATTTTTTTCCAATTAGTTTAACGCGTGTTTTAGAAAAACTGTTTGTATACTTACCTACTTTACCATTATTAATATTTGCAATAATCTTTGAAATAAATAACCCCTTGTTATTGTAACTTATTACAGCTGCGTAACATCTGCCCTCGTAAGACCCTTCAAAGAAAAATTTATTCGTTTACCCCCAATAACTTTGTTTACAACTGAATTAAATGCTTCAGCAGCATTGTTATCAATATCATATAACAAACTGGACGATAAGTTTGCAACTCCATTTAAACATTTGAAAAAACTTGTGTAAGTGGAACAGTTTAGAAATTCATTGAGCATTACATTTACAGTTGCTTGATTTTGTTTATCGCAAAAATATGTAGCGCAATTAGAATGATCGCCGAAAATATGTCGAGGACCGTTCAAAATATCGTTTTTTAAATTTTCAGTTTCGACGTGGTCTGGTGAGGACTCTACTTTACGCACTAGCAATGGCTGTTCTAAATTTCAAAACGTTGCTACGTATGAATTTTTTCACATACATATTCCCTCCTGACATTTTTGATATTTCTCAAAGTTTGTAACAAAAATTTCGCAATATGTGATTTCTACATTTGATTTTTTCTATAAAAAAATCGCGACCATATGGTTTGTTGTCACGTATTCTTTTATACACACTACTGTCTCCGTCACCAATAATTTTTCCATATTTCAAATTATGCATTACTAAGGATTTTCGAAATCCTTCCAATATAATTTGGCTTTCCATTGATGTTAAAGTTCCACTCCAATTTTTAAAACATGTGTGTTGTAAATTGACTTTTTCAGCTTTATTTTTTTCACATTTTCGACAGTATTTATTTTTCACTTCTACGTAAAGAACTTTCTTTGTTCTTGCCCCTATAATACATCCAACACCAGAAGAAGCATTATAATTTGTTCTATATGACCGTTTGCTCCAAGCACCGTCAACTACTACGGCAATTATAGGTATACCATCTGCATCAACTTCCCCAGCTTTTACCGCTAATTCATGTTCCTCTTTGCCAGTTGCAAACATTTCTGCCGTTGCTAATTGTTTGATACTGGTCATTACCTCATCTTCATACTTTGAATATGTTCGTTCTGACATTTGAGGAATATCTAAACTAGCACATAATTCAGAAAGTTGTGAACCACCCGTACCAATTGCAACTACCCCGCTAATCGCTGCTTTGTTTACTGAATTTCCCATGTCACTATCTTCGGTACTGAAAGAACCTTCAATACCGCACATAGCGCATTTATAAATAAAGACACTTTTAAATGCCAAGCGCATTTCACCGATAATATTTATTTGGTAAAAAGTACAATCAAATCCTTTGTGTTCTATGGAGTTTAAAGATGAAAGCAAATGATTGATATTTACAATTCTTCGACCGCTAAGTTCAAATTTTTTTGCAGATGTTGGAATGTTATCATTGTCAACGGACATCGAAGAACTAAGTACTACATGATTCATAATCAGTAGACTTTGAATTTAATTGTATCGATTTTTCACCCTGTCGTTGTTTCCATATACTTTTTACTATTCGTCGTTTACTTTTACGTTTGTTATAAGCCACACGCTTAGTTTTTGAAAGTCCCATTTTCAAACAATATGATATGTAGGTACTTCAAATATCTATCCTATGTTTCCTAACGTTACATTAATGTAAACCTTCACCTCCTTTTTTTTTGATACTAACTATTATTAAAATACTATATAAGACGATATATTTACAAAAAAAAACTCTCGATAGCGCCGTAAGATTTGGTCACAAAGCTGCCTTCACTTGTAAAAAAATACACACACTACCATACTACTCTATTGGCAACTAACAATCATCAAGACAACTTCAAGTGAGTTAGAAATGCAAAATAATATGCAAAATTAGATACTGAGGAATAGCAAAGAAAAAGTGTTTTATTTTCAATCGGAGAACATTACAATATAAGAACGAGGATATTCAGGTAATAATATAAATGTTTGTTTTCATATTATGATGCTAAATATTCAATTGCTAAAAGAAACTCTATTATTTGGTTGCATTTATATCATCTTAAAAAATACATATTGTATAAACTGCAAAGTATCGCAGTGTTTGTTTGCTCTCACATCTATTTTTACTAAATACACTTTAAAATGAATTTCCTTTTTCATCGGTAAGGACGGCAAGAAAGGTTTACCCCTAAACAGTTTTTATGACCTTATGCGGTCGAATACTTGAGATGATTGACAGCTGTCGTCGGTGTTAGAAACAGGGAGTATGCAACCCACATACCTGTAGAAAACAGAAATTCAAGCCAGGTACAGAGGAGCCTTAAAAGAAAAAAATGAGGTGTGGCCACCACACGACTTTCTTATACGTATGAAAGTGTTACTTCCGGTCCGAATTTTGAAATTTCATTTATACAAAAAATATTCCAAATCAAACTCTAAATACTTTTGTACTCTTCATAAATATATATAGAATGCATAATTTACGACATATTTGCAAAAAATCGCTATTCGATAAGAGTAAAAGTGGTACTTCCGGTCTGAATTTTGAAATTTTTTTTATATAAAAGATATTGAAAATTATGTTTTAAATACTTTTATACTCGTAACGTACTTGTCTTAAAAGCATGACTTGCGAAATATTCGCAAAAAACTGATTTTCGATAAGAGTAAAAGATCTACTTCCGGTTGGAATTTCAAAAAACTTTTTTAAGAAAATTTGTTTCAAACTTAATTCTAAGTACATATGAATTCTTTATAAATTTGTTTAAACTTAGTAATTGACGAAATATTTGCAAATTTCGATTTTTTCACTGAAGTAAACTACTACTTCCGGTCTGCCGATTTTGCTCAAAATCTAATCAGTTCTCAAGAGGCAGATTATACACGTAAATACAAAATTTGGAATTGATATCTGCAGCGGTTTGACCGCTATCGTGGTCACACACAGACACACACACACACACACACACACACACACACACACACAGAGAGAGACACACAGACACACAGACATTTTTTAAAAACCACTTTTTTGGTATCAGGGGACCTCGAAACGTGGACATCTGCAAAAATCTCGAGGTCAAAAATTTTCATCATCACAATACTTCCTTATACTACGTATAAGAAAGTAAAATGATTATATCACTTTAACGTTTGCCAAATTTTGGCAATACTTTTTTTGTTTTAAACTGCTAATATTTTAATATTTGTAAGTATATAGTTAGCATTTTTAGATGTACATAATAAAATTATTTATTTGAAGTTCTTACATGAAATATAGTTATTTATTATACAAGGGAAAAAAGTATTAGATTTTAGCTCGAGGTAAGGTTTATAAATTCTTTTGTAAACACAACATGAAAAGGTAAGTATATTATTTGAGCGGTGCACTTAACTGAGATTTAATATACAGGGTGAGTTTTTTTTCATTATTTGTATGGGGATCTCGAAAACCATAAGAGATACGCATTAGGTTAAATGGAGAAAGATTTGCATCTTTATAAGCCTCATCCAGATACGTTTTTGTCCATTTAAGAAAATGCATGGTTTACTAGATATTTGCAAAAAATAGAAATTCTCCAAAACCTTTTCAGTGCTATAACACTTCTAATCTTAAAGTTAGAAAAAAACTTTTTGAATATTGTTTTTAAGAAATTCAATTTCAAACAACGACAATATCTTAAATTTTTAATTTTGCTTAGCATTTTTGAGTTAGCAAGCAAAGTCTATTTTTTTTTAAATGGAAACTATAGTTGGCTATGACATATTCTAGTAGTGAATTTTTTTCTGCTTGCAATGATGTAAGGGTGGTAGCACTTATTTTAATAAATAGCTACACAATACACTATTATTATGTTTAACAAAAATCATGTCTTGCCATGGAAAATAAAAGAAACTTATAATATACAATGTAATACAAGAAACAATAAAAACGCTAAACGAATTAATTATTAACAACACGTAACACGCTAAGTGTTCGAAATGCCCACCATTATTATCATATATATAATACTACTATATCGCGTGTAGACAAGGAAAACTTCACTCCAACATTGTGAAATAAAACATATGGTGCTATGCCGTTTAAGAGTCGCATTGTCCAAACTGCGCATGCGTTATAAATAATTTTTCAAATTTAGGTCTGTTTGATTATCACATAGATTTATTACTATAAATATTTGATTAAAGTTTGTACATCGTCAAACAAGCATAAATAGTTTTAAAATCGACAAACCTCTTTATAATTAAAATAATTGTGCCTTGTTAAATGTGGAAAAATAATTCAATTTCCCTTAATGAATGAAGAAATATTGTCGTGGCATCATGGTCAAATCATAGACAAACAAACGATCATACCGCAGAACTATATTTGTCAAAAATTGTACGAATTGTGGTTATGTTATAGTAAAAATTGTAAACTAATTAACTAAAACTCGCAGTCAGTTCAATTGCATTACAAATGTGTTCTTTGAAGATATTATAGAAGTATACATATGTGATAGTACACGTTCTTAGTGCTCTCAGTTTTTTGGAATTTTCAGTGGTTTAATCTTGCTAATTAAAGGTAAAATTGTTATCTACTTATAGAGAATAATTTTGCGGTCATTTTAGTGCAAGTATCTTTGCATTTGATTGTTGCTTTTCCGATAAATTTAAGATTTTGATTTATCTCTTAATTTATTTATATTTTACTGCTTTCTTTTTTTTTTTTTGTCTGGATCTTTTTGCTGGATATTTGTGTGTAAATTTTAGCATAAAATACATAGATTTGATTTATCAACAAATAAATATTATTCCTCTGTACTCCTTTTGTGTTATACTTATTCCGTTGGTCTATTCTTGTTCGTCTTGAAGTCGCCACGACGGGCCCCGTTGGCGCGGAAGAGTGACCTTTGTCTATACTCCTTTACTGAACTAATACATATATTATATATTAACACATCATGAATCAGTGTGCATGTTGTCGATCTGCTGTCAAGGATGAAGCTACCATTAATTGTTGTGTGTGTAAGAATTTATTTAAGGCATCCTGCGTTGATATTACTAGGTCTGATGCTCGTAAAATTGCGTCAGACACTGGTTTTTTCTGGGCATGCAGTGACTGTAGAAAATTTACTAATGAACTGAATGGCTTGAAGGCTGTTCTTGTGGAGCTTCAGAATGACATTAAGGCTTTGAAACAATCAATTAATACTGCTGAAGTTGAAAATCCTCTAATTAAAACGGAGGAAATTATTCAAGAAGTGTTTGAACGACAGCGTCGTCAGAGCAACGTTGTTATTTATGGTATCCCTGACGTGGTGTTGCTACCCTCTTGTAATTAAATTAAAATGGCCGAGGCCTTAACCAAATCGGTACCCAGAAATTCCAAGAAGGTAGTGAATTAAGCACCACCACGGTAATTAACCTTCTATTATACTTTAGGAGGACGCTTGTCTATTTATCTAATCACCAACTTATAACACTCAGTCTTACCTCTTACTTCCCCAAGGGTCGATGTAAAATATGAGAGTCAGCACTGCCTCCAGCTACAGTCAGAGAAGGGCGAGTTCGAACACCGTACTAAGTCGAAGGTTGAGATGTCAGGGCGCCTATCCGTACAAATATGCTGAGCCCAACAGATATTCAGACCCCGGACCAGATCCAATATAAAACTCCCCAGGTGATAAGAAAATAAGACCAACACACGTTCATTCAACTTAACAATCAGTTTATTGAAAATTCAATTCAATATCAACAGCGTATTTCCATTACCGTACAAACCGGCTATATACTCTTATTTCTGATTCCCAAGAGATATTTAGAACGAAAGAATTAAAAAAAACAATGAAAAGTAAATCTCAAGCGCAACTCGGTTGCAAATATTAAATTCCTGAAGGGTTAATTAACATTAAATGGCCACCCAGGGTGATCCACAGTTCAAAATTTATCAATGACGAACAATAACATTATTTTTAAAATTCAAAAATGGTAAACGCAAGAAACAATCTTAAAATTAAAATTAATTGACCAACAGTACTCTTACAAGCACACAGTCATAAGGCAACTTGCCAGGAGTCCCTCCAAAGTCGAACAGTTTGATCGTGATTTGCAACACGTCAAAACTAAATAAACACTCTGTATATTAGAGGCAACCGACAATCTATTCGACATCAGAGTGCAGACTCTAGGTTATAAAATATCTAATTCTATTAAACCAAATAGCGCTAGTTAACTATGCTTTACATAAGAAACAGTGATTAATTAAATTCCATAATTTCTTACGAGATTATACCAAAATAAATTACAAACATAGACTAAAATGCATTAATTAACATCCAAGAATTTACACAAGACCGATGTGAGGCTACACTGCCCTACACACCACAAAATTTAGCTCAATTTCTAAATTCAAAATTAAAATGGCTACGTAACGTCTCCAAAAATGTCAAAGTAACCTCCAAAATGGGGTCACTAATGTTAATAAAACTACATTAAATTAATTAATTCAAAACATTAAGGCTCACAGGCCACAAGAAGTTAAATTAGGAAATACGATTACTTATTTAATTATTCCGCCCGGAAAATTGAAATTCACTGTTCAAATTACACGATATTGACACAAATTAGCTAAACTGTTTAGTCAATGAAACTCTACCCTCTGGATAATGTCAGAGAAAATTTACACAGTCACAATACCTTAAAGAAGTCACATCCACAGCTACCAAACATGATACCTTCTACGGATCCACACGTTACAAGAAATCTGCTCTCTTATCTTCGGCTAACGACATCTCAGAAAATTAGCGTGTGAAGGCTACAGTATCCCATGATCTGTACCTTAATTATGTCTTCACCGCAAGATCCAGCAATCAATTTCTTGGCACCGTAAGATTACAAGCACGTGGTTCTCACGTCTTAACCCCAAAATCAAAAATGCTCAAATGGGGTTTATGTCAGGCCCAACACCAGCAGCTAAATTTAAATATAGAAACACACAAATTAAGATCGATTAGACACGTGGAAACTATACTTACAGCAGCTTAAACAATTCCCAAGCCCAGAAGAAAATATCCTCGTAAGAATGAAGTACCACGCCAAAATTCACCAATAATACTTGAGAAGCCCCATAAAATCCGCTTTCGTAAGCGATTATCGACGATAAAAACTCAATTCTTCATCATTCTCAAGTAAAGCTGAGGGAAATGATTCTGCTCTGTCGTGTCCAACCTTCCTCAACGACCGTTAAAAATCAAAGGAGAAAGAGCCTAACATGTCAAGCCTGATCATGAAACGCACAACGACAATTGTGCTAAAAGAGCGAACGATCCAACTAATACTTTAAACGTACGACAAAAATACAGGTTCAAATAACCATAGGAAAATGGACAATAATTATTAATAATTTGTTGCATAACTCAGGGCCGAAAGAAGTTAAAAAAAAACGAAATTAACAATAACTAAGGAAACAATTTAATTAAATGAAATAACATACGCCATCTACCCGACAATGCCTGTATACGTTACACCCACCTAGGCAAGACAGAACGCGTGTAATAGGAATCTTAAGCACTTCTACACCAGATGGCCGTAGTAGTAGGAAGACGACATAAATTTAATCAAAAACGAATTACGTATTCCGACAATTAAAATAAACCATTAAAGGATAAAATACAACCAAAAAAAAACGTAACAATTCCTCCCTTACCACAAAAGGTTATTTACTTGTAAATTACCGTTAAGCCAAGAGTTATGAAACCAGGAACTGGACTGTGCGTAACACAACATATAACATACGATACAAGGAACCAAGTTAAAATCGACAACAACTAGGCAAAAAGGAAGACGAATGTGCGCGACCATGTCCGACAGCAAACGCAGCATCACCAAACGCTTGACCAAAACCACTACGCGGTCCTTCGGCATTCAGCCGGTACGGGGAATTAACGAGGGATAAATAAAAAAACATGGGTGTCGAGATTCTGCACAGGCGCGCCCCGAGACCTGACCAACCGACAGCCCAGTACCACTGATAGCATCAAAAAGGAAACGGAGTCGACAGGTTAGTTACGGTGTGCCCGGCCGGCGGTGATCCTTACGACGGTCGAAGGCACAGGAATTAGGAAGAGATACTACCAATAGACCAAGATGCGGGAAAGGCAACCCCCGGAACGACACTCTGCAGACACGCGACGGTAAAAGAGAACTTTGGGTGAGGCCCTCGGTATCTCAAAACAAACAAAAAAACAGGTGAACTAAAAATGGGTTTATTACTACAGATACGGGATACAAGCGGAATAAGGAGAGGTATTTAAAGATAGGGTACGGCACAGAATGGTGAAACTACTAAAAGACACGGACGGCACGTCCACGCGACAAACGTACATTCCGGAAACACAACAATTGAAGATCGCCAAACAAAATAGACATAGCAAAAGAAGTTTAAAGTCTGGACCGGCGTTGTCCCGACTGAAACGCTGAAGGCGAGCGATAAAGCCATAAGGCGAAAGTCAATATCAAATCCTGGAGGTAACATTTTGACAATAACAATAGCAAATAGGTCGCCAGGACACAACCCTTGGAAGGCTGAGAACTATCAAACAAAGACCGTTCTTCTTTATACCTTCGCAAATAAACGTCTAATCAGGAAGAGAATGTCAGTACGACATATACAACACGATAGAATAACTATCAAATGCAAATTCTAGACCATACGTTACGTAACATAATCCCAAAATGGTAAAGGTTCTAGAACTGCTATACGGTACGAAAGTAATAAAATCGTTAATACTTAATCGTAAACAATACGAAGTCATATTCGGTACGGAACGTCAAAATCAGTACGGAAGAGTCGAAATCGGAACAAAAGTCAAAATCGGTGCGAAATACATAACTATCAAAGTTATACGGAAGTCGAAAATAACTTAACTAACGTAAGTTATACGGTACTCAAAGGTAACATACAGAGTTACGCGAAATTAATCCACCCAAATCAATCGTCGCTGTGTGGGCTATCGACAAAACATAGGGAGAACATCCCAAATCAGAACACGTAAGGAAATACGTCGAACCCACGACAACTAAAATTGAAGATGTTAAAAGAAACGGGGGACACTGAGAATTTTTGGGACGCCTTTTACGCCCAGGCATTAAACCCACAGGTATATTCGTTAGGCCTACCTGCAAACCGAAAGACTTGCAAAGTTTAATCGTCGTTAGGTTGTGCTTTAAGGTGTTCAACACTCCATGTACCCGGAAGTACATCACCATCACAATTCTTAAGTTCATAAGAGTTATTAGATATACGGCGATGAATCATGAAAGGACCAATATACTTATCTGCTAACTTCGCAGAATAAAATTTCGCAGCGTCGGACAAAACAAAGTTCTTACGCCAAACCAACTGATTAGGCAGGAAGGAGACAGGACGATGTCTAAGATCGTAACGAACTTTAGACTTCTCATATGCCTTCTGTAGACGGTTCTTAATGTCACTATAGAGTCTCGAAAAATTAGAAGATCGACACATAAAATCTTCCGGATTTCTTTGACACGTTTCGACGGCATTTCCGTCATCCACAGGAGTATGGAAGTTACGTTCACCAGTAAGATACATTTCTCTGCCAAAGTTTACGAAATAAGGAGTATGACCAAGAACCTCATGTTTTGCCGTGCGAATAGCACAAGATATTTTCGGAAGGAATAGGTCCCAGTCACGATGATTATCGGACACATACGATACCAACATAGTCTTAATAACACGATTAATGCGTTCAACGGGATTTGCTTGAGGGTGGTAGTACCACGTATACGAAGGACTAACCTTGTACCTCTCTAAAAATTGACGATATTCCCTCGAACGAAACTGAACACCATTATCGCTAATAACCTTACGAGGAGTTCCAAAAAGTAAAAATACATGATTTTCTAAAAATTCTACGATCTTATTAGTCGAGGCTTTCCGCAAAGCACACGTTAAAACAAACTTACTGAAACAGTCAGATACGACAAGAATATAACTAAAACCACGTTTGGTTCTCGGTAACGGACCTACAATATCCACACTCAATACGTCCCAAGGTCTGTCAATGAGAGAGTGACCTCCCATACGACCAGCAGGTTTACGTTGTTCAGGTTTAGTTTTGATGCAAGTAGGACAACGACGTACATAACGGATTACATCATGAACCATTCCAGGCCAGAAATATTTTTGGTAAAGACGATGAAGAGTTTTGAAGATACCTAGATGACCCGAAGTTGGTACATCATGGCAGGACGAAATGATCTCAGAACGACGTTCTTTAGGAACTACTATTTTCCAATCCTCATCCTCATTGTCAAAATATTTGTTAGAAGGACGTACAAATTTACAAAGTTGGCCATTAGCTATCTGGAATGTAGGATATTTCTCCGGATTCGTTTTGACTGCTCTAAGTAGTCTGTGATACCACTTATCCGTTGATAGGACGGAAATCGAAATAGAATCGGCGACAGGAACCGATCGAGAGAGAGCATCAGGTACAACATGATCCTTACCTTTACGATGAATTATGTCGAAATCATATTGCTGCAGTCGTACAGCCCATCGCGCGAGTCGACCACTAGGAGATTGTAACTTACTTAACCAACATAAGGAATAATGGTCCGTAATGACGCGGAAGTGCGAACCCTCTATGTATGGACGCAACTTCTCAATCGACCACAAAACTGCTAAGCACTCTTTCTCGGTAGTCGAAAAGTTCCTTTCCGCACCAGTAAGCGAACGACTAAGATAGCAAATTACTTTTTCCTCGCTATCGATACTTTGAGTTAAAACAGCACCCAACCCAAAATTAGAGGCGTCAGTTTGTATCGTGAACTCTTTGCTAAAGTCAGGACAAGACAAAATAGGAGCTGAGATTAAATGTTGACGGATTTTTGACCATGCCTCGTCACAGGACTGATCCCAACGGAAAGGTTGATTTTTACGTAACAAATTTGTTAAAGGACCAACGAGAGAAGAAAAATTTGGTATGAACCGACGATACCAAGACGCCATACCAACAATACGTCTAACGCCAGATACTGAAGTTGGTGTCGGAATTTCAAGAATGGCTTTAACTTTGTCAGGATCAACCAACAAACCCTGTTTATTAATTACGTAACCCAAATATTTCAGCTCATCACGGCAAAATAAACATTTCTCACGATTTAGAGTGAGACCAGCAGTCTCTATGCGGGAAAGAACTTCACTTAAAATTTCCAAGTGTTTTTCGAAAGTGGACGTAACAATGATAATATCGTCCAAATAGACGAAAACATGCGGTTCAAATTCAGGACCTAAAACCTGATCAATGAAGCGCATCCAGACGGCAGGAGAATTTGAGAGACCAAAAGGCAAGCGACGACACTGGAACAATCCCCGATTAGGGACAGTAAAGGCGGTATAAGGTCGAGACGACTCCTCAATAGGGATTTGCCAATAGGCGGATTTAATGTCCAAGGAAGTCAAGAACTTAGCATCACGAAGTTTATCCAAGGTATTCGTTACATACGGCAAAGGGTAGGCATCACGTTCCGTGACTTTATTGAGCTTCCTATAGTCAATGCAAAATCTATAGGTTTTATCTTTCTTCGGAACCAATAAAATAGGAGAAGACCAAGGACTATTAGACTTTTCAACAACACCCAGTTCTAACATGTGATTCAACTCTTTATCGACGATTTTCTGCATAGCAGGAGAAATAGGGTAATATCTTTGTTTAATAGGCGGACCATTGACAACAATACGATGTTCCACTAAATTAGTACAACCTAATTCTTTAGTCGATTTCGAAAAATGATTGTTAATGAGTTGATCTAATTGTTGTTGCTGAACGTCAGAAAGGACATGTTCAATTCCTATCGTATTAATCGAAACAGGTTCAGACGAAAATACCCATTCACCACGTCGAAGGTCAGGGACAATACCCATAACTTTCCAGAAATCCGCGCCCAAAATCAACGTATGCGGTAAAGAAGGGACAACCAAAATATCTATAACGCTAATTTGATCACGAAGACACACAGGCACTGAAATCTCACCCAAAGATCGACACTTCTGTCCATTTGCTACAGTACATACCGTAATTTTAGACTTCAATGGAATATTCATGGAACGTAAAGTATTCCAACCAGGACCCCCTAAAATAGTGCGTGAGGCGCCAGAGTCAAGAAGACCTAAGAATGACCGATTAAAGATTGACACATTTAAATAAGGACGTTCGTCACCACGAGCGTTCGCGAGAATAAAATCTATCTGATACTTATGTCTACTATTCGTCGAATTGTCAAAACGACGTCCCAACCGACGACTTAGGACGTCCGACGGGCGTTTCCCGAACATGAAGGACAAGACGGAACAGTCACATTTGGTTTACCACAACGGAAGCAATGTTTCTTACGAGGTCGTGAGCATTGACCCGAACGATGACCCACAACTCCACAATTCCAACACTTGAAGGGAAAGGAAGGCCTAGAAGTACCAGCCTCCATAACGTTACACCTCACAGGAACCTTAGGTGCCGACACACAAGCAAGGTCTGGCTCAAGTGATTTGCCACGAGTAGGAGGAGGAACATAAGCTTCGACTGAAATTCTGCGAGCTTCAAGTTGTTTACCACATTTTAAGAGTTGGGCGATAGACGTGATTTCAACTAAACCAAACTGTGTCTGATAAAATGGCAAAAGATTTTTCAGCATAATCTTAAGCTGAGTAGCTTCAGGAACATTAGTACATAGACGTGAGAATAGATTTTTCATCATGGAAACGTAAATGCCAATCGACTCAAGAGAACCCTGAGTTCGATGCTTAATCTCGTCAAATAATCGATCATCATAATCGGGAGCCAAAAATTCAGTCCTCAAACCATCCAATACATCAGACCAATTAAAGAAAGAATCTTTATTAGCACGATACCAAATCAAGGCATCTCCCGTAAAAATATCTATAGCGGAATTGAATAAAATTTCGTCAGTTGAATGACGCGCGATCTTAAGTTCGTTCACACGTTCTATGAACGCATTCACAGACATTTCGCGAGGGTTTCCCGAAAATTTAAGTCCCCACGCCGCAACAGGAACAGGTCTCAAGGGCGAAGCCGGATTGGCCATAATAGGTTCGGATTCCCCATCACTAGATGACTCTTCGGACTCGAAATTCACTAACGGTCCTCCGGTAGTTAAATCTAAAATTGTGCTCTGTCCAAGCATAGTGCTTTTGCGAGCCGCTCTAGCCTTAATGGTTAATCGCACCCCCAGAGTACAAATTTGAGACACAAGTTGTGCACGTTGTTCAATTTCTGTATCCGTTGTTGGTTTACTACGTTGCGCACGACCGAAAGCACAAGCCAAAGAAGTTGACAACTTCTTGTACGCCGATGAAGTCCGCGTATCCGAAAAAGTAGCCAAGGTCGTCGTAATAACATCAATTTTTGCCTTAAGGGCCTCAGCGTCTTGAGTGAACGTAAACGGATACACAGGTACTAAAGTTCCAGGATCCTTACAAAAACGTTGCATAACTCTTAAGGAACGACGCAACTCTTCGACCGTACCCCCACTCGTTGAACCGTATCTCGCTAACTCGTACTCTAACTCATCTTTATTCAGTCTGTTAATTTCTATCTTAAGATCCATTATGACGTAATCGAAATTCAAAATTCTACAATGAATACCCGGCAAGTGAACACTCCGCTATAGATTCCTTCCCACAATTTAAATACAATGTGGCAACGTTATTGAATTTAATTTAAGACGTCAAAGATTCAATCTTAGACTGACTGACACAAATCATAATACTTCCACTTCTACACGTGAACACTATGCATATAACTAATATACCAGTGTCTACAGTACTCCCATTAACCAAATTACTTGCAACACCCGAAATAACTATACTGAGGGAAAATCAAAAATCAGTATAAGATAATCAAAAAGTCTTGGAGAACAATACGATACTATACAATATACGGAATTGAATTGCTTACGGAAAAGAAATTATTCCCCAAGAAATATCAAAAGGCCGAAAATTTTCCCTAAGTCCAATCGGTACTATTAAAACATCACACATACATCATCACACATACAACGTAAGACGTAACTGTGATATAAGCTGGGATATACTTTACTTTTACTCGAACCAAAACAACAAAAAAAAATATGACAAGGTCTCCAAAGCTAAAATCAACTACTCCCTGAAAATGATTCAAACGTTTCTGAAAATTCCCCAAAATCTAAAATTCTTGATTGTTTGTTTTTTTTTTATAAAACGAAATTCCTTTTCTATGGCCCCACGTTGGGCGCTAAAAATCCTTGCTACCCTCTTGTAATTAAATTAAAATGGCCGAGGCCTTAACCAAATCGGTACCCAGAAATTCCAAGAAGGTAGTGAATTAAGCACCACCACGGTAATTAACCTTCTATTATACTTTAGGAGGACGCTTGTCTATTTATCTAATCACCAACTTATAACACTCAGTCTTACCTCTTACTTCCCCAAGGGTCGATGTAAAATATGAGAGTCAGCACTGCCTCCAGCTACAGTCAGAGAAGGGCGAGTTCGAACACCGTACTAAGTCGAAGGTTGAGATGTCAGGGCGCCTATCCGTACAAATATGCTGAGCCCAACAGATATTCAGACCCCGGACCAGATCCAATATAAAACTCCCCAGGTGATAAGAAAATAAGACCAACACACGTTCATTCAACTTAACAATCAGTTTATTGAAAATTCAATTCAATATCAACAGCGTATTTCCATTACCGTACAAACCGGCTATATACTCTTATTTCTGATTCCCAAGAGATATTTAGAACGAAAGAATTAAAAAAAACAATGAAAAGTAAATCTCAAGCGCAACTCGGTTGCAAATATTAAATTCCTGAAGGGTTAATTAACATTAAATGGCCACCCAGGGTGATCCACAGTTCAAAATTTATCAATGACGAACAATAACATTATTTTTAAAATTCAAAAATGGTAAACGCAAGAAACAATCTTAAAATTAAAATTAATTGACCAACAGTACTCTTACAAGCACACAGTCATAAGGCAACTTGCCAGGAGTCCCTCCAAAGTCGAACAGTTTGATCGTGATTTGCAACACGTCAAAACTAAATAAACACTCTGTATATTAGAGGCAACCGACAATCTATTCGACATCAGAGTGCAGACTCTAGGTTATAAAATATCTAATTCTATTAAACCAAATAGCGCTAGTTAACTATGCTTTACATAAGAAACAGTGATTAATTAAATTCCATAATTTCTTACGAGATTATACCAAAATAAATTACAAACATAGACTAAAATGCATTAATTAACATCCAAGAATTTACACAAGACCGATGTGAGGCTACACTGCCCTACACACCACAAAATTTAGCTCAATTTCTAAATTCAAAATTAAAATGGCTACGTAACGTCTCCAAAAATGTCAAAGTAACCTCCAAAATGGGGTCACTAATGTTAATAAAACTACATTAAATTAATTAATTCAAAACATTAAGGCTCACAGGCCACAAGAAGTTAAATTAGGAAATACGATTACTTATTTAATTATTCCGCCCGGAAAATTGAAATTCACTGTTCAAATTACACGATATTGACACAAATTAGCTAAACTGTTTAGTCAATGAAACTCTACCCTCTGGATAATGTCAGAGAAAATTTACACAGTCACAATACCTTAAAGAAGTCACATCCACAGCTACCAAACATGATACCTTCTACGGATCCACACGTTACAAGAAATCTGCTCTCTTATCTTCGGCTAACGACATCTCAGAAAATTAGCGTGTGAAGGCTACAGTATCCCATGATCTGTACCTTAATTATGTCTTCACCGCAAGATCCAGCAATCAATTTCTTGGCACCGTAAGATTACAAGCACGTGGTTCTCACGTCTTAACCCCAAAATCAAAAATGCTCAAATGGGGTTTATGTCAGGCCCAACACCAGCAGCTAAATTTAAATATAGAAACACACAAATTAAGATCGATTAGACACGTGGAAACTATACTTACAGCAGCTTAAACAATTCCCAAGCCCAGAAGAAAATATCCTCGTAAGAATGAAGTACCACGCCAAAATTCACCAATAATACTTGAGAAGCCCCATAAAATCCGCTTTCGTAAGCGATTATCGACGATAAAAACTCAATTCTTCATCATTCTCAAGTAAAGCTGAGGGAAATGATTCTGCTCTGTCGTGTCCAACCTTCCTCAACGACCGTTAAAAATCAAAGGAGAAAGAGCCTAACATGTCAAGCCTGATCATGAAACGCACAACGACAATTGTGCTAAAAGAGCGAACGATCCAACTAATACTTTAAACGTACGACAAAAATACAGGTTCAAATAACCATAGGAAAATGGACAATAATTATTAATAATTTGTTGCATAACTCAGGGCCGAAAGAAGTTAAAAAAAAACGAAATTAACAATAACTAAGGAAACAATTTAATTAAATGAAATAACATACGCCATCTACCCGACAATGCCTGTATACGTCACACCCACCTAGGCAAGACAGAACGCGTGTAATAGGAATCTTAAGCACTTCTACACCAGATGGCCGTAGTAGTAGGAAGACGACATAAATTTAATCAAAAACGAATTACGTATTCCGACAATTAAAATAAACCATTAAAGGATAAAATACAACCAAAAAAAAAAACGTAACAATTCCTCCCTTACCACAAAAGGTTATTTACTTGTAAATTACCGTTAAGCCAAGAGTTATGAAACCAGGAACTGGACTGTGCGTAACACAACATATAACATACGATACAAGGAACCAAGTTAAAATCGACAACAACTAGGCAAAAAGGAAGACGAATGTGCGCGACCATGTCCGACAGCAAACGCAGCATCACCAAACGCTTGACCAAAACCACCACGCGGTCCTTCGGCATTCAGCCGGTACGGGGAATTAACGAGGGATAAATAAAAAACATGGGTGTCGAGATTCTGCACAGGCGCGCCCCGAGACCTGACCAACCGACAGCCCAGTACCACTGATAGCATCAAAAAGGAAACGGAGTCGACAGGTTAGTTACGGTGTGCCCGGCCGGCGGTGATCCTTACGACGGTCGAAGGCACAGGAATTAGGAAGAGATACTACCAATAGACCAAGATGCGGGAAAGGCAACCCCCGGAACGACACTCTGCAGACACGCGACGGTAAAAGAGAACTTTGGGTGAGGCCCTCGGTATCTCAAAACAAACAAAAAAACAGGTGAACTAAAAATGGGTTTATTACTACAGATACGGGATACAAGCGGAATAAGGAGAGGTATTTAAAGATAGGGTACGGCACAGAATGGTGAAACTACTAAAAGACACGGACGGCACGTCCACGCGACAAACGTACATTCCGGAAACACAACAATTGAAGATCGCCAAACAAAATAGACATAGCAAAAGAAGTTTAAAGTCTGGACCGGCGTTGTCCCGACTGAAACGCTGAAGGCGAGCGATAAAGCCATAAGGCGAAAGTCAATATCAAATCCTGGAGGTAACATTTTGACAATAACAATAGCAAATAGGTCGCCAGGACACAACCCTTGGAAGGCTGAGAACTATCAAACAAAGACCGTTCTTCTTTATACCTTCGCAAATAAACGTCTAATCAGGAAGAGAATGTCAGTACGACATATACAACACGATAGAATAACTATCAAATGCAAATTCTAGACCATACGTTACGTAACATAATCCCAAAATGGTAAAGGTTCTAGAACTGCTATACGGTACGAAAGTAATAAAATCGTTAATACTTAATCGTAAACAATACGAAGTCATATTCGGTACGGAACGTCAAAATCAGTACGGAAGAGTCGAAATCGGAACAAAAGTCAAAATCGGTGCGAAATACATAACTATCAAAGTTATACGGAAGTCGAAAATAACTTAACTAACGTAAGTTATACGGTACTCAAAGGTAACATACAGAGTTACGCGAAATTAATCCACCCAAATCAATCGTCGCTGTGTGGGCTATCGACAAAACATAGGGAGAGCATCCCAAATCAGAACACGTAAGGAAATACGTCGAACCCACGACAACTAAAATTGAAGATGTTAAAAGAAACGGGGGACACTGAGAATTTTTGGGACGCCTTTTACGCCCAGGCATTAAACCCACAGGTATATTCGTTAGGCCTACCTGCAAACCGAAAGACTTGCAAAGTTTAATCGTCGTTAGGTTGTGCTTTAAGGTGTTCAACACTCCATGTACCCGGAAGTACATCACCATCACAATTCTTAAGTTCATAAGAGTTATTAGATATACGGCGATGAATCATGAAAGGACCAATATACTTATCTGCTAACTTCGCAGAATAAAATTTCGCAGCGTCGGACAAAACAAAGTTCTTACGCCAAACCAACTGATTAGGCAGGAAGGAGACAGGACGATGTCTAAGATCGTAACGAACTTTAGACTTCTCATATGCCTTCTGTAGACGGTTCTTAATGTCACTATAGAGTCTCGAAAAATTAGAAGATCGACACATAAAATCTTCCGGATTTCTTTGACACGTTTCGACGGCATTTCCGTCATCCACAGGAGTATGGAAGTTACGTTCACCAGTAAGATACATTTCTCTGCCAAAGTTTACGAAATAAGGAGTATGACCAAGAACCTCATGTTTTGCCGTGCGAATAGCACAAGATATTTTCGGAAGGAATAGGTCCCAGTCACGATGATTATCGGACACATACGATACCAACATAGTCTTAATAACACGATTAATGCGTTCAACGGGATTTGCTTGAGGGTGGTAGTACCACGTATACGAAGGACTAACCTTGTACCTCTCTAAAAATTGACGATATTCCCTCGAACGAAACTGAACACCATTATCGCTAATAACCTTACGAGGAGTTCCAAAAAGTAAAAATACATGATTTTCTAAAAATTCTACGATCTTATTAGTCGAGGCTTTCCGCAAAGCACACGTTAAAACAAACTTACTGAAACAGTCAGATACGACAAGAATATAACTAAAACCACGTTTGGTTCTCGGTAACGGACCTACAATATCCACACTCAATACGTCCCAAGGTCTGTCAATGAGAGAGTGACCTCCCATACGACCAGCAGGTTTACGTTGTTCAGGTTTAGTTTTGATGCAAGTAGGACAACGACGTACATAACGGATTACATCATGAACCATTCCAGGCCAGAAATATTTTTGGTAAAGACGATGAAGAGTTTTGAAGATACCTAGATGACCCGAAGTTGGTACATCATGGCAGGACGAAATGATCTCAGAACGACGTTCTTTAGGAACTACTATTTTCCAATCCTCATCCTCATTGTCAAAATATTTGTTAGAAGGACGTACAAATTTACAAAGTTGGCCATTAGCTATCTGGAATGTAGGATATTTCTCCGGATTCGTTTTGACTGCTCTAAGTAGTCTGTGATACCACTTATCCGTTGATAGGACGGAAATCGAAATAGAATCGGCGACAGGAACCGATCGAGAGAGAGCATCAGGTACAACATGATCCTTACCTTTACGATGAATTATGTCGAAATCATATTGCTGCAGTCGTACAGCCCATCGCGCGAGTCGACCACTAGGAGATTGTAACTTACTTAACCAACATAAGGAATAATGGTCCGTAATGACGCGGAAGTGCGAACCCTCTATGTATGGACGCAACTTCTCAATCGACCACAAAACTGCTAAGCACTCTTTCTCGGTAGTCGAAAAGTTCCTTTCCGCACCAGTAAGCGAACGACTAAGATAGCAAATTACTTTTTCCTCGCTATCGATACTTTGAGTTAAAACAGCACCCAACCCAAAATTAGAGGCGTCAGTTTGTATCGTGAACTCTTTGCTAAAGTCAGGACAAGACAAAATAGGAGCTGAGATTAAATGTTGACGGATTTTTGACCATGCCTCGTCACAGGACTGATCCCAACGGAAAGGTTGATTTTTACGTAACAAATTTGTTAAAGGACCAACGAGAGAAGAAAAATTTGGTATGAACCGACGATACCAAGACGCCATACCAACAATACGTCTAACGCCAGATACTGAAGTTGGTGTCGGAATTTCAAGAATGGCTTTAACTTTGTCAGGATCAACCAACAAACCCTGTTTATTAATTACGTAACCCAAATATTTCAGCTCATCACGGCAAAATAAACATTTCTCACGATTTAGAGTGAGACCAGCAGTCTCTATGCGGGAAAGAACTTCACTTAAAATTTCCAAGTGTTTTTCGAAAGTGGACGTAACAATGATAATATCGTCCAAATAGACGAAAACATGCGGTTCAAATTCAGGACCTAAAACCTGATCAATGAAGCGCATCCAGACGGCAGGAGAATTTGAGAGACCAAAAGGCAAGCGACGACACTGGAACAATCCCCGATTAGGGACAGTAAAGGCGGTATAAGGTCGAGACGACTCCTCAATAGGGATTTGCCAATAGGCGGATTTAATGTCCAAGGAAGTCAAGAACTTAGCATCACGAAGTTTATCCAAGGTATTCGTTACATACGGCAAAGGGTAGGCATCACGTTCCGTGACTTTATTGAGCTTCCTATAGTCAATGCAAAATCTATAGGTTTTATCTTTCTTCGGAACCAATAAAATAGGAGAAGACCAAGGACTATTAGACTTTTCAACAACACCCAGTTCTAACATGTGATTCAACTCTTTATCGACGATTTTCTGCATAGCAGGAGAAATAGGGTAATATCTTTGTTTAATAGGCGGACCATTGACAACAATACGATGTTCCACTAAATTAGTACAACCTAATTCTTTAGTCGATTTCGAAAAATGATTGTTAATGAGTTGATCTAATTGTTGTTGCTGAACGTCAGAAAGGACATGTTCAATTCCTATCGTATTAATCGAAACAGGTTCAGACGAAAATACCCATTCACCACGTCGAAGGTCAGGGACAATACCCATAACTTTCCAGAAATCCGCGCCCAAAATCAACGTATGCGGTAAAGAAGGGACAACCAAAATATCTATAACGCTAATTTGATCACGAAGACACACAGGCACTGAAATCTCACCCAAAGATCGACACTTCTGTCCATTTGCTACAGTACATACCGTAATTTTAGACTTCAATGGAATATTCATGGAACGTAAAGTATTCCAACCAGGACCCCCTAAAATAGTGCGTGAGGCGCCAGAGTCAAGAAGACCTAAGAATGACCGATTAAAGATTGACACATTTAAATAAGGACGTTCGTCACCACGAGCGTTCGCGAGAATAAAATCTATCTGATACTTATGTCTACTATTCGTCGAATTGTCAAAACGACGTCCCAACCGACGACTTAGGACGTCCGACGGGCGTTTCCCGAACATGAAGGACAAGACGGAACAGTCACATTTGGTTTACCACAACGGAAGCAATGTTTCTTACGAGGTCGTGAGCATTGACCCGAACGATGACCCACAACTCCACAATTCCAACACTTGAAGGGAAAGGAAGGCCTAGAAGTACCAGCCTCCATAACGTTACACCTCACAGGAACCTTAGGTGCCGACACACAAGCAAGGTCTGGCTCAAGTGATTTGCCACGAGTAGGAGGAGGAACATAAGCTTCGACTGAAATTCTGCGAGCTTCAAGTTGTTTACCACATTTTAAGAGTTGGGCGATAGACGTGATTTCAACTAAACCAAACTGTGTCTGATAAAATGGCAAAAGATTTTTCAGCATAATCTTAAGCTGAGTAGCTTCAGGAACATTAGTACATAGACGTGAGAATAGATTTTTCATCATGGAAACGTAAATGCCAATCGACTCAAGAGAACCCTGAGTTCGATGCTTAATCTCGTCAAATAATCGATCATCATAATCGGGAGCCAAAAATTCAGTCCTCAAACCATCCAATACATCAGACCAATTAAAGAAAGAATCTTTATTAGCACGATACCAAATCAAGGCATCTCCCGTAAAAATATCTATAGCGGAATTGAATAAAATTTCGTCAGTTGAATGACGCGCGATCTTAAGTTCGTTCACACGTTCTATGAACGCATTCACAGACATTTCGCGAGGGTTTCCCGAAAATTTAAGTCCCCACGCCGCAACAGGAACAGGTCTCAAGGGCGAAGCCGGATTGGCCATAATAGGTTCGGATTCCCCATCACTAGATGACTCTTCGGACTCGAAATTCACTAACGGTCCTCCGGTAGTTAAATCTAAAATTGTGCTCTGTCCAAGCATAGTGCTTTTGCGAGCCGCTCTAGCCTTAATGGTTAATCGCACCCCCAGAGTACAAATTTGAGACACAAGTTGTGCACGTTGTTCAATTTCTGTATCCGTTGTTGGTTTACTACGTTGCGCACGACCGAAAGCACAAGCCAAAGAAGTTGACAACTTCTTGTACGCCGATGAAGTCCGCGTATCCGAAAAAGTAGCCAAGGTCGTCGTAATAACATCAATTTTTGCCTTAAGGGCCTCAGCGTCTTGAGTGAACGTAAACGGATACACAGGTACTAAAGTTCCAGGATCCTTACAAAAACGTTGCATAACTCTTAAGGAACGACGCAACTCTTCGACCGTACCCCCACTCGTTGAACCGTATCTCGCTAACTCGTACTCTAACTCATCTTTATTCAGTCTGTTAATTTCTATCTTAAGATCCATTATGACGTAATCGAAATTCAAAATTCTACAATGAATACCCGGCAAGTGAACACTCCGCTATAGATTCCTTCCCACAATTTAAATACAATGTGGCAACGTTATTGAATTTAATTTAAGACGTCAAAGATTCAATCTTAGACTGACTGACACAAATCATAATACTTCCACTTCTACACGTGAACACTATGCATATAACTAATATACCAGTGTCTACAGTACTCCCATTAACCAAATTACTTGCAACACCCGAAATAACTATACTGAGGGAAAATCAAAAATCAGTATAAGATAATCAAAAAGTCTTGGAGAACAATACGATACTATACAATATACGGAATTGAATTGCTTACGGAAAAGAAATTATTCCCCAAGAAATATCAAAAGGCCGAAAATTTTCCCTAAGTCCAATCGGTACTATTAAAACATCACACATACATCATCACACATACAACGTAAGACGTAACTGTGATATAAGCTGGGATATACTTTACTTTTACTCGAACCAAAACAACAAAAAAAAATATGACAAGGTCTCCAAAGCTAAAATCAACTACTCCCTGAAAATGATTCAAACGTTTCTGAAAATTCCCCAAAATCTAAAATTCTTGATTGTTTGTTTTTTTTTTATAAAACGAAATTCCTTTTCTATGGCCCCACGTTGGGCGCTAAAAATCCTTGCTACCCTCTTGTAATTAAATTAAAATGGCCGAGGCCTTAACCAAATCGGTACCCAGAAATTCCAAGAAGGTAGTGAATTAAGCACCACCACGGTAATTAACCTTCTATTATACTTTAGGAGGACGCTTGTCTATTTATCTAATCACCAACTTATAACACTCAGTCTTACCTCTTACTTCCCCAAGGGTCGATGTAAAATATGAGAGTCAGCACTGCCTCCAGCTACAGTCAGAGAAGGGCGAGTTCGAACACCGTACTAAGTCGAAGGTTGAGATGTCAGGGCGCCTATCCGTACAAATATGCTGAGCCCAACAGATATTCAGACCCCGGACCAGATCCAATATAAAACTCCCCAGGTGATAAGAAAATAAGACCAACACACGTTCATTCAACTTAACAATCAGTTTATTGAAAATTCAATTCAATATCAACAGCGTATTTCCATTACCGTACAAACCGGCTATATACTCTTATTTCTGATTCCCAAGAGATATTTAGAACGAAAGAATTAAAAAAAACAATGAAAAGTAAATCTCAAGCGCAACTCGGTTGCAAATATTAAATTCCTGAAGGGTTAATTAACATTAAATGGCCACCCAGGGTGATCCACAGTTCAAAATTTATCAATGACGAACAATAACATTATTTTTAAAATTCAAAAATGGTAAACGCAAGAAACAATCTTAAAATTAAAATTAATTGACCAACAGTACTCTTACAAGCACACAGTCATAAGGCAACTTGCCAGGAGTCCCTCCAAAGTCGAACAGTTTGATCGTGATTTGCAACACGTCAAAACTAAATAAACACTCTGTATATTAGAGGCAACCGACAATCTATTCGACATCAGAGTGCAGACTCTAGGTTATAAAATATCTAATTCTATTAAACCAAATAGCGCTAGTTAACTATGCTTTACATAAGAAACAGTGATTAATTAAATTCCATAATTTCTTACGAGATTATACCAAAATAAATTACAAACATAGACTAAAATGCATTAATTAACATCCAAGAATTTACACAAGACCGATGTGAGGCTACACTGCCCTACACACCACAAAATTTAGCTCAATTTCTAAATTCAAAATTAAAATGGCTACGTAACGTCTCCAAAAATGTCAAAGTAACCTCCAAAATGGGGTCACTAATGTTAATAAAACTACATTAAATTAATTAATTCAAAACATTAAGGCTCACAGGCCACAAGAAGTTAAATTAGGAAATACGATTACTTATTTAATTATTCCGCCCGGAAAATTGAAATTCACTGTTCAAATTACACGATATTGACACAAATTAGCTAAACTGTTTAGTCAATGAAACTCTACCCTCTGGATAATGTCAGAGAAAATTTACACAGTCACAATACCTTAAAGAAGTCACATCCACAGCTACCAAACATGATACCTTCTACGGATCCACACGTTACAAGAAATCTGCTCTCTTATCTTCGGCTAACGACATCTCAGAAAATTAGCGTGTGAAGGCTACAGTATCCCATGATCTGTACCTTAATTATGTCTTCACCGCAAGATCCAGCAATCAATTTCTTGGCACCGTAAGATTACAAGCACGTGGTTCTCACGTCTTAACCCCAAAATCAAAAATGCTCAAATGGGGTTTATGTCAGGCCCAACACCAGCAGCTAAATTTAAATATAGAAACACACAAATTAAGATCGATTAGACACGTGGAAACTATACTTACAGCAGCTTAAACAATTCCCAAGCCCAGAAGAAAATATCCTCGTAAGAATGAAGTACCACGCCAAAATTCACCAATAATACTTGAGAAGCCCCATAAAATCCGCTTTCGTAAGCGATTATCGACGATAAAAACTCAATTCTTCATCATTCTCAAGTAAAGCTGAGGGAAATGATTCTGCTCTGTCGTGTCCAACCTTCCTCAACGACCGTTAAAAATCAAAGGAGAAAGAGCCTAACATGTCAAGCCTGATCATGAAACGCACAACGACAATTGTGCTAAAAGAGCGAACGATCCAACTAATACTTTAAACGTACGACAAAAATACAGGTTCAAATAACCATAGGAAAATGGACAATAATTATTAATAATTTGTTGCATAACTCAGGGCCGAAAGAAGTTAAAAAAAAACGAAATTAACAATAACTAAGGAAACAATTTAATTAAATGAAATAACATACGCCATCTACCCGACAATGCCTGTATACGTTACACCCACCTAGGCAAGACAGAACGCGTGTAAAGGAATCTTAAGCACTTCTACACCAGATGGCCGTAGTAGTAGGAAGACGACATAAATTTAATCAAAAACGAATTACGTATTCCGACAATTAAAATAAACCATTAAAGGATAAAATTCAACCAAAAAAAAAAACGTAACAGTGTCTGGTGTGAAGGAGGATCGGATTGAATCTGAGAGATCTACGTTGGCGGATCTTTTCTCTGCTGCTGGGGTTGGGGTGGATGGTTTCAGGCATGTAAGACTCGGTAAATTTGATCCAACTAAAACAGATTCTAAACGACCTATTAAAGTTACGCTGTCATCGAGTGATCTTGTCTCGAGGCTACTAAGAAAGAATACAATCTTGAAAGGGTTGGATAAATTTGCTAATGTATTTATCACCCAGGATCAGACTCCTTTTCAATCTAAATTATACAAGTGTGTCAAACTCGAATTGGAGAATCGTAAGGCTAATGGCGAGTCCAATATAAGGTTAAAGTATGTAAGTGGTATCCCCCGAATTGTTAATTCTTTAAACTAAAAGAGCCCAACAGTGTGTCCCGTACTTTTCTTTATTATCAATATGTTAGAGGTCTTCGTACCAAAACGCAAACTTTATATGAATCTAGTTTTTCTTCACCCTACAGTATTATACTTCTTACTGAGACTTGGTTAAATGATTCTATTAATAATAGCGAACTTTTATCTGCTTCTTATAATATCTTGCGATGTGATAGAGATGCAAATCTTACTGGTCGTGCTCTTGGAGGGGGTGTTCTTATTGGTTTACATAATAGTATTAAATGCAGTGTAGTTGATACCAGGTCCTTTAGGTCAACTATTCCTTTGGTTGATTTGCTGGTCTGCAGGATTTGTGTTGGGAGCTTTACATATTAAATTGTCTTGCTTTATATTCCTCCTGACATGAGTTACATGGAGTATGAACTATTATTAGGTATGCTGGAACTGACCATCTCTGACTATCCTGTCCTTATTGTGGGTGATTTTAACCTGCCGCATTTTACTAATTCTAGTACTACTTCTGATTCAAAGGTTGATCTTCTTTTCTCCTTCATGGCATCATTAAATCTAAAACAATATAATACTGTCACTAATGCTGACAATAAATTGCTTGACTTAATCTTATCGAACATTGATTGCGACATTGAAGTGGCTCGCGATATTGATCCTTTAGTTCCTGAAGATAACTATCATCCTGCTTTGTATTTTGACTTGGAATTTACACAGAATCATCGCGTACCGGCTTTCCGTTCTAACAATGGTAACAAAAGGTATAACTTCAGAAGAGCTGATTTCAGTAAATTATATTCCGACTTACTCGAAGTTGATTGGTCTTTTCTTGACCGATGTTCTGGGGTTAACGACTGTGTTGATCGGTTCTATTCTAGGATTTATGCCATCATGGACCTATCTGTTCCTACAATGACTACTGTATCTAAACTTACTTTTCCTCCTTGGTTTACCTCTAGTATTATAAGTCTCTTGAAATTGAAAAAATACTATCACAGGAAATGGAAATCTACAGGCTACTCTGCTCTAAAATCTGAATTTCAACGAATACGTAGACTTGCTAAAGCTGAGATTTCATCAGCATATACTTATTATATTGAATGTGTGCAGCACAGAATTACCTCCGACCCTCGTTCTTTCTGGAAGTTTGTCCGATCCAAATCTAATACCTCCAGGATTCCTGGCCAACTTCATAATAATAACTCCACTTTCTCTGAGCCTCAAGGTATTGTGGATGCTTTCGCTGACGGCTTTGCTGATGTTTACTTGCCTAGGCCAAATATTCTTACATTACCTGATTCTATTTCCGATGTTCCGTTATAACTGCTCAGGATGTGCTGAAGGCTGTTTCACGAATGAGCTCTAAAGCTACATGTGGTAATGACAATATACCTTCGTATTTAATTAAAGACTGCGCTAATATTTTTGCGGTCCCTCTTACTAAAATATTTAATTTGTCCTTGCGTACTTCAACATTTCCTGACGTCTGGAAAATTGCTAGAATTTGTCCAGTTTTCAAGAAAGGTGATAAATCTGATACGAGCAACTATAGGCCTATTGCTATTATCTCTAACTTTGCTAAAATATTTGAATCAGTTATTTATTTTTTCATCTCTTATCACTGTAGGCCTTTTCTTTCACCGCATCAGCATGGATTCATCTCGAATCGATCAACTGTTTCTAATTTAAATACTATTACTCAGGATATAGCTGAGGCGTTGGACGAGGGATGTCAATTGGATGTCATTTATACAGATTTCAGTCGTGCCTTTGATTCCATAGACCACTCGATCTTGCTCAATAAACTTTCTTATTTTGGATTTGGACCTTCTGTAATTAAATTTTTTAATTCTTACCTGCTTAATAGGATTAATTTTGTCTTTTATAATGGCTACTCATCAAGAGTCTATATTTCTACTTCAGGTGTCCCACAAGGCTCGAATTTAGGTCCCCTTTTATTTGTCCTTTTTATTAATGACTTAATAACTTCCATTGGCTCCTCCGTCTTAGCCTATGCTGATGATTTAAAGATTTACCGTCGGATATGCACCTCTTATGACGTTGGTTGCCTACAGGCTGATCTCAACACTGTCTATAGTTGGTGCTTAAATAACAAGCTCGCTTTAAATATTAATAAATGTGTTCATGTATCATATACAAGAAGAATTAATAAGATACACTCGACTTACCAAATTGACAGTCACACACTTGAAAGTAAAAGCACTGTCACTGACCTTGGTGTCTTGTTTGATAGCAAGTTAAGTTTTAATGAACATATAACTCGTATTACCCATTCTGCGTCGAGATCTCTGGGATTCATTTTTAGATCTTGTAAAAGGTTTAGCAATATACCCGCTATTGATTCTTTGTTTTATGCATACGTGATTAGCAAGTTAGAGTATGCTTCGACTGTGTGGTACCCTATTTATGGAGCTCAGCGGAATGCAATTGAGCGTATTCAGCGTAGATACTTGAGATATCTGTCTTACAAGCTAGATGGCCACTGCCCAGATTTAGGTACGGATTATGACACCTTACTTCGCAGGCATAACTTCGAAACTTTACACGAACGAAGAAACAGATGCAGTGCAAGGTTCCTGGTAAACATTTTAAGTAACAAAATTGACTCTCCATACTTACTGTCCAAAGTGAACTTCAGGGTTCCAAGGATTGAGGCGAGATCTTCCCGGACATTTACCGTACCAACTGCAAGGACTAATGTACTTGGTAGAGCACCGTTGATGCATGCATCTGTGAATGCTAACATTTTTTTTGTGGATGTTTTTAATTTGTAGTATTTATGTATATCTTTATATCTAGTTTAGTTTCATTTGTTATCTTTTTGTTGATTATATGTAGAGCGTGTATTACTCTTTAATTATTATTATTGTCCTGTCTTGGATTATATCTGTTGGGCAAATAAATCAATATTATTATTATTATTATTATTATTATTATTATTATTATTATTATTATCGTGGGATATCGTGAATAGAAAGAAAAACACCTCTATAGGTACAATAATTTGTGATATAATAACAGTACTAAAATTATTCAACTCAACATGCAAGAATAATAAAGAATTAGATAATGTGGTATTCTTGTATTCTAGAATTACTGTCATCTACATCGGATAAATGTACGCAAATAACACAGTAAATTGTACTTGAATTAGGTAATTGTATTACTATGTTACATATTAAAATATTTGAATTGCTTATATGTAATAAATAGGCTCTTATTAAACCTTACAGAGTTGCACACCCATCTTTTTGCCATGACCTTCTAATTTTTTTGGTATATGTCTAATAGAACATACATGTGTTCATAGAAAGTTGAAGAATTTTGATATGTCCACCACGGAATCCACAGATCCCATATGATATGAGATAATAATATGCCGAAATCAGGTATTTTGGGTCGGTTATTGGAATTTGTGCTATGATGCATCACTGATTGTGAAAATAACTTGAAGGATGAACACATTGTTTATAAGATAGTGAAGTGATTTTTTTTAATTTGTACTTTGCTGAATATGTATCGTAATTTCGGTCACTAAATTATAATCAAGCACATATAAAATGTATTTTATATTTAAATTTTCAATAAAATATGTTTTAGTTTAAAACAACTTGTAGATGGTACAGTATAAAGATAATATTCATTTTGGAATTTGCCAAGACAATGTGTGATGAGTTCTTCTGAACTGCTCCCAACATTGTGGAAGTAAATACTGCAGTGTTATGAACGGCAAGGTAGGCACGGCATCAAACGGTATTCCTGTTTTTATGATATTGTTACATTCTCTAAATCTTTTTTATCATTTTATAAATGTGTATGTATCTATTAATTCATACAAATATTTATATTTCATAATAATTTTTTGTTGTTTTAATGCCAAGAAAGTATAAACAAAATAGATTTGCGAACATAAATAAAATAAAATAAAATTTTTTACTTCGTAAGTAGAAATTGTACTTTGATGTAATTATTGAATCAAATACAACATACAAGCAATAATATAAATTATTTGCAAGTCTCATTTCTACTCATCTCAGTCTATGAGACATAGACATCAAGAAAAATGTATTGATTATTAATGTGCTATTAGATACACTACAGAAATTCAAATGTATCATAGTAATTGTTTGTTTATATTTTTTGCTACCATATGGGCGTAAATTAGGCTTCATCACGTTTTTATTTTCATGAATGGTTTAATCATTCTAAATTTAAAAAAACAGTTAACAACAATAAAAATTATATTCAATCACAAAAATGTAATGCTTATTAATTCCACAACTTTTTCTAAAACATTCATGTTTCAGTGTACATCTCGACACACAATTAAATAAAGGAACACAACAGGAATTTAATTAGTTCTTTACATTGTTGATTACGCAACATTATATTGAATAATGTAGGTACGTCAGGGCTCGTAGTAAGTCACTTTTTAGTGATTTGGTCACTTTTTTTGCAATGAGTTACTATATTCACCTATTTTTGAATTTTAGTCACTAAATCACTATTTCTTTCAACAAAACAAAAATTGCACATCGTATATATAAATATAAACAAGTTTTTATTTATAACATAATTCATCCTATTTCTGAATGTATGCCTACCAAAGAAAAAACCATAAAACAAATAAAAATCTGGGGAATTGGTTAGTTGTCTTTGCCTAGCTCGTGCGGTACGTTCGGTACAGGAGGACGGGGGGCGGAATGGGTATGTTTTGTATCGTTTAGCGAACGAGCTGATTCCAAGAAATGTCTCACGCCGTCGTCCATTCTTTATTTGGTTTTTTGTTGCATATTAGTGGCGACGCACGCAGGCACTTGCTCGAGTTCAGGCTTCAGTGCTTCACAGTAATCGGTATTTAATTTTACAAATAAACAGTAACAGATCGCTGATACGTAATGTAATGACTAATGTCGTTGCTCGTAACGTTTCGAATGTAGGTAAGTGTTATAGTGAAATATACAAAATGTAATGTGATAAAAATATGCATTAGATAACAATGGGGAAGTGCAAATTCCAAAATTCGTGGTTCACAAAAACTGACGGAAAAGGAAATCCACTTCGTTCGTGGTTAAAACAATGTGACGAGGAAAATGCGTTCTGCATTTTTTGTTCAAAAAAGATAAATTTTTCGTTGAAAGGTTTACAAGCACTCCAACAGCATGCTAACGGGAAAAAGCATCAAGACAAGAATAATTCTTCAAATGTAAATCAAACAGTTATAAAAATTGTCAGAGTTGAAGATTTGGACAAGGACAATAATACGCAAACTGTTGACCAAACAAAATTGATGCCTGCCAATTCTTTACAATTATTTTCAAGAAAAGAAAATTCGACCAAGGCTGAAATTTTGTGGACACTTCGAGCAGTTGTACATAATTATTCGTTTCAAAGTTGTGAGGGCATTAGAAATACATTTGAAGCAATGTTTCCTGAAAGTTTTCTCGACAATAGTAATAATTTCTCATTGTCACCAAAGAAAATGTCATATATTATCACCGAGGCCTTGGGACCGTATTTTAAGGAACAATTTATAGAAGAGTTACAAGGTAAGTTGAACCAAAGTTTAAAAATTTGTTACATTAATTTTTTAATTTCATCTAATAGCTTCATATTATTCTTTATGCTACGATGAGACTACGGACAAAGCTAATAACAAACAACTACAAATAAAAGTAGTTTTTTGGTCTGAAACAAGACAATGTGTATGCGTGAGACACTTGTATACAAAATTCATTTCATATGCCACAGCAAATGATATAACAGGAGAAATTAATGTTGTGCTTGACTCAAATAATTTAAGCTTGAGTAAGATTATAATGATAGGATCAGACGGTCCAAATGTTAACAAAAAGGTCTTAAGAATGTTCAACGAGACATTGTTACAAATCAGAAATTCTGGACTTCTTAATATTGGCTCTTGCAATTTGCATGTGGTTCATAATTGTTTTTTAAAAGGATTGGAGCATTTTGGTAACAATGTATCAGATCTTCTTGTGGCACTAAAATACTTTTTTAAAGATAGACCTTCGCGGTGGAAAGACTATGAGGAAATCCAAAAGAATGTTAAAGTACCTCCCCATTCATTTATTAAACACGTACCTAGCAGATGGTTAACTTTGGGATTTGCGGGACAACGGCTCACAGAACAATGGCCCGCTCTTATTAAATATTTTAAAGATTATATTCCTAAACATAAACCCGACCTTATGAAGACATCATATTTTAAAACAATATCAAAAATATTAATGGACCCCACTATAAAAATTCAAGTTTTGTTTGTGGTATCCTCAGCTAAAATGTATGAGGATTTTTTACTCTTGTTCCAAAGGGAATCACCCCAAATTAATTTTTTGTATTCAGAATTAACTTTACTCGTAAAGAAAATTGTTGGCAGAGTATGTACATCAGATACTGTTAAATTAATTGACCAAATTGATTTCAATCCAAAACATATATTTGAAGCTAAGAACTTTTTACCTAATGACAAAATAAATTTGGGACTTGAAATTCATGCTGAGATTTTGAAATTGACAAATGAAAGGAATAGACTTGAAACCTATCACTCCATTAAGAAACACTACCAAACCTCTTGTACATACTTGATAGAAAAATTGAATCTGCAAAATAGTCCTAAATTGAAATATTTCAGATGTTTAAATCCCAGCCGTATCAAATTAAAAAAAAGTGAGACTGATATTTTAAAACTGGCAGAAATTTTACCAATAAATATTGAAACCGAATGCTTAATGGACGAATGGAAATTGCTTCAGTTAGAAAAATTACCAGGTTTTGACAACTCTAGGGCACGTGTCGATAATTATTGGAATGACATTTTCAAAATAGAGAATCATTTAGGGTGTCCCAAATTTAAAACAATTACCTGCGTTGTGAAGGTAGCATTATGTGTTTCTCATAGTAATGCTGACGTCGAACGGGGGTTTTCAAAATCGTCCTTAATTATAACTACAAATAGAACTTCTATTTCTGAAAGAACCTTCAATAATTTAATTTTCATATCAGACGGTATGAGGAAATATGATAATAAACCGGAATTAGTGCCAATAACAAGTAATTTGCTGCGGAAAACTGAATTGGCATATAGAAATTATAAAGACTATTTAGAAAATAAGAAAAGAGACATTGAGGCATCACAGAAAAAAGACGAAGAAGCGAAAAAGTTGGAAACTCTAGAAAAGGAATTGAAAAAGAATATTGAATCTGAAAAGGTTTCTATAGAAAAGATGGAAAATCAACTGCAACAAAATATTAAGCAGGTTAGTATTTTTACTTTTTATGAGATAAAAAAGTGTAATTATATTTTTTAAAGAGTAACACTGCAAAAGAAGCCTTGAGAAAATTGCTAGATGAGGCTCATCTCAAACTAAAAGAAGCCGTCAAGAAGCAGGACATGGTTCAAATCAATGTTGCCCAGATGATGCTACAGACTGTTAATCAAATGAAGGCCGACGAAAAGAAAAGGGAACAAAAAACTCAAAAACAACAAAACACAATATTAAAAAGAAAAAATTCTTTAATTGAAAATTTTTTAAACAAGAAACCAAAAAAATTATTATGTTATGTACACAAAAACTGCTAATAAAATGACTACATTTTCCAAAGTTCCGTTTATTTAGTCACTTTTTTGTCACTAATTTCTGAAAAATATGCTACTTTTTTACTATTTTTCAAGCCATTTGACGCTACGTGCCCTGGTACGTAGACAAATATAAAATAGATGTTTTATTCTTATATATAGCCAAAATACTAAATACAGTAATTTAAGTAATTTTATTTGCATTCTTAAGCTTAAAATACATAGCAAAACTATATGTTGAAATATAATACAATCTGACTTATATAACATACCTGAATCTATTCCATTGTGTATGTAAAACATTAATTTATGCGTTTTCGGTAAATCAAAATGAAAGAAGCAGTATTTATATTCAATAATTTCACATACACCAATAAGCATACACAAATCAATGTACACAAGATTTTCTGTTCAAAATCTTTTCAATAAGACGAAATGAAACGATCGGTATTTACATTTAATAATATAATTTCACATATACTAATAATCACGTACAAATCAATGTATTAGTTGTAAGTTCACAAGTTTTTCTGTTCAAAATCTTTTCTGTTAATCAAAATGAAACGATCGGTATTTACATTTAATAATATAATTTCACATATTCCAGTAAGCACGTATAAATCAACGACGAAGTTATAACTTCACAAGTTTTTCTGTTAATAATTCACTGGAATCAGGCTTCATATCGTTTATTTATTCTACCGCGTATTTTCTGGGTAATTTTACAAATTCACCGATGAACTAAACTTGCACAAAACTGAATTCAATAAAAAAAACAACCTTGCGTATGCTTTCAGTAATATATAGTTATAGATGTCGATTTAAATCAGAGGTTATAATTATATTTTCTGTTTATCTGTCATTTCGTAAATTTCAAAATGGACAGTTTGAGTTGACGCATGCGCAGAACACGCAAGGCGGCCAATTCTATCTCTCTTAGTTGGGACGAAAAATTACACATTATCAAGATACAACACACGCAATATAGTAGTATTATATATATGATTATTATCGACGCACATACGGCCCCTTTTCAACACTAAGTTAATAGTTCTCCTAATTTTGCGCCCATCTAAGCTACCAAATACATTAATAACAGCTTCCAATAGCTCCTCTTGGGTTACATATGATCGCACATATACGAGATCTTTTATTGCTCCAAAGACGAAGAAATCTAACGGTGCAAGATCTGGGGAACGTGCATAAAACAGGACCATTTCTGCCGATCCACGAGGTTGGAAATAATTCATGTAAATATCTTTTGACCTGTGCCTGAAGTGAGGCGGGGCACCGTCGTGTTGAAACCACCGTAAATTTGTACGGGTCTGTAAATTTAATTCATCTAGGATATTGTCGAAATCTTCCCTAAGAAATTGCAAATATCGATTTCCGGTTAAAGTTTCATTAAAAATAAATGGCCCAACAAGTTGCGAACCGATAACACCACACCATAAATTGAAGCCAAACCTAATCTGGGGTCGCCTTTCTTCTAAACGGTGAGGATTTGTTTGCGCCCACAGGTGTTCATTATGGCGATTGAATATGCCGCAGTTTGTAAAACGTGTTTAGTCGGTCCATAAGATCTGCATCGGAAAGTTATTATTTTCATGGCACATATTTACGAACCAAGCACAAAAATTTAATCGTCTTTCATCGTCTCCAGGGTGTAGAGTTTGACCAACTAATTTTTTATAGGGACGGTACTTATGTTTTGATAAAATTCTCACTACTGTGCGTTGTGATGTAGTAGCGCCTTGTGCAATTTGCCGCGTTGATGTTGATGGATTCTGATTAACAGCCGCTAAAACATTTATCTGCGTGTTTTCACCAATATTACCCTTATTTCTAGGTTTAACAAAACTTGCATACTCTTTTAAATTATTGTATAAATTCTTGAAGGTGTCTAACGATGGTTGAGGGCGATCAAAATACAATAAAAAATAGCATTCGGCGGCTTCTTTACTATTTTTGTTACAAATAATGTAACATTCAATCATATCAAGTTTCTCAAGATTTCTGTACACCATAACTAACTTTGTAAAGCAACTAAATCACTAACAAAACCAACTATAGTCACCCTAATGAACAAACTGTCAATGATGAAGTAAACATAATGCTTCAATTATTAATATCGCGTTTTCCATGGCAAGACATGATTTTTGTTAAACATAATAATAGTGTATTGTGCTGTTATTTATTAAAATAAGTTCTACAACCCTTACATCATTACAAGCAGAAAAAAACGCACTTTTAGAATATGTCATAGCCAACTATGGTTTCCATTTAAAAAAATTAGACTTTGCTTGCTAACTCAAAAATGCTAAGCAAAATTCAAAATTTAACTAGATGTCGTTGTTTGAAATTGAATTTCTTAAAAACAACATTCAAAAAATACTTTTCTACCTTTAAGAATAGAAGAGTTATAGCACTTAAAAGGTTTTGGAGAATTTCTATTTTTTGCAAATATCTAGTAAACCATGCATTTTCATAAATTGACAAAAACGTATCTGGATGAGGCTTATAAAGATGCAAATCTTTCTCCATTTAACCTAACGCGTATCTCTTATGGTTTTCGAGATCCCCATACAAATAATGAAAAAAAACTCACCCTGTATGTGCTAAATTGGAGTATATGGTTGCAACCGATTTTTGGCAAAAAAACAACTAGTGTACCGTATAGAGGACCACTAATTGAACAACTTTTACTTATAAAGTAATCGGTGCAAACGTATAGGAACGGAGATAATTAATAATCAAGGTGTTCACCGAGTGAATTTTTCCACGTCACATTTGTAGTCGTATCTATCATACACATCTTTAAAATTATGAAAATCGTAATAAATGATGTTAATTTCACTTTACCACACAACAATTACATTGAATTTTTATGTTTTTTAATTACTTTTTCGCGATTTTAAATATCTTAACATAACCCAATCATAACAACAAACCACCTAGTGGAAAAGTTGCATTCGATTTATATCGGTTTTTTACTTTTTTACCATCTGCCTTCCCTCGGTGCAAATTTCGTTCTTTTGTTGCCGCCCCCTTCACACAACGACGCGCGCGCGGGTTTGTGTTAAGGGGGCGGCAACAATATATGTTTTTGCTTTCTGTACCCTATTAGTTGTCCGCACTGGTATTTATTTCGGTTGATTAATACCAATTTTTTGATGTTTTGCTGCCCCTTCCCCGCACAGCCGCGCGCGCGGGGGTGGGGGGAAGGGGCGGCAAAACATCAAAAAATTGGTATTAATCAACCGAAATAAATACCAGTGCAGACAACGAATGGGGTACAGAAATTGCTATTAATTATTACCGTACAAGTTCGTAATCACATTGAATTCATTTATTGTTGAATGTTTGCATTGCATTCTTCGTTCATTTCTATTTTTGCCACCCCCCTTTCCCCACCATCTCGGGGTGCGAACACAAAATTCATATGAACAATAATTACAAAAATAAATTCAACAATACATTTTATATGAGAGGTAAAGATTGCAGTGTAAATCATGTAAATGTGCAAAAAGAGACCTATGAATGTTTGAAAAAAATGAAAGAAAACACCTATAAACATTCTCTATATCTTTCCGTACTTATTTACTGAATATTATATAATTTTAAAAGGCATGTTAAAAAATCAATAAAATAAACTATAAATTTATGGGTAAATTGGAGTATTTACTGGATATTATATAATTTTAAAAGGTATGTTAAAAAATCAATGAAATAAACTACAAATTTATAAATAATATACATTTTATAACGTCTTTTGTTACTGATTTGCATATAATTTTCAAATAAATATTGAAAAATACAAGTTTGTTCGACCATCTATCTACCCACTCTATAACTCTATGGATGACAGTAGTTGGTACGAATGCAACTTTTCCACTAGATGGTTTGTTATTATGATTGGGTTATGTTAAGATATTTAAAATCGCAGAAAAGTAATTACGATTTTCATAATTTTAAAGGTGTGTATAATAGATACCTACGACTAAAAATGTGACGTCGAAAAATTCACTCGGTGAGCACCTTAATTATTAAATATCTCCGTTCCTGTACGTTTGCACTGATTAATTTATAAGTAAAAGTTGTTCAATTAGTGGTCCTCTATAAGGTACACTAGTTTTTTTTGTCAAAAATCGGCTGCAACCATATACTCCAATTTTTTCCTTACGATATTTTAAAATATATAAAGCAATGGCAACAGCACACTTTAATATTAAATTAAGTCGATTTAGATGTGATAATGGTAGAGAATACATATCAAATGAGACAAAAGAACATTTTGAAAGATAAGGTATACAATTTGAATTTACCATATGTTATACCCCTGCACAAAATGCTGCAATTGCATAGTAAAATTCATCTTTTTTTCTTATAAGTAGTAGGTAATACAAGAATTTATTAATTTATGTTTAAATATTGCCATGGTTATAAGCACTACTTTCGCATTCTTTTCCCTTTATTATATATATTTGTTAAAGTCTAGATGATAGTACATACTATACATGAGCGAGATAGGGGAATACGGTACCGTTTCACTCAGACTAGACCCACTCGTGTTTTGTCGGCTCTCGGGGAAACCGGTAGGTAATACGGTGCCCGAGAGCCGACAAAACACGAGTCGGTCTAGTCTGAATGAAACTGAACCGTATTCCCCTATCTCACCCATGCACACACTAGCAGTCACCGTAAACCACCTACCTCTATTATTCATTTTTTTTTAGATTTCCCTTATTACGTTTTGCATACGTAAATAATTTCCTATTTAAACCTGTGTCATGTTATAAACGAACTTACATAAATATTTTATATTTTCTTTGAAAAAAGTGGTTTTTAAAAAATGCCTGTGTCTGTGACAACGATAGCGGTCAAACCCAAATTTTTTATTTAGTAGTATAATCCCCCTCTTGAAAACTGATTAGTTTTTCAGTAAAATCGGTAGACCGGAAATAGCAGTTTACTTCAGTGAAAAAATCGAATTTTGCCAATATTTTGTCAACTACTAAGTTTACACAAATTTATAAAGAATTCATATGTACTAAAAATTAAAATTGAGAATAATTTTATTTAAAAAGTTTTTCGAAATTCTTACCGGAAGTAGGTCTTTTACTCTTAGTTTGGATTATAGTACCTGCGCTACTTGTACATGCTGATATTAGTGTTTTTCTCATTACGACAACACTATTTTTATTGCTAATTAGGCAAATATATAAGTAGAAGAATTCTTCCCAATGGTACATTTCTATTTTCCCAATGGCATAACTCTATCTACAGTATCTACCACTATGAAGTCTTACCTATCGATACAAAAATAGACAACTACTTCTACCTCGTACATCAGATGTGTATATTTTTTAGTTTAGTTGACTATCGTATTACTTGGTTGACTGAATAACAATGTATTTTAAAAAAATGAGGTGTGGCCACCACACGACTTTCTTATACGTATGAAAGTGTTACTTCCGGTCCGAATTTTGAAATTTCATTTATACAAAAAATATTCCAAATCAAACTCTAAATACTTTTGTACTCTTCATAAATATATATAGAATGCATAATTTACGACATATTTGCAAAAAATCGCTATTCGATAAGAGTAAAAGTGGTACTTCCGGTCTGAATTTTGAAATTTTTTTTATATAAAAGATATTGAAAATTATGTTTTAAATACTTTTATACTCGTAACGTACTTGTCTTAAAAGCATGACTTGCGAAATATTCGCAAAAAACTGATTTTCGATAAGAGTAAAAGATCTACTTCCGGTTGGAATTTCAAAAAACTTTTTTAAGAAAATTTGTTTCAAACTTAATTCTAAGTACATATGAATTCTTTATAAATTTGTTTAAACTTAGTAATTGACGAAATATTTGCAAATTTCGATTTTTTCACTGAAGTAAACTACTACTTCCGGTCTGCCGATTTTGCTCAAAATCTAATCAGTTCTCAAGAGGCAGATTATACACGTAAATACAAAATTTGGAATTGATATCTGCAGCGGTTTGACCGCTATCGTGGTCACACACAGACACACACACACACACACACACAGACAGACACACACACACAGAGACACACAGACACACAGACATTTTTTAAAAACCACTTTTTTGGTATCAGGGGACCTCGAAACGTGGACATCTGCAAAAATCTCGAGGTCAAAAATTTTCATCATCACAATACTTCCTTATACTACGTATAAGAAAGTAAAACACGTCTTTGGACAGCCAATAAATCAATTTCAGTCTTAAAATAGGTACATGCCTTTTATAGGTGTGTTTATTGGTATTTTTTTTATTCTGTTACATTTGAAGTAATACTTTTAATATTTGTAGAGCTGACAGCTCGTTTGTAGCTTCTTGTGTCACCAGTCAAACAGATCAAACAGATTTATTGTCTAAGACTCCATTGTGACAAAAATGTAAGTTCCTACCAGCGCACAGTGTGGCGTCTAGTAGAAGCTAGCTGGACAAAATTATTTTATTAGCTTTTTGGATATATAAGATCGAAACTTTCAAAAAATTCTTCTGGGGTCAGAGTCGGAAAACCCCCGTTAAGCCGATAAGTGTTAATTTATGTTGAAAAGAAAGTCTGTATATGATTTATGGTATTAGTTTTAAAGTGCTAGCATGCAAAGTAGACAAGCCGAAACCGTAATGTTCTTTTCGAACAACTACGTCTTTTAATTCGCAATTCATCATTCTGGGAGTAGCGCCACAGATGTAACATTTTTGTGGAGAACACGTGTCAGTCAAAGCATTGCATACTTTTCCGTCTGTCATTGTGAGTAAAAGGTGGTGTTTCACAGTAATTAGGGATTCGCCAACACTACAGAGGGTTGGCAGCAGTTGTTCCAAAACTTTGTTAGTTTCTGATGTTGTTAATTCATTTGTTTCCTTTGCAAAAATAAACTTAATGGGTCGGCAATAGAGTGTGGATGATGGCCGCGGATTTATCCAAATAATATTTTGGCCGTCACTTAACCTTAATGGAACAAATGCGAATACAAACAGAAACTCATCAGTAGCATCGGAGTACACAAACCTCTGTTTATAAGTGCTATGGCCAGAACTCCCGTCACATCCCCATTTGCAAATTAATGTGAATGACGAATTTGCAGGTAAATTTTTTAGAAATAAAAATAAAAGTTGCGCTTCAATTAAACGATGAGTAGTTTTATCCAATATGGCTTGTAGTTTAATTTCGGCGCGCGTTTTTGTAACCGAAATACGTTCATCTGAAGGGTAACACAACTTTTTGGACTTACACAAACTATGATAAGATGGAAACACTTTATGTCCCGCCTTCAAACACCACGTTCGCGTCCTTTTATAAGAGTGACTGGTGCACTTATTAGTCTACGTAATAAGGTAATACCTCGTCACTGTTCAATTTCCTGCCACCACAAATAACATCAGATTTTCTTTTCACAGAAGATCATAAATCTTTTCTAATAAGAGTAGCCACGTTTCTGTGACCCGACAAACGATTTGCTACTTCAGCCGCTATTGTTAACTCACTGGCACTTCGTGATAGCACTAAGTCTTGAACCTTACGTTTTTTTTGTTTGAAAGAAGTTCTTTTTGGGCCGACCTCGACGGTAACTTCTTCCAGATGAGGATGAAGCACATGCCTGATGCATACTAATGCTAAATTCTACATCTGCGCCCTCTAGCCAATTTTTATTTTTATTTAAAAAGCGGTCCATCATCTTATTGGCTGCAGTCCACTTTTCAGCAAATTTAGAAGAAACACTTGAAATTTTGGATTTTAAATTCCTATGTGAATCAGGAGTCATATCCATAACAATAAATTTTTTAGTAATAAAATCCATTAGACGAGAATTCAGTTTTACTTTGTTATGTTTACGCCATTCTTCAAATAACTCCATTTTTGAAATGGAGTACACACGATCTGAATAAAATAAAATAAAAATTTATGGGATCGATGTGGTGCTCAATTTTATATTATTCTACAGCTTAGGGTTGTCGCTATATAATATCAAAAAATTAGCATGGATATATGCGGATACAAAATGTTGCATACTTTGAAAATGTAGAATCGAAAAAAATATTACAATTTTTACATAGTTTTTTTAAAATCAACTATAACACACATTGTCTATTATTTCAATCAACTTTTAATTTAAATAACAAAATTCACACCTTTTAAAGTAAAATCCATCACAGCAACACTAATATTGTTCACAAAGAAACTTGTTAGATGCTATCGAAACCACTGCAAGATAGCAACTAACTTGTTTACATAAATTAGAATACTTGAACGCTCCACTTGAACCCCTTATGACTCATCGCTTTTGAATGTTTGCCAATATTATTACCAAGAATAGTTGCTTATGGGGTGTTGTTATTGTCATAGGATTATTAATTTATCGATTCTTAGAAATTACTTTTGTCCACCTAGCTTGTATTAGGCGATTCACTGTGCAGCGTTGCCAAATATCTTGGAACTGATTATAGTACAGAATGCTAAATAATTATAGTACAATCAAAAAAAATATAGCACATACAGGAAATAAAAAACAAAAATATATTTAATTTTTATTTTACTTAACACAACTGAAAGTAAATCAAATTTCTGATTAAAAAATAAAAATAAATTTAAAAGCCGACCCAAGTTAGCGATAAAATTGAAACATTAGTTGAAATTAAGGCTCCGGGCTACCCAAATTATAGGTATATGCTATTACATGTAAGCGTTTTTTTTCTTTTTATTTGCTTATTTGGTAACATGAAGCAATGCACTATTTTTTCTTATATACGTATGAATAAATGCAAGGTATCTATGACGCCCTTTTTTCAAAACAGTCTTTAAATGTGTTTAAAAAAAAATGAAACGTCGAACCATTTTTTCTTTTTTTTCCTTTATTTCTTAACATTGAAGGATATTTTTTTGTTTAATAGAGCGTTTGAAACTCTTGCTCGCTATGAGGCCCTATTTTTTCAAAATTGATATTTTCTTAGATATTTGATATAAAAGAAACTAAAACTAGGCAGCCCACATTACATTCGAGAAACAAGCTGAAGGGGAGGGATAGATCTCTGACCAACAGTTTGCCTAGAGGGCGGGTACAAATGTGTAAATATTCGGGGATGAATGAATTTTTATTCTCTTGGATATTGTGGTAGATATATAAGGTTTGTTTGTGTTTAATATTACGAACGGTTCTAACACAGTTCTGTTACTGCGCAGACTGATGCGTCATAGTACACCGTTCGGAACGGTTCCGAACGATTCTGTAACGATTCGATGCCTTTAGCCCGAATTAGTTCTACAGGTCTAGAACGGTTCCAGAACTACCAATCACAAACCAAAACACGACGTTTTTTGTTCCAGAACAGTTCCGGAAACCCGAACACTTAACATAATTCTGCGCATGACGTGAACTGTTCTGGAATTGTTCTTAGCGAAACAAAAACAAACCTATAATCTGGGCGCTTTTACGAAAAGTGTTCAAGTGTCTCCCTAAAAAAAAATTAGTTATTATTTCCAATATATTTATGGTATTTTATGCTGGTTCTTTGAAAGATATACCTCCACTTTTTTTTTGACGCTGGAAATATTTCTTTTGTAAATAGAACACACAGTTTGTTTTTGATTCGTAAGATGGGGCTTTAATTCTTTTTCAAAATGTATATCCTTTTACCTACCGCTAACGAATTTTTTTATATTTATACTACAAATCTTCTGCTAAATGTTTTTTTTTAGTTGATCAACTCCTAGTTACACAAACTGTAGGCGTAGTATGTACATTATTTTTTGCCTGAACTCTCCGCCCTACTTTGCTAACACAAGTTATACAGCAGTGCAGAATAAAAGGCGGCAAATAAGAGGTGCGTCATAAAAACACTGTTTGTAGTCAGAGTGTGAATATTGCTCACCGCAATTTATTTAATATTTTTTTGTTAGAAATATACATACACATATACCGGGTGTCCACACGAAAACTTTATATTGAATTATTTCTGGTGTTTTTGAAGACAAAAACTTGAAATTTTGGGTGGTTGTTCAAGATATAGGGGGACAATGAATAGTGTATTTCATACCGCCCCATCGGGTCACCCGCCGCCGCCGGCCACCCCCACTCCAATATTTTAAATGACACCCTGTATTTTTTTTTTGTGGTTTTGAAAGAACACAATTTTCTTGATATTCCTATGTGAAAAAACTAGTAACACACATTATGACATTTATGAGATATTTAAATTTAAAAGTTTCAGATATCAGAAATTATTAACTCCGAAAAATCATAAGTTAGTCATGGAAATACTTAAAACAAGATTTATTCACAACATTTTAGTTAAATTAAATGCTCAAATTGTTCACCGTTTACATTTAAACATAAATAAAGTCTATTTTCAAAAGCATTTCTAACATTTTCGAACACTTGTGGCGTTAAATTTCGACATTCCTCTGATATTCTATTACGTAAATCAGCTATTGATTGTGGCTGTGTCTTATAAACAACAGACTTTAAATGTCCCCACAAAAAGAAATCTAGGGGAGTTAAATCGGGGGAGCGAGCTGGCCATTCAATAGAGCCCCTACGTCCAATCCAATGTCCTGGGAAAATATTATCCAAATAATTCCTAACGTCTAAACAGTAATGTGGCCCAGCTCCATCTTGTTGAAAATATAATTGCTCCTCCTCTATTTCATTCAAGTTTTCTTCTAGACACTGTATGATAAGAGGATGTATTAGCTCTTCCAAAAATTGTAAGTACTTAGGTCCATTTAAATTTTCCTGGAAGAATATCGGGCCAATTACTTGGTTATTAAGAATTCCAGCCCATACATTAATTTTTTGGGGATATTGTGTGTTGCCTTCTCGGAAAAAATGGGGTTTTACGTCGCTCCAATATCGACAGTTGTGTCTATTCACAAGACCATTTAAGTAAAAGCAACTTTCATCACTAAAGCAAATACTTCGCAAAACATTTCCATTTTGCCGAATCATATCTGTCATTATTTCACAAAATTCGACTCTTCTGTCGAAATCACCGTCACCCAACTCTTGGTGAAGTTGAATTTTATAAGGGTGCATTTTGTTTAATTTTAATATCTTATGGCAGGTTGATTTTGGCACTCCCGAAACTTCGGATAATTTTCTCAACGAAAGCTCTGGGTCTAAATTAATATGCCCAAGAACTGCTAGTTGCATAGCTTCATTTAGTACACCACAATTATTCGTATTCCGTTTTTTATTATTTACAGATCCAGTTTGCAAAAATTTTTCTATTAGCGTTCTGACATAAGCAACAGATACGTTTCTGTTTGGATGGTTTTCATTGAATAACGTCGCCGCTTGGGAATAATTTTTGTTTGCAATCCCATACAAAATCACTATTTCAGTTCTCTCTTCAAGAGTATAAACCATTTCAGCGAAAAAGCCGAAACTTTAAGAACAATTTTACAAGTATTAATATTAATGAAACACAAAAGTCACAATTTTGACAATTCTAATTTAAAGCAAACTATTTCCATGACTAACTTATGATTTTTCGGAGTTAATAATTTCTGATATCTGAAACTTTTAAATTTAAATATCTCATAAATGTCATATTGTGTGTTACTAGTTTTTTCACATAGGAATATCAAGAAAATTGTGTTCTTTCAAAAGCACCAAAAAAAAAATAGAGGGTGTCATTTAAAATATTGGAGTGGGGGTGGCCGGCGGCGGCGGGTGACCCGATGGGGCGGTATGAAATACACTATTCATTGTCCCCCTATATCCTGAACAACCACCCAAAATTTCAAGTTTTTGTCTTCAAAAACACCAGAAATAATTCAATATAAAGTTTTCGTGTGGACACCCGGTATACGTATATAATATCAAAATAGAAATAAGAACTTATTTTTGCCGCCCTGTCCGTATCGATAATGTTCATAAATTAAAACATTTTTTTCTTTTCCTGGCAAATAGCGACCATAAAAACCATGAATAAAACTACATTTTCTTGAGTGTTTTGACATTTATTATGTGTCTTTTTCGAGTGTGTGAAGTTAGCTCCTCTTTTTTCGAATATCGGATATCTGACAGTTGTTCCAGGTTGTTCTAGGTTTGTTCTGAATTGTTCTAAAGTATTAAAAAAAATGTTATATTTGGCCGAGATAATTGAAAAAACCGACTTTGTCACCCAGCCCTTCTTTTTTTCGAAATTTGAAATTTTGAAGGTTTTTCCAGGTTGTTCTAGTTGTTCTAAACATTGTTCCAAAGAATCTCGGGAAAAAATCAAAACAGGCCGAGATAATCGGAAAAAACGATATTTCCTTGAAAATTGTAATTCTGACGATTTTTCTAGGTTGCTCCAGGTTTGTTCTAAATTATTCCAAAGTATTTCATAGAAAAAATCAAAATCAGACGAGAAAATTGGGGAAAATGAAAGCCAAAAGTATGAATCCAGACCCAGTTTTTGCAAAAACTAAAATTTTGACGGTTGTTCTAGGGTTGTTCTAAACATTGTTCGAATACGTCAAAACCGTATCTCTTATATATCAAAAGATACTGCAAAAAAAGCAAATCCAAAAGTGTGAAGTTATCCCCCTTTTTTCGAAAATTTAAATTCTGACGGTTGTTTTAGATTTGTTTTAAATTGTTCCAAGCAGTTTTAAAATTTTTAATTGTGTTTCCGTGGGCCTCTCCATTTATGGTAGACCCTCTCGGCATACATATATTCAATAAGCAAAACTCCTTCAGCATCCCAGAAAACAGTTGCCATCACTTTTTTTCCAGAAAATTGTGTCTTGGCCTTTTTTGGTGGTGGAGAGCCCTTATGAACCCACTACATGGATTCTTGTTTAGTAGGAGGGTCCCAGTAATATACCCAAGTCTCATCCCCGGTAATAATTCGAGATAAAAATGTTTTGTCCCTCTCCAACTTGACCAAATTTTCTTGAGAAACTTCTTTTCTGCACAGTTTTTGTTCAGGTGTAAGCAATCTGGGTGTCCACCGCGCAGACACCTTCTTCATACCCAAATCGTCATGTAAAATTTTGAGAACACTTGTTTCGGATATACAGACTTCATTGGCAATGACAGAAATCTTTACATGCCGATCTTTCAGTACCAAATTTTCGAGTTTTCGCACAATGTTTTCAGTTCGAGCTTCAACGGGTCGTCCGGAGTTTGGGTCATCATTGATTGACTCTCGGCCCCATCGAAAGAGTTTAGACCAATATTTTACTTGGAAATAAGATGGTGTATCTTCCTCATATACAGCAACCATTCTTTCATGAATTGCTTTTGGACCATTGCCTTCCTTTGTCAGGAACTTTATTACGCTGCGATGTTCAACTTTAGTTTCACTCATTTTATCAAGAAATGGACCGTCTCAAATCTCTATGCACAGCATAAACTAAACACAACTTAGCACATGTACTTCTAACAGTGACAGCAATTTTTCAATAATTTATTTGACATCGTCACTCTTTTGTTTCATGGCTAGGTAGATAACATAAAAATATGCCCTCGTATCTATCTATGTCTAAGCTATTTACAGGCAGGAAACCCAAGAACAAAAGACTACAACTAGGGACGCTTATGTAAACTATATGTACAGTTTAGTTTTTAGTAAATCGATAATTGATTGCTTTAAAGTAAAAAAACAGGAAAACAAAATTTTGTCAAATACCTAGAATAAGTTAGAAAACAAAAAATTAATTTCCTGTTGCCTTCATTTATATATGTAGGAAATAATTTTCTACTACTAGCACTGTCGCTTTAATTTTTCACTAAAACTGACATATTTAATTATTAATCTTATATTTATGTACTTTGTAAATTAATAAAATTTGTGTATTCCCTTGATTCATTTAGGTACTAAATTTATATAAAATTAATTTTCTTTTACTTACTTCATATTTTAATGTGGTTATACCTGTTACACATTGTTTAAAATATTATATAATAAATAATAATATAAATTAGTTATTTAGAACACCATATTAAAATAAAATGTCATACGAAAGAACTATCAAGAATCGAAAATTAATAATAAGAAAATAACTTGGTATGTCTGACCGAAAAATAAAAACCACCTTTATTATTATCAGTGTAGTAAACAAGATCACTAAAAAGCATTGGATATTATCAATTATATGTCTTGAATTTTTAGAAAGTATGGTTTTGATCTATAATAACAGAACAGTGAATAAGTGAGAAAACAATATAGAAATCTTCTATTAGACGTTAAATTAATACAAAATTATAGTTTGTTGTAGTAATACCTATTATACCTCCTTTAAAATTGTTATGCCTGGAATTCACTTTTGTATTTGGGCCTTGTAAGGTTATGTGTATTTTTTTTTTGAATTACTTAAAGATTTGTCTAGAGCGCGTGACTTTTCGAACAAACCTCGTACATCTCTCAGTATCATGGAAGGCAATGACCCTTAATTGTTTATCTGAGCGTGTCTTATACATGATTGTTGCTCTCGGACCTTTGAGTTATGTGAAATGCCTTGATAGCTGCGTATGCTATAGTCCCGGTTAAAAACCCTCTTTGTGAGTGTGAAATTTGTAACTTACGACACGCAAACTAATTATCTTAATTCTAACTTATTCTATCCTACCTGTGACAACAACCATGTGCAATATGAGTTATTTTTACATGCCTGTTCAAACCTTGTTTGCATTTATTTAGCTATATCTTCCGATGTCTGAGAAATGCCTTTAACCTGTTGCATTTATGGGACTGCTGTAGTTGCCATAGTTTTACATTCTCTGAGACAACAGTCCGGCTTATTGTGTTCACTGGCGTTTGTATTCATACGTCTCTTAGAACACACACATGCTGCTTCCGATTGATGTTTTTCTATCATCCATTTCTCACTAAAAGTGTAATAAATGTTAGATAAGGAATTACTTAAAATATTGGGCATACTATTAATTGTTTTGCAGTTCGCTCTGTTGCTCTGACATCGATATTCTATGTAATGAAAACATCTGTTGATCTTTCCCTCGGTACAGCTGTAGGGGGTTATGTGTTGTTGTTATCCTGAAATATATGTTTAGATCGGTTCTACTAACCGTCTTCTTGCAGCGTATTAAGAGCTTGGAACGTCTATATATTTACCTGCAGGTTCGATGATCTTTTAAAATCAAGTTGGTCTTTATCTAAGTTTTGTTTGACATTGTCATCCAATGTTCGTTGTTGTTAGATTTGTTAGTTCATGCCGCCAACCGTACAACTGCGTGCGTAACTATTCACTTTGAAATCACATGGTTTCGGATCACTGTGACAGGCTAAGTTTGCTTCTATCGCGGTCATTGTTGTAAATTGAGAGTTTCAAATAATTGGAAACTTCGAGATTTATTAGGGACACGTTACTGTCAATCTTCCCTCGAGATACATTTTGTGGTTGTTTGAAGGTCCAGATCTTTCGTGCGGTTCTAGGGTAATTTTCGTTTGTTTCGGTTTTGTGGGCCTGCGCGATGATGATATCCGTCGGGTTCGAAAACCACGTTTTGGATTTCACTTATGCAAGTCAATCTCTAGTGAGAACATTAGCGCATTTCTGCTTATTTTCTGTTGAGTGTTAATTACTTTGTCCAAGTGGATATTTCGCATTATTGCGGCTTAAATAAATAAGCAGTATTTGTCGATACCTAAACGTAGGTGAATTTCGTGAGATTTATCGATTTATCGTTTTTTTTTGGATCTACGATACACCCTCTTGGAGGGCTATAATTGTTTTAATTTTGTGCTTCTGTACGACTTGTGGAGTCGATTTCGTCATCCCCATTAAGTAGGGGATGTTAGTACGGGGCTAAGCCTTCAGACATTATACGCTGGTTTGGCCGCTGTAGATGCCGTTTTGATTTATGTAAGAGTTGTGCCTACCTATTCGTATTGGTTTTTTTTGGGTGGAATTACAACGTACAATTAGAAGACCTCCGCCATCTTAACTCCAGTTGGCGTGCCTCCGCCATCTTGAGATGTCAGTTAAGTACAACCATGTACCTAATTTTCCGATGTGTATTTCGGCTATTATGATGAAAATTTAGAGCCAGAGAACTGGACATCTTACAGTTTTATTATCTTTTGTCCTTGAATTGAGACTTTTATAGTGTTTATAAGATACCTGTCGTACCACTTATTACATGTGTGGTCACAATAATTTCATAATTAATTTTTGCGTAATTGTAAAATTTGCTTTGCCGTATACCGAGTGACCCTAAGTAGTAGTTTTATAGAGGGCACTCGCCGATGTATCTAAATATTATTTTACTTGAATTCTAGTAAATTTTTGTCGTTATAAGACTAACTTTTCTTGCAGACTTTTGTCTTAAAATCTGAGCTAGTTAATTTCATCCCTGCAAGTGTAAATTTTGTTCAGTAAGCTCAGTGTATTTTATGCGTAAATTCTAAAATTACCTTTTTATTTTACCTTTAATTACTTGACATTTGATAACAAGATACCTTCATTTATTTTAATTATGATCATGTAATCAAACCCTGTGTTTGGTTATTTAACAAATTTTCACTTATTTAGCCTAAGACTTAAGTACTAATTTATATTAGTTTTCTTTGCGTACATATTAAATCACATTTTGTGTTAACATTGCCGTAGTGGCGTTTTCATGATATTCCATTGTAAATATAATATGTGAGGTAATGAAACGTTTCTGCTACCAACCATCTTCTGCTGAAACGCAGAGATTATGATCTAGTGTTAAGATTTGTTTTTTTTTCTTATTTTATTATTATTACCTAACGCTTTGTTGTCAAATTATCAAACTGTCTAGTTTTCATTTCTTTTTCTTTGTAATTCAATTTTACTCAACGTTTGCTAATCATTTTTTTTTAATTTGTTCAGACAGATTTGTTACACTTTGTATCATTCTATTATACTTAACTACTTCTTTTTTTTTAAAAAAAAAAAAAACAAAATAATCTCTAACAACATTCAAAATTTAATTAAATCTTGCTACATTTCGTAATACCTTTTCTTTTATTTTACCTCTACATATCTCATGTAATTTTGTGACAAGCACGTGCGTAAGGTTAGGTGCAACTGATTATACAGGATGATCAATAGGAAACCCGCTGGAGGAACACAGCCAGTGGATGTTCATAGGAGGCGCAGGTAGGTTATCGTTAAGGTAACATAGTGTTCTGGTGCCCGGACAACGTCGCTCGCGTCGTTGCCGACCGACGCTCTACTTTTAGGTGTTTAAGTTTATCTGAACCGTCACGCCGTCTGCGACAGAGTTAGCTCGGCCCTGCGTTTTCCAGATTCAATCATCTCCTATTGTGATCCTCCGTTATCTTTAACTTAATTTAGTCTGCTATCTTAGTGCGACGTGGTTTCGGGCGTAACAAAATATTATATAATATTAAAATAAAATATAATTCGTTGTTTGGAAGAATAGCTACTTTGAATTGTTGATATCTGATACTAAAAAAAAAAGGACAATATTGAACAAATAAAAGATTGAACACGGGTAGGTATATTTCAGATATGTATATGTAAGAAAACACAAAAATTGTGTAGCCAACTTTTTATTCAATAAGAGAATATTCATTCCGAAACATATGTGTATTTCGCCACACAAACACCCCGGGCCCCCATTTATTTGTCTTCCTAACAGTCCCATACATATAAATATGATGTTTATCAGATATTCTCTGAAAATTATTCTGTTGCAGTCTCCTAAGTGTAGGCCACGGCCCTTATAGGAGAAGTACTTGAAGAGGGGAAGTTACGGGGGACATTTTCATACTTTTAATTCAGTATATGCTATGCAACCTGTATTACTTAACATCGCAATATTGAAATCAGTAGTCCGGACCCTTAAGTTCTATCACACTATCTGAGTCAGACATGTCAGAATCTTCAAACATATTTTTCTGTACATGTACGTACATTAATTGATTGCAATTTAAGGTATGTACATTTGTTATTTCTCCTTGCAGTTTTAATCATGTTAACTTTACCAAATATTCTTTCACAGTGGGCATTGGAGTGAGGTTTACACAAGAAATTTAACACAAATTTGGCTAAATTTTGAAATTTAAAAACTGTTAAGAACTTAACATCTTTTATTTTATATTATATGTGTTATTATATTTTTGTAATGTATGTTTTATTTTTCAACTTTTAAAATAAATTGTCACTTAATGTATTTTTTACATACAAATATTAAGCATACTGATGCGGAGCCGGCTTCGGGCGTATACAGTCTCACCGGCCGAGTTTATTGTTTGCCGGCAGGGTTACACAACTGTACACCGAAGGCGATGCAAGGCCTCCTATGTATACGTACGGACGGCAGTGTCTGGCATGTGCGTATATGTAGAGACCATTAGTTTCTCGAGCGATGCACATGTATATATGCTGTAATCTTATGTTCGATGCAAGAGCGGCGCCGAAATCTCGGCGCACACCGAAATAAATAAATGTGTTTTTGAACTGAATTTGAGTTTTATTTACGGTTCTTTCAAACTAGGAAGTTTCCTTAACATATATTGGTCCTTTACGTGTCGGATCATATACATTGATATACGAAGAAATATTGTTCGTTTAAGCAGAGGATACATACGCTTATCGCTTGGTATTTAATACTGCGGCCGGTCTTATCGTGCGAACTAGTCCGAAAGAGCAGCTTTTACTGCGGCGGATCTAGAAAATTAGAAATATTAATAGTCCGCAAAGGCAGGAAATACATAGGCGAGTATCATATCCAGTTCTGCAACGAACTAAAAAGACACGAAGCGACCAGTGCTCTGGTCCGCTTAAAATAATACGCAAGACGTATACAAATTTAGCGTTCGCTTACGCAAAGAATACATACGCTGATCATCACATCATATCCTGATACTGCGGCGCATCCAATTGAAATATTTAAGTTAGAAATATTTACAAACAATTGTTCGCAAAGGCAGAGGATATATGTGCGGCTATCGTACTTCCTATTATTGCAGCGGCACAGAAAGATTATTAAAATTTAAGAAAAGTGGCCTTGCAAACCACTAAAAATACACTCTCGTACAGTAACAAACGTACTTACGCAGAGCAAAACAAAGATTATTAAAATCTGAGAAAGGTGGCCTGGCAAACCACGAAATATACACTCTCGTACAGTAACAAACATACTTACGCAGAGCAAAACAAATATTATTAAAATCTAAGAAAGATGGCCTGGCAAACCACGAAATATACACTCTCGTACAGTAACAAACATACTTACGCAGAGCAAAACAAAGATTATTAAAATCTAAGAAAGGTGGCCTGGCAAACCACGAAATATACACTCTCGTACAGTAACAAACACACGTACGCAGAGCAAAAAATAGAGCACAAAAATCTAAGTAAGGTGGTCCGTCCCTACCACGAGATAAATGCCCGCATGCAAATTGAAAAATCTAAAAGTGAAGACAGATTTTTCTTTATTTTTTTTTTGCTCAAATACTAATACAGAGCTTAAATACTGATACGGAGCAAATAATACTGATGCGGAGGTAAAATAGTGCTGCAGAGCTAAATACATTGTGCATAAAATAAGCAGTTTGTGGATGCTGCAATAAATAGAAAAATCTAAAACTGAAGACCGATTTTTTTTATTTTTTTTGGCTGAAATACATATACGGAGCTCGATTTACTGATGCGGAGGTGAAATACTGATGCGGAGGTCAAATACTGATGCGGAGGTGAGATACTGATGTGGAGGTCAATACTGATGCGGAGGTGAGATACTGATGCGGAGGTGAGATACTGATGCGGAGCAAGGTATACTGCTGCGGAGCTACGAATATATCTGTATATATTTAATAATAATAAAAATGGAAGATTTAAAATTTCAGCGCCGAACAATTAAAGCATCGCTGACAAGAGCGGTCACTTATTTAGATAAAAGTGGTCCCAACGACATCGTCGACGACGATCGCTGTGAAAGATTTATTTTATTACAACAATTTGATAAAGTGCAGACTCAAATTGAGAAGCTAGATGAAACAGAATTCGAGAATACTGAGCGTGAAGAATTTGAAAATAAATATAACGATGAATCCTCAGAAAATAATAGTATCAACACAGTAAATAGCTTCATCAAACTGCCTACAATTGAGTTACCGGTATTTGCTGGTGACTATGATGACTGCTTCTCATTCTACGATACTTTTAATTCTCTTATACATAATAATAGTGGCATACCAATGTACAAAAGTTTCATTATTTGAAATCGTCGTTGAAAGGAGACGCAGCCAACGTTCTACATTCCTTAGAAATATCATCCGAGAATTACGAAATGCATGGCAAATGTTACAAGATAGATACAATAATACGAGAATAATTGTACAGAAACACATAAATGGTATTTTTAACTTGCCAACAGCACACAAAGAAAACGTAAATATTCTCAGACAGATATTAGACGGTTTTATGAAGCATTTTAGAGCCCTCACAGCACTGAAACGTCCTACAGAACATTGGGATGATCTATTAATATGCATTGTCTCCAAAAAGTTAGACGTTCAGTCATTAAAAGAATGGGAAGCCAAAATACAGTCTACAGAGTTACCTACATTAAAAGAGTTCACGAATTTTCTCACACAAAAATGTCAAACTTTAGAAGTGATCTCAAAAGCCAGCAACACTCATTACAAAACATCAGCGAACGTGTCAACTGACAAGAGTTCAGTATCATGCACATTTTGTAAAGGTTCCCATATTATTTATAATTGCAGAAAGTTTATAAATCTTCCCGTTAATAAACGAATTGACGAAGCTAAAGCCAAGAACCTTTGCATCAACTGTCTAAAGACAACTGATGTAGCTTTTAAATGTCCAGGGAGACCTTGCAGACACTGTCATAAGAAGCACAACGATTTGCTTCATCTTCTAAGAGTATCTAGATCTGAGACATCGCCATTGGAGACCAGTTCAAGTTCCACCGGTTCAAGTTCCAGTGTTTACATCACAGTTCCAATTCAGACGCGAACGGTAATAGAGGAAACTGATGAGAGTGGAGAGAAATATTTTGTAATTCTTATTTAAACATAAATTCGAGAATTTGTGTCAACGGATGAATAATAATATTAATATTGGTGGAAATTATAAAATTCCTTCTAAATCGGTCCTAACTATGGCAATGATTTTCAGCCGAAGACAAGTTTTTAATATGAAGTTTCTAAAGATAGACACTTAGAAGAAAAACAACTTCAAATGAAAAAGAAGCGATTACCGAATCACTAACTATGGCAAAAAATAATAAGTACCAATTTATAAGAGTTGTAACAGGTGGATGTAACAAAAGGATCAAAACTTTTTTCCACGCGCATTCAAAAATATATAACTAGCTTACTCAAAATTTGGCAAACTACTGACTTTGTGCCGAGTGTTCACATGTTCAGTTTCTGAAAATAAGTGGATGGTTGAGGGAAACGTCACCAGCTGTTTAGCTAAAAGTTGTTACCAACGCTCTTAACAGCTACAAAATTCAGAAAACATACTGCAACCTTGCAGTGAATGAGCACGCAACCGAATTAAATAGACCAAATGTCACATGAGGCACACCGGAAATTATGTAAAATAGTGCTGTAGACTTTTACTTTCAAATTACGTCAGGATGTTTACTAAACAGCAAATTCTGCCATGGTCCTATTTTTGCTTGAAAGGGAATTTCGAAGAAAACACTTGAATTCTATAAGTTTCTATTCCAAGGAAAATGAAGACCTGTGGAATATAGAATACATCCCAAAAATGGTTTTATGCTCTATTATGGTTGACAGAGAGTACTGAATAAAGAAGGATTAAGTGTAGAGCAATAGCTGAACAAAAAACATGCATTTGACTTGCCAGTAAAATAGCATCTGGATCCTTTCGATGGTTAGATAAGGAGAAAAATTTGTGCTAAAATATCTACTTCCAATTAATTGCGTTTAGAAAATAAAGTAACGCCCAAAAAGCGCGAATGTGTTCAAAATCTCTCAAACCACAAAGAATGTTTGATTAGAATAATAAATACTAGGCAAGAGTGAAAACCCTAGTTTATAATTTGTTTAGAGGAACATAAATTATTTTCTCATAATATAAACAGTATGCAAGACATCTTTTATTGCTTTTTTGTATATATAAAAGTTGTATTTTTATGTTTTTAAATCAGAATATAAAACAATTTTCATTAAATTTATTTACAAAACCACCGAATTTGATAATTATTTAATTTATCCTTGTTCAAGTACTTCTGTAATTAGCATTTAACGAAAAAATAAATTACCTATTTGTCCTGGTAATAATATGGCATACAAGAAATATTACGAGTTTGTAGCTAGGTATTTCCGCATTTTAATAATTATAGTTACCGTTAACTTTGAAATTACATAGTGCTTCGTATTAAATTTTTACTTTTCAAATTTTAGGTCCAATACTTCAAATTTATATTTTATTGAAATTCTTTGTCTTCTCTGTAACAAATCGAAGCCTATAGTTTTACGTTTTCTCAAATCTCCATTATATGTATTTGCTTTTTTCTAGACGTTGTTGCCAGTTTTATGGGCTTCCTATTCCGTGTGAAACATATTTGGCTCGTAAAAGCCGTGGAACATATGAAAAGTATATACATTTGAAGTCATGCGCCCCCTGCCGTGGGTTACTGTGAACTAATGGGGTATATGTTGCGGTGTCCCACCTACTTACGAGTCCCTATGAAATTTTGTAAAACGCGATTGATGGCAAAATCTATCGCAATAATGCTTTATACACACTTCTTTTTAGGAAGCCCAATTTGGGCTTCGTAAAAACAAGAAGGGCTTCATATGATCGCGCAATATGGCATTTTGGGCTTCTTAAAGGTGCTTTATGTATATATATATATATATATATATATTTTCTATTCTTTGTTGCCGTATTTATATATTATTTAAACTCTTGATGAGCATTGGGCATTTTCGGCATTAAATAAACATACATTAGTTTATAATGTTTGATTTATTTTTTAACGTTTCGACCTTTCTTTTGGTCTTCATCAGAAATGATAATAGGTAAGAAACAATTTTTCTGAAACAACATACACCATGTACATACAAAATGCGATAACACAAAAAATAATTTGATATAGGTATACAAAAAATATAAGAATCATATTAAAAATGAGAAAACTTACTCCAAAATATGTAACAACAGTGTCCTAATAACTTTTATAAAACATGTACAATAAATAAATACATTAAAAGGGTTTTAAAATTTAAAATACGTAACGTCAAACGATTAAGATCTAAAATGTCAATGAAATGTCTATAATGCTGGTTTAGTTTGACATGGAAACGGCCAAAAACAACAACAAAAACGGATAAAATGTATTTATATGAATGTATGCATGTTAATATTAATGGGTTTTGTAATTATAATAATTGTCGGTATACTGTTGATAAATTTGAGATTTCTCCTCTGTCATTAACTGAGTTTTGATTTTTGTGTATTTCAATCATCTCTAAAATGTTTCTCGACTTTGTATTATATTCTTTATGTAACACTGAAATGCAATCAAAATCAAATGTATGTGAGAACTGGTTAGAGTGTTTCTTTAACGCCGTGCTATTTTTTGCATATTTATGTGCTTTGACTCTTTCATCAAGATATTGTTTGGTCTGGCCAATATAGATACCTTCGCAGTCTTTACAAGGAATCTTATAAACAACATGTGTTTGTTTTTTTAATGGAATTTTGTCTTTTAATTTTGTGTAAAGATGCTGTAAATTGTTATAATTAGTGTGTGCGACTTTGATATTATGTGAAGCTAATATTTTACCAAGTTTCTGAGAAAGATGATTTATGTAAGGTAAAGGAACATATTTAGTTTCGTTTTGTTTTTGGTTGTTATTATTATTTGTGGTACTGTTATATATTTTATAAAGTTGTTGTTTTATTATTTTGTTTACAAAGTTTGTTGGATAATTATTACGTGCTAAAGATATTTTAGCATGGTTTAACACTTCTTTTCTGTATTCAGGATTTGTAAGCTTGATGGCTCTACTAATAAGGTTTGCAACAACATTTTTTTTAAAATTAATTGGTTGAGCCGAATAAAAATTGAGATACCTACACGATGCTGTTTCCTTTACAAACCATTTTGTTTTAATAACCTCACCCTCACGGATCAATTATTATATATATATATATATATATATATATATATATATATATGTATTGAAAAATTCAAAAGATTCTTGGTAGTAGTGGCATACAATGAAGCAAAAGTAATAACAATATGACAACTGGTTGTCAATTAGAAAACAATGACAAATCTAAAATGCAAATCACAATGTATAATTGAAAATGTAATCAAATAAGCAATAGGACAGTCGGGATTACTTATATAGCCACATCAAAAGGCTTGGGATTTACCACAAACTGTTCAGTCAATGCAATTATACAAATAACAACGACGCAACTATGTAATGAAAAATTAAGAGTAGAACTGTTGATATTATAACAATATAGAATGTAAAATCAGTCATGTATAAATGTAAATGAAAGCAAATAAGCATAGGACAATCGCCATTACTCATGTAATCCTATCAAATTGGATTAGGTTCACCTAAACATGTACAATCTGATTGAAATACATAGACAATCAACGATGCAACTATGTATGTGTTAAGATGTATTTGTAGCTACAGACATATATGTTTCTACCTAGTTTGGTTTCGTCAGTGCAGCATAACAAAGAAGGTGTATGTTAAAGCATTAATATGTGTTGAATAAAAATTATATAGTATTACCTTAAAATGTCAATCCAAAATGTCCAGGTGTAAAACAACTGTGCACTTACTTAATACTGTGTAATGCCTTATTTCAACCAGGCAGTTAATAAAATATATTACAATTCTTTGCCAAATATACAAATGTATTGAAAAATTCAAAAGATTCTTGGTAGTAGTGGCATACAATGAAGTAAAAGTAATAACAATATGACAACTGGTTGTCAATTAGAAAACAATGACAAATATAAAATGCAAATCACAATGTATAATTGAAAATGTAATCAAATAAGCAATAGGACAGTCGGGATTACTTATATAGCCACATCAAAAGGCTTGGGATTTACCACAAACTGTTCAGTCAATGCAATTATACAAATAACAACGACGCAATTATGTAATGAAAAATTAAGAGTAGAACTGTTGATATTATAACAATATAGAATGTAAAATCAGTCATGTATAAATGTAAATGAAAGCAAATAAGCATAGGACAATCGCCATTACTCATGTAATCCTATCAAATTGGATTAGGTTCACCTAAACATGTACAATCTGATTGAAATACAAACTAGGTAGAAACATATATGTCTGTAGCTACAAATACATCTTAACACATACATAGTTGCATCGTTGATTGTCTATGTATTTCAATCAGATTGTACATGTTTAGGTGAACCTAATCCAATTTGATAGGATTACATGAGTAATGGCGATTGTCCTATGCTTATTTGCTTTCATTTACATTTATACATGACTGATTTTACATTCTATATTGTTATAATATCAACAGTTCTACTCTTAATTTTTCATTACATAGTTGCGTCGTTGTTATTTGTATAATTGCATTGACTGAACAGTTTGTGGTAAATCCCAAGCCTTTTGATGTGGCTATATAAGTAATCCCGACTGTCCTATTGCTTATTTGATTACATTTTCAATTATACATTGTGATTTGCATTTTATATTTGTCATTGTTTTCTAATTGACAACCAGTTGTCATATTGTTATTACTTTTACTTCATTGTATGCCACTACTACCAAGAATCTTTTGTATGTATTGAAAAAATGAGTATCTTCTTGGTAGTAGTGGCAATAATATGATAAGCAAAAGTAATAACAATATGACAACTGGTTGTCCTTTAGAAATACATTGACAAATATAGAATGTAAAATCAAATATGTATGAATGAAAATGTAAACAAATAAGTATAGGACAGTCGGTATTACTTATGCAGTTCCATCAAAAGGTTTAGGTCTACCATAAACTTGTTCAATTAATGTAAATTACATAAATAATAACGACGCGACTATGTAATTAAAAATTACGAGTAGAGCTGTTGATATTATGACAATATAGCATGTAAAATCAGTCATGTGTAAGTCCTTGTTCACAATGGACATAAGACATAAGCTGAACGTAATATAAACCTAACGCGTAAAGCTAAACGTATGAGAAACAAATGCACCTATCCACAGTACAGTGGCCGTAATGCTTATGTCAGCTTATGTTATGTTTACGTATTCCTTACGTGTGAACGTAAGAAATACATAAAGTTGAAATAAATTCAACTTTATGTTTTTCTTATGTGTTTTTACGTACAATTTTAGTAAAATAAGCTTTTCGAAGTTTCACAACTTAAACCGATAGGTAACGATACGCGGGAAGCCTGAAGAATCACGTTCTTTCGAATTGTGTCAATTGGAATTGTGACGATTTTATTCTGATAACGTTCAAAATACAAAGGCTTTATCGATTTTAAATAATATAATTTAATATATGTATCTACTATAAATTACTGCAATAAGTTGTAATTACACCATATGAGTAAATATTAGTTGGTGCTATTTACATATCGAGTAAAAAAAGTAAATTGAATTAAGGTGATGGAAAAGGGGCAAGTAGATATAGAGCTTTTATTTCAGTTGGTGAGAGCTAAAGGGTATTTATATATCTTATCTAACAAGGCACATTGGAGCTACAAAGATGTCTGGAAATGAGTAACAGAAACACCAGACATCACAAGTATTTTAAACATTAGTTATAGCACTGGTTTACTAAGGTGTATTAAATATTATCAATAAGTGATATATGTGAAAGAGCATGGAACGATTGAAGGAACGCTACACATGAGAAAGCAAGAAGAACTTCTTCATTCCAAAGTGCTGTTTGAAATATGTATGTGAAATTGCTTAGAACTTTGCTATGCCAAATACCTCCACATACTACTTGTGAAGCATCTCAAGGCATACAGCAATACCAAAAAATAACCTACACTAAATATTTTTACTTTAGTACTGAAACTACCACCAAAGCCGAGCACCATGGTGTAGCATATAATGCTTTTGCTGTCTTTAAAAACTTTCCTAATTGTAACAGTGAACCAAATATTCTTGAAGTGTGATTATAACTTTGAATTAAAGTGCAGTGTCTAATGTATGAATGCGAATAAAAAGCTAATCAGCATATAATATGGAAATGGTTAAGGATTACGATGTTAATAATTTTATTATCTGAGGACATGTAAAAAAAAGAATTAAATACAAGTTAGAAGCCTAAGGTAGAGCATTTAATATTTGTATATGTCTGAAAACAAATTTTATGTATGAATAAAACACGATGGTAAAATAAAAAATAAAGGGTTTTATTTCAAATTAAGATGCCTATATTTATAAAATACAGATACAATGATTCTTAAAGACTTTATAATGCAATTTAAATAGATAAGCTTTTAGTTTGTGCGATTAAATGAAGTTGATTTCATATATTTGAGAATACATATTATAAATTAAATAGATTTTACAGACTAGATTTGCCCTTCTTGTTTTTACCGGCTAAACCCACCAGCGTGTCTCGTTTTTCTTTGACATTTATCTTTGTTTCTTTTCGTAAATAACAATAAGTGTAATATGAGATTATTATCCATTCTAACAGAAAATTCAATACCGTCAGAATTTTTAGAAACTAGTGAAACTACTAACCTTAAAACGTCAAAGCAAATAAACAAAATATCACTATAGCGCATGCGCAAATCCTTACGTTTATGTTTTCTTTATGTTCATTGTGAACAGTAATTAAATTCTACGCGTTATGTATCTCTTATGTAAATCTTACGTCTTGTGCGTTTCTTATGTCTTATGTTTCTTATGTCCATTGTGAACAAGGACTAAATGAAAATGTAAGAAAATAAACATAGGACAACCGGTATTACTTATGCAATCCCATCAAAAGGTTTAGGTTTACCTAAAACATGCACATTTAATGGAAATACATAAACAATAACGACGCAACTATGTATGTGTTAAGATGTGTTTGTAGTAGGGCGCAGAATCGAGCTAGCCATGACTCATCGCCCATGGGCGGACTATTGAAATGTTGTATTTTTAAAGAGGTGTTAATTTTATTTGTGTAATTGGATAACAAGTGACTGGTGATCTATAAAATACAAAATACCTTATTTGTTTTTTCTCAACGTTCTGTAAACACCAGATTTCGGAATTCCAGCTTCTCGAGCCACTCGACGTGTTGATGTACTTGGATTGTTCATAACATATTTTAAAATATTATTTTGAAGTATATCAACATTGTTAACTTGATAGATCTTTTTTGTTCGAAGCTTCAATAGTTCACTAAATTTCTGATTATTCTGCTAAACATTGTCCCGCGTGGTTGTGGTCTTTCCGGAAAACGCTGAGCGTAACTTGTGCAAGCATTTTCAGAAATTCTATTTACTTTGAAATAAACTTCCAACATATCAACCTTTACTTATTTGAAAATGTGTGCGCCAATATCAATTCTTATTAATCTCCATGCTTAACGGTAATTACTTAAACAAAGTTCTAAATCTCCCACCAATTTCACTGCACTTTTACATGTCAATAATGACAGAGATTATTTATCGTCTGTTTTACACTTTTAATTTCATAGCCAACTAATTCCGTATTAGAGTGTTCATATCTCTCGTGTAAATAAAGATTTATTAGGCATGTGGTATATAATTGTAAAGGTATTTTTAAGGACTATCTACCTAATTAGAAATCCAATATGGTCACGATAAGAAAAACAAAAGATAGCGCTAAGAACTTGGAAACAAATGAAAATCGGGGGTTACTGCTAACACCTAAATATTTGTCTTAAAAAAGTGCCTGAACAATGTTAGAGATCGCATTAAGCGTTATCGAGTTATTCAGGAAAATTGAAATCGGCAAATATTGGTTTTTTCAAAATATCTCAAAATTGTAAAAAGTCCGAATGAATTTGAAATGAGATTTGTTGCGAGCATTGAATTCTGCAAAACATTCCCCATTTAACCGTTCCTCTATGTCGCTCTATACCGCTAGCCGTGCTGCCTACTTCGCATATGTCCATTCTCGGCTGAGATATGGTATTGTGTTCCGGGGATCCTCTGCTGTGGTGCAGCGGTTGTTTGTGTTGCAAAAAGCTTGCGTTCGGAGTGCGTTCTTCCTGAAACATAATGAATCATGTCGAGGAGTCTTCAGGGGCAATGGGGTTCTCACTCTGTTTGGGATGTATATATACGAGTGCGCGGTGTTTGTTAGGGAAAACTATATCTTTTTTCAAGAAGAGGAACTTTCGCACTTTTATAATACAAGAGAAATAAACAATTCTTGTTTGCCCCTTCCTCAAACAAGAAAGACATTAATCAATAAAAGCGTCATCTCACAACCAATAAAAATATATAATCGCCTGCCGGTAAATTTGAAGAAGATGCCCAGCGAGAACTTCAAGCGAAAACTAAAGAGACTAATAATAGACAAGGAATACTACAATATCACCGACTTCTTTTTGAGTAAATTTTAAACTTTTAAACTGTTGTATATGTGTGTATATGTTTTCATGTACTTGACGTTTTCAATGTATTTTATAATATATGTAATTGAATGAATAAACGATAAAAAAATGTCTTCTAATAACCGATATACCAATGGCGAGCATCGAAATCTGGACACACTGTATAAACAAACACAACCTTATAGACTTTTTTTTATTTGCGGGGTAATTAGTTTCTGATTAAAAATCTTCTGAATGTAGCGGTAATAAATATTATATGTACAATAGATCTTAAGCCGAAAAACTTTAAATATGAAGAAATTATGAATGAATGCTTAAAAAATATCGTGTCCGGTAAAACAGGAAATGTCTTTTATTTTTAATTGTATACTTTTTTCTACACACTCATTAAAAATAATTTCAAGTTATTAATATTTACACCTATATTGCACATTTAGAAAATAGAATTGTTCTATTTAATCAGGTCATCCTAAATATTAACAATTACATTTCATCTGGCCGTCATATCCCGAACTCCAGTTATAAATGTTATAAGTAATGAGGACGTAAAAGTATGAAATTCAATAATGTAATGAATATACATAAAGTATTTAATAACTGAAAGTAATATTGTAAAGAATAAAGAATCAAAGGTGCCCACAAAAACTAAAATACAAACGCTCTTGGATGAGTAGATTATTATCAGTATTCATTATGTTCCCTTTTAAAACAATAGACAGGCTCAAAGAACTGTAACCGTATACATATTGTTATAGCTTTGCTTTCAAATTAAAATATGGTAATCTTGTACCAGCATGACTTAATCAAAACTACGATAAGACAAAGCAGCATATTATACAACGAATGCAGAGATTGCGTTGACATGTAAAAAAAACTTCTTCATTAAATTTATAAATCCAATCCCTATTAACATTCGTATTATTCTTGTAGGTTCTAGCAATGATCTTTCCTTTATTTTCCGACAACATTTCTTATTAAAAATTAAATAGGATAAGGTTACTAATAAAAACTAAATCTCATAAAATATTTATATTCAATTTAATATCTTATAACAATATCGGTGAAGTAATTCTCTTGCCACATGTGGCTGTAAAAAGAAATTGTCCTTTTTACTTTCCAATTACAAGCAAAAAAAATGTGTATTTTATAAATACGAAAACACATTGCATTATAAATACGCAAAAACACCTTACTTTATATATATCATATAGATTCAAAATAAATATCACTCTTTGCTATATTCAAATTTTAACATTGTATAGTTTCAAAGAAATAAAAATTTTCTTATACGACGCTGAATTTCGCTTCGACAAAGACATTCATTCTCACGAAATGCCTCTGAAGATACAAAATCTCGCAGAGCAGAAAACACCTTGATAAGACTGTCATCATATGCAAATATTTACACGTTGTACATACCACAAATTGGCTATTGTCCATCAAAAATGCTCCTACCTTTACGTATCTAAATATGTTTGAAATCCCTATTAAAGTTTTATTTAATAATTTTTTTTAATAATGTACAGCTAACATCACTAGCAAACATTCCCACGTTGTGCCATTAATGCCCTTTTACATCATTAACAATACTCCCATGATTTGTTACATTAATCTACTTATAGCAAAGAAGATAATATTCTTATTCAAAATATTAATACGTTTTAACGCTTTGCTAAAAATGAATATTTTTACATAGCATCTTTAGCATAATTTATTTTAAGAAATACTTACTTATAATGTTCATACATTTGATCAAATTCCTCTTGATATTGATCTACCATATTAATGATAAAAAAAAATGAAATAAAACTAAATGACAATAAATTAATTATGATATGATAAAGTACTTATTGAAAATCAAAAATAACCCAATACATTTACTACAAATGATTTCTATGCAGTGTATCTGTACGCCTGCAATCATCAAACAGAATTTTTACATTCGAACAAAATCAAAGATCGACCGCTTCTTCTAAAAGATCGGCAACTTCTCCCGAAGATCAGCGACTTCTCTCATTTTTCCGTCGTTCCCAGCCTTTTATCAGTTCTCGGTGATCGGAAAAACCATTCTTCGTCTGCAGCGCCACAATTCACGCACTAATGTTTATGTTGGCATTGTCCTGCTCATATTTATTTTCTTCACGTTTTCCCTAGGCTGACCTGTACCCATATTATTTTGACATTTAGAAATTGCACAAAAATACACGCACTCAAATTGTTTATTATTGTTAATGTCTATGCACATTCGCGATTTCTTGTCTTGGGTAGGTATATTCTTCCTCTATTAACGCCATCCCTCATTGTATTTGTAGATGAATTTGTTGCCTTTTTCATCATTGTTTAAATACTTCCTTCTTCCATAGTTTAACACTATCCGTATTTTTCTTTTGCAGACATCTCCTTTAGAAATAACAAGAAAGACATTGCATACGACTGGAATACTTCCTTTTTTAATTACTTTGTCAGGAACCTGGACCTTGACAGCTCTATTCCTGTCTTCAAACCACCTTCTCTCGTCTTCGTGTAGGTTAATTTGTATGCAGCTGTTAACAACATTAAACATTGTTTTTTCTTTGTAGATTTATTCGGATTAAACCAATTTTAACCTGTTATTTCTGGAATTTTCCTGGATTAAACTGGATTTAACCTGCTATTTCTGAAGTTTTTGCTATATTATATAGTGTCGAATAAAAAAACCTTTTTACATATTCCTTTTTTTAAAATTATTCTTAGATATAAGTGTCAGGTATTTATGGTATTGTTAAGTGTAACCATAAAATGTCTAACAGATAACAATCTTTTATAAACTTATTTTATTTCTTTCATATAAATTTTTATTACAATTTCAATTTCCATATACCTATTATCATAATGTTACGCCGTTGCGGTTATGCAACTCATGATACATTTTTCCATAATTATACTTACTACTAAAAATTATTTGCTTATTCTATTACATAATTATCTAGTTATTTTATGATGCCTAACCAATATAGGGGTCACGGCATATATATCCCTTGTTTGCTGTGTGTGTACGTTCGCTACAATGAATGTTATTTACATGAACGACGCACATCGCAAACACTAACGTGATCTCTATATCAACAACTTATTCATTCTCTACATCTATATAATCATACAGAATTTACACATGATATTTGCCTTTTATATTTTCATTGTCCATTTCTTGCAATTCATAAGTTACATCACTTAGAATTCTATTTATTTTGTATGGTCCTATAAAAGCAAATCTAATTTCGCACATTTATTTAAATGTCTCCTCCCTAATCTGTACTTCTTCACCACTACAAGATCTCCAACCTGGTACGTTTTGTGGGTTCTAATTTTCTCATTCTCATTCAGTAGAACTTACTTATGAGTGTCTAATACTAGTGAAGATAACCTCTACCTTCTTTCCAGGGTCCCATTTGAATTTTAAACCTTTCTAGATCATCCTAAATAACATGTAGGTCTGATCTGATATTTTTGGAATAAAATGTTTGTAATAATTAATCATACCTAAAAATCCTCTCAGCATTTTTATATTTTTAGGTCTTGGATATTTTCTTATAGCTTCTAATTTTCTTTCTTCTATAGTGATGGTTTTACCATCTATAATGTAACCTAAATAATTTACACTCCTTTTGTATAATTCACATTTCTGAAGATTTATTTTTAAATTATTTTCTGCTAAAGTATTTAACACTTTGTCCACTGATAACTTATGACTCCCTAAATCTTTATTAAATATTAATATATCGTCCACATAGTGAGAAACACATTCTTCATGTGGATCTAAAATCTGTTGCATGGCTCTGACCAAGGCGGCTGTAGCCGTTGACAGACCAAATGGAACAACTTTGTATGAATATACTAGTGAATTAAACATAAATGAACAATACTTTCTTGAATCTTTGTGTAATGGCACCAGCCAAAAAGAACTTTTAAGATCAATTTTTGTGAACCACCTGGCATCGGTACACCTTGTTAATTAGGTATCTATACTCTGTGGGGCTTCAAAATTAGGAGAGGTCCTTGAGTTGAGACTCCTCGCATCAAGACACAGGCGTAGCTTGGTTTCCTTCTGATTATTTATATTTTTCTTTACCACTACAACTATAGGGTTGATAAATGTTGATTCTGTTCTCTCTATGACATCGTTTTTTAACATCTCTTTTATTTCTAATTTTACCTGTTCTCTGTATTTATTGGGAATGGGATAATTTTTTACTTTGAATGGTTGTGTCTCATCAACATTGAGTTTATGTTGATATCCTTTGGCTAAGCCTGGACTATTATCAAATAATTTCTTATATTTACTAAGAAGATCGCTCACATGGCTTTTGTATTGTTTATCGCAATTTAATACTGTACCATCCCTATTTATCGTGAAGTCCTCCCTTTGAGGATTCTTCACAGGATGTGCACTTTTATTGACGAATAAACTACTATCCATTTCTTTTGTGAGGTCTTGTTTAGTATTTTTATTTATAAATAAATTATTAATTAAAATTTCATCTTCCTGTGCATCTTTGCTCCAGGAGATTACTGAATCATTAATATGAAATGTTTTTTCTTCCATATTAAGTTTTGTACTATATTGACTTAAAAAGTCCATTCCCAAAATACAGTAACTATTTCAATTAGGTACTATAATAAATTCTGTCAATAATTCTAACTTATCTATATAACATTTATGCAAAAAACTTTGTCTACTGTGATCATAGATTTTTTGTTTGCAGTAATCAAATTTACCTTTCTAATGGGCATATAATTTCCCAAATTTTCTATATTTTTATCTATAATGCTAATAGTGATAATTGCGCTCCTGTGTCCAATAATGCCTCCACTTCTTCATTTCCAAGCTTGATTGTAATGTGCGGTAGTTCTGTTGTGATCTTCATAAGATCTTCAAAGTTATAGATGTTTTGAATACTATTTTTCTTTTTGACTGGTTTCCTTAAAAATCCAGTGAAGTTGCACCTGAATAAGTAGTGTTTACCCATTCCTTATTCATCGGTAATTGTCTGGTATCTTTCGGTATAGCTCTTTTCGATTCATGTTTTTCTTTATTAACTGCATCCTTCTTATCCTGTTTAACCTGGACATTATTTACTTTTCTGTCCCTTTCATCAGTCCTTTCTTCCTTCCTATAATTCTGACCATTCTTTTTCATATTTTCAAAATTCCTCGTCCTATTATTTGTGTACGGATTATTTCCATAGTTCTGTCTATTCTGACTAGGATTGTTTACTTGTCCATTATTATTCTGCTGTTGTCGAGGTGAATAGTTTGTACCAGGATTTGGATTATTTCTATTGATCCATAACCCTTCTCATCCACATCGTCTAACCTTTTGACCATTTCTAATAGTCCTTCTACAGTATCTATTCCCTGTAGAGCTATTGCCTGTGTAACATTGTGATCAAAATGTGCAGCTAATTGCGATACAATGTCACTTTCCTCTATCGTAGGTTGTATGTGCTTAAGGAAGGAATATTTCCTTATAATATAATTCTCTCTGGAAGATTCTGACCTGTATTTACCAAACACCAGATCATGTCTTATCCTTCTTTGTTGTGTTTGTCCCCAGTACTGTCTTATGAAGCGGGTTTCAAAATCTTTAAAGTTCACCACCTCATCAATGATCATATCATACCATTGAAGCGCATAATCTTTAAGACATCCCCTTATGGAATGCAACTTAGACATTTCATCCGATATGCCCCTCATATAGGTTTTAATAGTCCTCATGAATGCCATAGGATTATCCTTGTAAAATCCTGAGAATTTGGGTATATTTTCCGCACTAACTGGTAGTTGTGATAAAGATACACTAGGTATATTGACCCCGTCTATTACTTTATCCTCCAGTTGTTTAATTGTATTCTCAAATGTAAGAGTATTGTCTTGTAATGTTAACATGGTATCAGTACAAGCACTATACTTATTTCTACAATCTTCCATTTTATAAGAAAGCTGTTGAAACTGTTCCTTATTTTCTTTTTCATCGTTCATTATCTTTATTTCTAGAGAATCTTTTTTATTCTCAACCTTATCAAGACCAATCTGTGTTTTGGCAGATCTATCATTGATTTCTTGAATCAAGAATTTACCTTTGTTCTCACATTTTGTCTCATTACTAGAGATTCCTTTCTTTAAACCTAATACTGATTGATCTAATTTTGTTTCTAGTTTAGAGTTTAATTCTAAATTTTCTTTTCTTAAAGCTATGAAGATTTTATCTATCTTTGAATTAATTTCCTCTTTATTCTCTTTTAATTTTAAATTATTTTCTCCAAACTTCTCTTCTAAATTTTGGTTCATACTTTTATTCAGATTGAAATTGTTTTCTTCTAACTTTTCTACTAAACTTTTATTCATACTGAAATTATTTTCTTCTAACTTTTGATTCATACTTTGATGATTATTTTCAATAGTGTTTAATAATTTTTGAAAAAGAGTTTCAAATTTGTGCTCACTAAATACACCACTAGTGTCCTGAGTTTGTATACTGTCTCCCATTGTTGAATCATCCTCTCTATCACCTTTTGATTCTTGTTTGTCTGATTCTGAATCAGAAAGTGTTTGACTAGGATTTCTATAATGTGTGAACTGTTTTGACTTTAAATCTAATTCGGTTTCAGGTTGTTGGCCTTTACCATTACCTTTACCTTTATTTTTATATGCCATGCTTCTTATTACTAAACTTACTTAATAATGAAACTATTGCTACTTAATTCTTATCCTTGTTTAAATAAGAAAATGTTGCAAAAAGATTATTTATACTATCCCTATATTGGACGTTAAATGAATATCTGTTGTTAATTAACAAAGAAAAATGAAATGCACTGCTGCACTAAATCGAGCATAAAATATATATATTGAACTGGTATTGAATATGAGACAACACCAGTCAAACACACACATAAACACACATTCACCCATTAACCACCTTTAATACATGCAACCATGCATACATCAGCGATGCTTAACATAGGACCCTTGTATAAGAGTATAGGTAAAAGTCCCTGAATAATAATGCAGATATTGCTAAAAAAACTAGTATATTCTGATAACCCAATTAAAATTTTGAATGTTAGAAAGCAAATTACCCCCACAATTAGAAAAACCAAACCAATGACTACTCTTTTCAGGAACCCCAATTGATACCCCCTTTATAGATACGTAATACTAGAATTAAATACTTAATTAATTTATTAAACAAATTAGTCTAATTCGTATAGTTACAATTAGCATATTTTTACAATACAATAATGATAAGTATAATTTTATTTAGGCAAATTAATAATTTAAAATGAATTTGACAACCATTACAAATGGTCAATTTTAATTTCAAGTTTTAACATTTACTAACACACTATGGCAATGTAAATTATTACCATTTTAAAGTTTGAATTCTTAAGATCAAAAAGTCACAAAAAGTTACAGGTCATAATTTAAAGCAAGGTTGATAGCCACGAAAGCATCATCCCAAGCAATGTTAAAATTAAAGCACATACATGACTAATTTCTAATTAAAAGTGCATAGCGAAAAACGAAAATAAACTAAAACATTTACCCCATAAACAATTTGTCAATTTACAATCATTGTAATAAACTATAAATCTATTAGATGCACAAAATCAATCTAAGCATCAATTTGTATTTGTATAATAATTCGCCATATTGATCGAATCATAATTAATTTCAGATATTTCATATACATAATTAAAGTTAATTTTAAATAAAACCAAACAGATACAAAGTTTATCAAGACTTATTTACGTTGAAATATTTCTCAGCGTCATATTTGTAAGTTGAGTCCAAATATTTAAATAAGTATATTGGATAATTTGACAGTTGTCAACATAGGTAAAATAAAAGTGTAAAAATACTAATTACAAGCAAAGTAGTTGAGATAAAAAAAGGTGTTGAACTGTTCATAAAAGAATATAGTTTCATGTAATAGCAATAATTCATAAATAAATTAAAAGACCATTTAGATATATCAATTCAAAAACTAACCACACTAATTTTTTATATAAATAAAAAGATTTGAAAAGATTGAAAGGTGAAAAGTTATTAAATGTATTTAAAAGTATAATTTGTGAAGGATAGGTTCTACCAAAAAGGCATTTTAAACCAAAATTTTGATATTTTAATTAATTTTATTAGCGTCCATGACGTCATCGAACATATGACAGTCGAAATGCTAAATTGGCCCTTTAAATTTTAAAAAATGTGTTCTTCGAATAGAAAACTAATTAAAATAATTTTATTGCACCGATTGAAAGACGAGAAAATTTAACTATTAAAAAACATTATTCCACTGATATTCCAAAATAAATTTGTCCATAATAAGACTTTGAATATAATTACCGTGTATGTTACCATGGAAACAACTCTAACAACAGACAATGTATATAAAAAGGCACATACGACGTAAATCGGCATTCATTTTTCGATTCATATTCATTCATGGTGATTTATCTTGATTCAATTCAGATTCATATTCATTTTTCGAATTCATGGTGGTTCATTTTTCGATTGATATTCAAATCCAGTGATTCATCGATACATCCTCCAAAAAGTAATTTTTCACGTGCGAGTTAAAAGTCACGTTGTGTGACCTTCCAAGTGACACAAGAAGGACACCCAATTGGAAACGTTCGCGCCTAGCAGTAATTCAAGGTCGAACTAATTAATTTGGAAAGCTGTAAAGGAAGAATAAATATTGGAAAGGTTACTACCCGTATCAACAAACCAAACGAGGTCAGGAATAATCCAGACACCCACTCACCTGACATCTGTTAATCCACACCGTAGAAGGACATTCCAACAATAGAAGGAGATCTCAAGGGAAACTTCGCAGTCCACCTGCCGTAGCAGCTATCAGAAACAGGACAATAGTCGCGACACACCTGGAAGTCCAACTCCAACTGCCCGAAACACCTGTTCTCCAACAAACAAGGAATTAGTAACATATCAAGGTACTAAGTTTATTTAAAGTTGAATGCACATTCCGTGCCAAAACTAGGTCAAACATATTGCAGTGACCTTGAGTTTGGTGGTAAATTGGAAATAAGCATAATCAAGATCACTTCAAGATTTAATTTAATTAATTTTTATTTTATTTATTTTTATCATGATGTGTATATAAATATCCATTATGTCAATATTTTGCCAAAATTTAATTTTTATTTACGTTAAATAATATAAGAATGTTATTATAATTTTTCTAAAAACTATAAGATTAGAATAAGCATAAAATGTTACGTGAAGTATAACAAGAAAGTGTTTCCCGCACGAAGAATACTGTGACCGGGAGAGATCGACCGTGTGGCCGGCGAAAACAATATTTTTCGCTAGATGCATTGGATGAGTCATGAACGTGTAAACAAGTTTATATTTACATATTTGTTTATCTTTTTGAAAAATTAGTAATGCGCTGGTTTCCCGAGTGGCGCAGCACTGCAGCTATGTATTTCTGGAGGTGGAATCGTATCTGCCGAACACAACCGGGCGTTTTGTGAAGAAAAATATCGATATAAGACCGGGACCGATGAGGAAACGGCGGAGTTGCTTGGTGTAAACCGCACTCAAAAGAGGAAAAAAGGAGAAGTAGGTGGAAACCTCTTCTTCCTCTTAAATGTTATATTAACTTAAAAGTTTATTCATGAATTTGAACTTAGAATAATTTTCAAAGAGATTTTTCGATACTTATAAAAATTTTAACAAGAATTAAAACTTGTAATATTTTCCGTAATAATTTTACTGTACTTATAGAATTTTCTAACCGAAGTGGAACTTAGAATAATTTTATGAATTAGATATCGTTTTTACTTTCTTATACGTAGTATAAGGAAGTATTGTGATGATGAACATTTTCGACCTCGAGATTTTTGCAGATGTCCACGTTTTGAGGTCCCCTGATACCAAAAAAGTGGTTTTTAAAAAATGTCTGTGTGTCTGTCTGTCTGTCTGTCTGTCTGTCTGTCTGTGACCACGATAGCGGTCAAACCGCTGGAGATGTCAATTCCAAATTTTGTATTTACGTGTATAATCTCCCTCTTGAGATCTGATTAGTTTTTCAGTAAAATCGGTAGACCGGAAGAAGCAGTTTACTTCAGTGAAAAAATCGAATTTTGCCAATATTTCGTCAAATACTAAGTTTATACAAATTTATAAAGAATTCATATGTACTTAAAATTAAAATTGAGAACAATTTTATTTAAAAAGTTTTTCGAAATTCCTACCGGAAGTAGGTCTTTTACTCTTATCGAAAATCGTTTTTTTGCGAATATTTCGCAAATCATGCTCTTTAGACAGGTACGTTACGGGTATTAAAGTATTTAGAACATAATTTCCAATATCCTTTGTATAAAAAAAATTTCAAAATTCGGACCGGAAGTATCACTCTTTCTCTTACCGAATAACGACTTTTTGCAAATATGTCGTAAATTATGCATTCTATATATATTTATTTAGAGTACAAAAGTATTTAGAATTGGATTTGCAATATTTTTTGTATATATGAAATTTCAAAATTCGGACCGGAAGTAGCACTTTTATTCTTAGCGAGTAGCACTTTTTTTTCGAATATCTTGCAAAGTATGCATTCTATAGCGATTTATTAAGAGAATGAAAGTACTTAGAATAGGATTTTGAATAAGTTTTGTATACAAAAATTCTTAAAATTGTATAGTTTGAAACGCTCACACGTATAAGAAAGTCGTGTGGTGGCCACACCTCATTTTTTACTTTCTTATACGTAGTATAAGGAAGTATTGTGATGATGAAAATTTTCGACCTCGAGATTTTTGCAGATGTCCACGTTTTGAACTCCCCTGATACCGAAAAAGTGGTTTTTGAAAAATGTCTGTGTGTCTGTGTGTCTGTGTGTCTGTGTGTCTGTCTGTCTGTCTCTCTCTGTGTGTGTGTGTGACCATGATAGCGGTCAAACCGCTGTAGATATCAATTCCAAATTTTGTATTTACGTGTATAATCTCCCTCTTGAGATCTGATTAGTTTTTCAGTAAAATCGGTAGACCGGAAGTAGCAGTTTACTTCAGCGAAAAAATCGAATTTTGACAATATTTCGTCAACTATTAAGTTTAAACAAATTTTTAAAGAATTCATATATACTTAAAATTGAAATTGAAAATAATTTTATTTAAAAAGTTTTTCGAAATTCCAACCGGAAGTAGGTCTTTTACTCTTATCGAAAATCAGTTTTTTGCGAATATTTCGCAAGTCATGCTTTTTAGACAAGTACGTTACGGGTATAAAAGTATTTAAAACATAATTTTCAATATCTTTTGTATAAAAGAAATTTCAAAATTCAGACCGGAAGTACCACTTTTACTCTTATCGAATAACGATTTTTTGCAAATCTGTCGTAAGTTATGCATTCTATATATATTTATCAAGAGTACAAAAGTATTTCGAACTGAATTTGCAATATTTTTTGTATATATGAAATTTCAAAATTCGGACCGCAAGTAGCACTTTTACTCTTAGCGAGTAGCACTTTTTTGATAATATCTTGCAAAGTATGCATTCTATAGAGATTTATTAAGAGAATAGAAGTACTTAGAATAGGATTTTGAATAATTTTTGTATAAAAGAATTCTTAAAATTCTATAATTTGAGACGCTCATACGTATAAGAAAGTCGTGTGGTGGCCACACCTCATTTTTTACTTTCTTATACGTAGTATAAGGAAGTATTGTGATGATGAAAATTTTCGACCTCGAGATTTTTGCAGATGTCCACGTTTTGAGGTCCCCTGATACCAAAAAAGTGGTTTTTAAAAAATGTCTGTCTGTCTGTCTGTCTGTCTGTCTGTCTGTCTGTGACCACGATAGCGGTCAAACCGCTGGAGATATCAATTCCAAATTTTGAATTTACGTGTATAATCTCCCTCTTGAGATCTGATTAGTTTTTCAGTAAAATCGGTAGACCGGAAGTAGCAGTTTACTTCAGTATAAAAATCGAATTTTGCCAATATTTCGTCAAATACTAAGTTTATACAAATTTATAAAGAATTCATATGTACTTAAAATTAAAATTGAGAACAATTTTATTTAAAAAGTTTTTCGAAATTCCTACCGGAAGTAGGTCTTTTACTCTTATCGAAAATCGGTTTTTTGCGAATATCTCGCAAGTCATGCTTTCTAGGCAGGTACATTACGAGTATAAAAGTATTTACATGAAAATTTTAAATATCTTTTGTATAAAAAAAATTTCAAAATTCGGACCGGAAGTACCACTTTTACTCTTACCGAATAGCGGTTTTTTGCAAATATGTCGTAAATTATGCATTCTATATATATTTATTAAGAGTACAAAAGTATTTAGAGTTGAATTTGCAATATTTTTTGTATACATGAAATTTCAAAATTCGGACCGGAAGTAGCACTTTTACTCTTAGCGAGTAGCACTTTTTTTCGAATATCTTGCAAAGGATGCATTCTATAGCGATTTATTAAGAGAATGAAAGTACTTAGAATAGGATTTTGAATAATTTTTGTATAAAAAAATTCTAAAAATTGTATAGTTTGAAATGCTCATACGTATAAGAAAGTCGTGTGGTGGCCACACCTCATTTTTTATTTGGAGTTTTACTTACATTGAGACTTGTAATTTATTTTGGAAATAATTATTTATGTTAGGAACAGTTTTATTGAATTGAAACTTTGAATTCTTTTTTATTTTCTAGGATGTTTTGTTTTATATGTAGGGTTATTACACCATGCATTATGATAAAGCATTTTAGTGACTGTAATGATCAAATTGAATAGCATAATAATTTTTTTTTATATAAAGATTTTTCTATACTATTTTATTTACCAGATTAGAAGATTTGTGGTTAATAATTTTATTTTTTGTATATATAGAATAATTGTACGGTGATCAAGATTTTCTTTGATATATTTATATATGATGGATGAATTTAAAGCTATGTACGAAGAATTAAGGTGATTTAATAATGTTTGTTATAAATGTGTGTATAGTGTTGTACAAATTTTTCTTGAGTGGTGTTTTGTATTGGAATCTCAGAGTGAGGTAAAGTTTTATTTTATAATTTCTCACATATTTAGTTTTATTTTATTATATATATATATTTTTTATATGTATATCAAGTATATTTTATAGTGCTTGTGTGTTTGATATTAACGTGTTGGGTAATAGATCAGGGTTGTATGCGATGAATTAAGTAGTTGTTTAATTCATAGCATGGAGTCCTGGTGAATCCTTAAAACACGAATTAGTCTTGGTGGTACTGTGTTGGGAGCGAGAACAGGCGCCAGGCAGAACTAATCAGGGCTGAGTTAATTAATTAAATGCACAGAATTTTTTTTTATTATTCTATTAAATATAAAATTTATATATATGCCTTAAGGGGTGAGCACAAGTAGTGTATGTTCGGGTTGTGTCCAACGAGTTGAAAAGCATACTCGTAAGGTGGAACTTCGGGGTACCTACCAGTGTGAATTTGCTTTCTGATGGTACTGTCTTGGGAGCGAGCAAATGCGCCAGGCAGGACTAATTAGGGCAAAGCCATTTCCTTGGGTACAGTACAACTCGTCACCAGTCCTAATCCGCAATAAAAGTAACAGGCCAACTCATCACTGCAAAATACAGGTACTTTTAAATCCACCCTCCAGGGATAGGTGAACTCATCACCCGCCTGGATAATCCGATTAACGGTAAAATTTTAGATTAGTAAGATTGAGAATAACGGTAATTAACGGTATAATTTTAGACAACTAAGATTGAGAATAAATCATATATAAGGGTTGGGGACAATTTTTGTCATTTTATTTACGATTGTAGAGATGACCACTTTAATAATAGATTTTATATTGAGTCAGCGTGGACAGAAAATGCTCGTTATAAATGATTATAAATTTCAAAAACGTAAAGTGTTAAAAGGTGAAAAAATATTGTGGACTTGCACTGTGAAAGGCTGTTCAGCAAAGTGTCATACAGGAGGTAAGTTTAATTATACGCATATACTACTATATTACTTAAACTGTATATTTTTCTCATTTTACAAAATATATATGTTTTATATTAAATATTTCCGTATGCTTATCTATTATTCTTTTAATATTTGGGTATTGTCAGATGGTACAGGGTAGTCATTTTGAACAGTTAGTGTAAATGTAATTTAAAAAGTGTTATTACTATGTTTATTTTTGTGTTTGTTGTTACTGTTAGAGTTTTTTTCTAATTAATCTATTTTATTTTAATGTACTTATTAACTTTGAAATTTTAAATTTCTATTTATTATTACCTTAGGAATATTAACTCCAAAAGAATCCAGTGATGTCCACAGTGTAAAGCAACAATAGTTAGTAATGCATTATGTAATGTGTAAATGCAAATTTTCGGCCAGGCAGTTAGTAAATATATTAATATATTTACTAACAGAATAAATATAAGTTACTTATTTTGTCTTTGTTTAAAGGAGCGGATGACGTAGTTTGGTACGAGTTAAATCATAATCATGACCCAGATGTACAGAAATTAAGCAGGCAAGCCATCAATAATTCATGCAAGAGGAAGGCAGTGGGTGATTTGTGCGAAAGACCAGCGAAAATCATCAATTTGGAAATTGCTCGTTCTACGTATAAGACGAACGTCAGCACGAAGGACATCGGTTTAATTAGACACAACATCAACCGAAATCGCACGAACATCATGCCGACCAACCCAAAGAACATCGTTGAAGTCCACAAAGTTTTGAGTAGTATAGAACTGAAAACCGATCGACAGGAATGTTTTCTTTTGGACGACGATTCTGTAAATCATATCATCATATTTGGTTGTTTTTCAAATTTAAAATGTTTGTCAGAAGCCGACACTTATTATATGGACGGAACATTTAAATATGCTCCTAGATTCTTCTTCCAACTATTTACTATTCATAGCATACGCAATGGTCATTACATACCACTCATATTTTGCCTCCTTCCGAATAAATGTACCCAAACATATATCAAAACGTTCGAAAATTTAAAAAAGGCATCAGAAGCATTTAATTTCCTCTTAAGTCCGCGTAGAATAATTTTAGACTTTGAACAATCTATTCATAGCGCCGTCAATCGTGTTTGGCCTTCTGCCTCTATATTTGGATGTCGTTTTCACTTAGCTCAGAGTTGGTACAGAAAAATCCAGCAATTGGGATTGGTATCTATTTATAAACAGTCTCACTCAAACGCAAAGTGGCTTCATCACCTGTTTGGATTGCCTTACCTTCATCCTCTAAAAGTCAGCGAATGTTATGTAAATGATTTTATGGCTTATCTACCTTCTACAGATGCTTTTAGTAGAATGTCTGATTATTTAGTTGATAATTATATTAAGGAAGATGCTACTTTCCCTCCATCATTATGGGCGTCCAATTCGAGCCATTTAGACTTGACAACAAATCCATGCGAATCGTTCCATGCCCACTTTTCAAACGCCTTTTACCATACTCACCCAAATATAAATATTTTTATACAAACCCTATTAACAGTACAGACTCATATATATATTAAAATACAAAGCATACATATTCCAGCTGTTGTGAAAACACGAAGGGTTAGGGAAGCTGAATTGTTCTTGCAAGAAAAGTTGTGTCAGCAAAAAGAGGGAATAATATCAGATTATGAATTTGTGAAACTTGTATCGCATAGATATAAAATGTCAAAATAAACTGATTTGTATGTATATAATAATTACCAATTAAATATAAAGCATTCAATAAAATGTGTTTCCACCAATTCTCGCTTATTTACTTACTAATTTTAATTACTATTATAGGTGGTAAGTAGCCTTTCAAAAACGTAAATTGTTAAAGATGACAAAATATTGTGGAGTTGCAGTGTGAAAAGCTGTTCAGCAAAGTGGCGTACAGGAGGTAAGTTTAATTATACGCATATACTACTATATTCCGGACTTAAATTATGTATTTGTCTTCTTTTACAAAAATATATGTGTTTATACTAAATACGGATTACTTGGTGATGAGTTGGCCTATCTGTGGTGTTGAATTCACCGGTCGGTATCTCATGCCGGTGATGAGATGGCCTATCATTAATACCTACAAAATTTGCTACGGATTACTTGGTGATGAGTTGGCGCCCGCCCATTTCCTTAATGTTTATACTTTTTGTAAATAATAAATCGCGTGATTTTGGGTTATTCATATTCCAGTACAATTCACACTATGCAATAAATTTTATTTTATTAAAGATGTTGATTGTTTACATGTATCTTTGACGAATATAAATCATGATAATCACGTTTATTTTTTTTTAAAAAAATATAATTTTTTTTTCTTTTCGATGTTATGCTTTCATTAATTATAATTTCTTTATTATTTTGACTATTTGATCATGATATGTGTGATTTTATATGATATTTTTGAAATATTAAATTTTTGTAAATATATATTTGTGTAATTTAAAATTTCTCTTTACTTTCTTTTAATAAATTAGATAAGATTTATTTTGTATTTTATTTTCTTTACCTGACCTGGTGATAATTAAAGAGCATTCAAATTGATTGGAGAATTTATTTATATTTTCTGCCCCTGAGAGAACATTTTCTTTAGTCATTCTAAACTGAGCTAGTTAAATGTAAAATTGCCTAACCTACTATTTAGCAGAAAATTTGTTGAATCTTAGTCTAGCATAAGGCCTAGCACTAGGATGCATGCTTGATTCTTACTTACTTATTGATTGAATAATTTAAATTATTTTTATATAAATCTCAAATTGCAAGAGTCACAGCATATATATTTGGCGCCCAACGTGGGGCGATGTTACATTCACATTTCCATATTATATATTTGGCGCCCGATGTCGTGGGGCAATTTTACATTTACATTTCAAATATATTTACAATTTATTAGCAATTTCACATTTCCATATTATTCATATGATGCCCAATGTTCATGGTGTAAAATTGCCGTTCCATATTATACTCTATAAAAGCGAGCGGCCGTTTCGTGTTAATTTCTTGAGAAAAGACGGCTTAACCGAATCACCATGGTAACCGATCGGACGGCTCAAAATGGACGAAAATTGGATGCACGGGGCGCAGTACTCGTCCCTGGATACGCGAAATTAAAAGTTGTCTCTTTGTTTGGGCGTTCGGGGCATCTTTAAATTTCCGGTCGACGGAGAGATTTTCCTTTTTATCGGAGCGTGCAGAGAGATATCCGGCGTCAAAGAGGACCGTGCAAAAGTCGGTATTCCGGCGTGGCGAACAAATTCTGACAAACGGAGCTGGCGGACGGAAAATTCACGTGAAACACGATGAAAATCGCTAGAAACGTCAAACTGACAGGCAAACTGAGTGGTAATCCGCATGTTCACATTTAAGCGTGAAATACGAAATTTTGAAGGTCGCGAGGGTCCAACAAGACCCGCGGTTTTAACAAACGGGCTTTTCGGCATCTTCTACATGCTTATTTCGAGTCGACAGACGCACGCAACCAAGGGCATGAGCACTTTCAAATTCGTTTGCACGTGGATTTGGTAAGAAAAATGGCCGAAATACGTCACAGATTCAATGTGCATGTGATGTACTACGGTCGGGCGAAAAATATCAGATTAATGTATCCGGCCCGACGAGTTCGGCATCTCAATCTCGACATAATGCACCCGCTTGACTTAGCATTTCTATAGATATACAGGTTGATTGTTCGGTTAATGATTATATACATATTTGAATTATTAAAATGCGTTAATTCCAGAACGCGCACGCACAGTTTCCTTAATAGGGAAAACGATTGCTTTTAACATTTATGTGCCCTTATGACATAATTCTATTTAAACGATTACGCAAACGTGCACAGTGGGCGGAGCTGGCTGAAATCAATTTCTCTCTCTTTTGATTAAAAGTAAAATTAGGCACTTGGGAGTTTTTACGGTCGCCCATCACTGATTCAAATGTCAGAAGAAAACAAAATGGCCGAAGGATTTTTTGAAAATTGACGTACGAATGTGAAATCTTGGATACGGAGGTGTCTTATGTGGCCGATCACAAATCCAAAGTCAAAAAAATAAGACGGCCGAAAAGTTTTTTGAAAATTGACGTATGCATGCGAAATTTTAGATACGGGGGTGTGCGCGGACGCCGATTACAAATCCATAGTCAAAATGTCAAAAAAAAACAAAATGGCGGACATTTTTTGAAAATTGACGTATGAACGTGAAATTTTAGATACGGGGGTGTGTGCGGACGCCGATTACAGATCCAAAGTCAAAATGTCAAAAAAAAACAAAATGGCGGACGGTTTTTGGAAAATTGACGTATGAATGTGAAATTTTAGATACGTGGGTGTGTGCGGACGCCGATTACAAATCCATAGTCAAAATGTCAAAAAAAAACAAAATGGCGGACGGGTTTTTTGAAAATTGACGTATGAACGTGAAATTTTAGATACGGGGGTGTGTGCGGACGCCGACTACAAATCCATAGTCAAAATGTCAAAAAAAAAAATGGCGGACGTGTTTTGTGAAAATTGACGTATGAACGTGAAATTTTAGATACGGGGGTGTGTGCGGACGCCGATTACAAATCCATAGTCAAAATGTCAAAAAAAAAACAAAATGGCGGACGGGTTTTTTGAAAATTGACGTATGAACGTGAAATTTTAGATACGGGGGTGTGTGCGGACGCCGATTACAAATCCATAGTCAAAATGTCAAAAAAACAAAATGGCGGACATTTTTTGAAAATTGACGTATGAACGTGAAATTTTAGATACGGGGGTGTGTGCGGACGCCGATTACAGATCCAAAGTCAAAATGTCAAAAAAAAAACAAAATGGCGGAAGTTTTTTTGAAAATTGACGTATGAATGTGAAATTTTAGATACGGGGGTGTCTCAGGTCACCGATCACGAATCCAAAGTCAAAATGTCAAAAAAACAACATGGCAAATGTAATATGGCGGAAAGGTTTGTCGAAAAGGGCTTGGATCTGAGCACATTCTTCCTTGGTAACTTTAACATGTTTTATGTTTAACATTAAATTATCATTCTCGCTCTTCAGTGTTCAGTGTAACGGTTTGTGTAACGAAGTAAAGAAAAGTTCTAAATAATATATACGATTGGCATCACTAAATTTATGTATATACAGCACTGGTTCAAAAGTTTATAAAATCGGACTTTCTAAAAAACGTCATGACAGTGATCGCGTTCTACGGGAAACGGTAATTGCAGACAAATTTGTGTTGCTTGGATGACAAACTTCAAAAGGTTATTATGATTAATGTCAAAAGGTGTATTTATAAGTCTCGAAATGGGATGTGTAGGTAGGATACTTGACAGGTAAAATTTTGCAATATCTCACATTTAATGTCCTTAAATTATTGGCGCATGTTTCTTTAAAGATGACATAATATTTGAATGTAACCTTCCACATTAAAACGCCCTAACAACTACAACGGCAAATTTAGACGTATTTTTAATTATTTATATTATTGCACTGTATTAGTTGATTAAATTCAATTAAGGGCCGGTTTTTCCAATTCCGATTAAAATGCCGATTAGCGTACTCATTAAGTAAAATACGGGATAGTACGTTTTTGCTAAAACCGGTTGGCGCTAATCATTGATTAAGAACGTTATTACATGAAGATATTTTAACCGGTGTTTTACCAAACCTGATAAAATATTAAACAGTTACTTACACGTGCGCATAACCTAGGAGATTTGGATTTTTATTAGTATTGACTGCGATTATGTTTTCTTGTGCATTTGTAAATAATAATTATTTTTATTAGTGATTTAGTAATTGTATTGCTTCTTCTATACATGAAATTAACAGTATACTCAAAAATAAAAACATAATATTGAATATGTGTAACTTTTAGCTCTCTACGGAAATATTTGTGTTTTGGAAGCTTTTTAATTCTGTTACATTTCCGGGACTTTATGTCAGTTGCTAAAAATTCTAAGTATTTGTAAAAATTTATAATTTTAGATGAATATATTTTAGACTCTCTCTGATATGCCATTAACATATTAAAACTACATATAAAAGTTACATGTGAAATTGAAAACATTGAAGAAATTCTACAGAAGCTGGCAGGTGCTTATGCAGACAATGTATAAAGTACTCTCGATTTAATTGGGTTCGGATGAATAGTGTGTTCGTTAACGTGTAGTTAAATTTTAAAATAATAATTATAATTGGCACTACAAAAATCGCACCGATTCCTCCAGAACATAACATTTTGTAAGTCAAAATTATGGAAACACGGTTTTCTCAATCAACCTTCTTTGATTTAGGAAATTTAGACAAAGAACCAGTTAAAACGTATAGTTTTTAGTAAACAGTTGGGATATGATCTTTCAATCAAAGTTTCTGGCCTTATTCATCCTACAGAAATTTAGTGCAAGTTAAATTGTCTGAAATATGGCAGTTGAAATTGCAATATCTTACACTGTTAGAATATAATTGATAATACAGTTTATGACCGCAGATGCAAGTCTTTTCTTTTCCAACAAACTGTTCCTATAGTTCAGTCGCTCTCTCAACCGACATGCGCTACTAAATTAAAATGACGTCAAATATTAGTTGTTGCAAAATTTTACCTGTCATGTAATATAACCTACAAAATACATTTCAGGACTGTCATAAATAATAATATTTGTACACCTTTTGACATTTGTTATAATTCTCATCTAAACATTTTAAAACAGTACAGCCAAATGTTATGTAAAATATAGGTGTAGGAAAGTAATATTTAATACCTTTATTTATAATATTTAATTTGTAACTGGCTTTCATGTAATAGTATTTTACTATGGGAAGGTATACATCCTGAAATATTGATTAATTATTTTAAATTTATCATTTTGAAATTGTTCCGGCCAATCGAAATTTGTAGTGGTATTGAATCGTCGTCTTTAGTTCGTACTTTTGCCGAGTCCGTTGCCAAGACGACTCGACTGTATTTTTATAACTTTTTTTCTGTGACTGGAAAAGTTTGACATTTTATCTTTCTTAACAGGTAACAAAATGTCACTTTATAAGCCGAGAAAAAAAGTACTCATTGTTTTCCCCAGAAAAAAATTAGTACTTTTACTTTCTTATACGTAGTATAAGGAAGTATTGTGATGATGAAAATTTTCGACCTCGAGATTTTTGCAGATGTCCACGTTTTGAGGTCCCCTGATACCAAAAAAGTGGTTTTTAAAAAATGTCTGTGTGTCTGTGTGTGTCTGTGTCTGTGTGTGTGTGTGTGTGTGTGTGTGTGTGTGACCACGATAGCGGTCAAACCGCTGTAGATATCAATTCCAACTTTTGTATTTACGAATATAATCTCCCTCTTGAGAACTGATTAGATTTTGAGCAAAATCGCCAGACCGGAAGTAGTAGTTTACTTCAGTGAAAAAATTGAATTTTGCAAATATTTCGTCAATTACTAAGTTTAAACAAATTTATAAAGGATTCAAATGTACTCAAAATTAAATTTGAGCAAAATTGTGTTAATAAAGTTTTTCGAAATTCCTACCGGAAGTAGGTCTTTTACTCTTATCGAAAATCAGTTTTTTGCGAATATCTCGCAAGTCATGCTTTCTAGGCAGGTACATGACGAGTATAAAAGTATTTAGAATGTACTTTTAAATATCTTTTGTATAAAAAAAATTTCAAAATTCAGACCGGAAGTACCACTTTTACTGTTATCGAATAGCGATTTTTTGCAAATATGTCGTAAATTATGCATTCTATATATATTTATGAAGAGTGCAAAAGTATTTAGAGTTAGATTTGGAATATTTTTTGTATAAATGAAATTTCAAAATTCGGACCGGAAGTAACACTTTCATACGTATAAGAAAGTCGTGTGGTGGCCACACCTCATTTTTTTTTCGGATATGTAAGAACACGGACATTTAATTTTAATATATTTTATTATACAAAAAGTTGCATTTACTTATGTATGCCAATAGCACCGTCTCCGAGAAAGAACTGCATTTCTTTTTCACCTTCCAATCAAAATGACTAAAAATCAACCTAAGTTCGCAAATTTTTAAAACCAAACACAAAATTAAATTGACAAATATTTGAATACTTTACAGGTTTCCTTAGCAACGCAGGTGTAATGCTGCTATAAGTACAACAGCCTACCAATTTAAAACTTCAAATGTCACATCGATTGATTTTCTGAGTCTTCTTTATCATTATAAAATCGTCGTTTTTCCTGTCACAGAAAAATATAGTGTATTAGACACGGGAAAAAACATTAGATTTCAGCTCTCGGTATTTTGTCATTATCTCGAGCTAAAAGCTAATACTTCTTTCCCTTGTATAATAAATAACTTTTATTACAGGTCATATGTAATAATAGAAAATATAAGGAACGTATATAAATGCAATGTTATGAGACCCAAAGTAACTTTTGCCGTTTACACGTCCTTGCTTGAATTTCTTCAGGTTGACATTTTCAAATTTTGGAGTTAGGAGATACCAATAATTTAGAAAATATTTATTACCTTCCTCGCTCTTGAGTGTGTACCGGTTTGTATAAAAAACAATTCGAGAAGAATTTTAAATAAAATATACAATTGGCTTCACAAAATTTATGTATGTACAGGGGTGCTTCAAAAGTTTATAAAACTGGACATTCTAAAAAGTGTCATGAGATTGATCGCTTTTTACAGAAAAGGCGCTTTAATAGGGCTTACATTTAAAACTTAATAAAAGAGCACAAAACAATAATAAAAGTAGAAAGCCCAAGTTTTAAGGCTTCTACTTTTATTATTGTTTTGTGCTCTTTTATTAACGATAGTGGATTTCGAAAAGGTTGACAGGATTTTACACTTTCGGATCAAAATAGTATTGTAAACTGTCTTAATAAAAATGTTGAGCTTTTTGATCTTATTGTATCTTTGAATACTTTAACATTAAATTACCTCTCTCGCTCTTGAGTGTGTACCGGTTTGTGTCAAGAACAGTTCGAGAAGAATTTTAAATAGAATATTCTATTGGCTTCACAAAATTTATGTATGTACAGAGGTGCTTCAAAAGTTTATAAAAATGGACATTCTAAAAAGCGTCATGAGAGTGATCGCTTTTTACAGCCAAGGCGCTTCAATAGGGTTTACATTTAAACCTTTGGCTTTTTACCAGTGGCGGCTGCTGCAGGGAGGGCAACGGGGCACTGCCCCCCCCCCCGTGACAAATTTCTTTTAACAGATAAATTAATTATAAATACCTAATTTGTATGTAATTTTTCTGATTTATTTGATGACAAATAATATGTTTTTGAAAGTAACAGTCCGTCATTTCAGCGCGTTTAAAAATCGCCGTCTGGCGTAGGCTCCGGGGCATCTCGCGCGACTGCCCCGTCTGTATTAGAAATCGAGCGATGAAACTGGCGCAGATAGCGCGCGTATAATATATAGGCGGCGGGGCACTACTCTATGGTGCCGGGTCCGGTTGGCGGTCCAGTATGTAATTTACAGCGGTGAGTGTATGTTGTAATTTCTATCGGTGCAAATGCAACTATGGATTGCGTTAGTAACATTAAGACAGAATTAAAAAATCTAGGTCTCCCTAGATCAGATTTATTGATTAAACTAGAAGATAACAATTTGAAATCAACAGAAGCTCTTAGAGTTTATCAGACTGGTTGTGTGGGTGTTATGTGCAAAATGCTTTTTTCTAATTCGGTGCTATAAAGTTCACTTTACGATATCCGTTTTGGTTGCAAAAGTATTTCTTTATCGCACGCTAATTTTGTTGTTTTGACGTTGGTAACAAAAAAGAAATGGAACCAAATTATATTTAAATGTCAAAATGTAAGCCTTTAATGTAACAAACATGTGCAATAGAAGTTGTACAAAGAATAAAAAGCACTCATGCTAAGATTTTATTTACTAATTAACAATATAAATTGTTAACCAGAGTTGGATGATAAGTTTTCTGATGATACTATTGTAATTTACTTCCAAGGTTGAATAGTACAACTGATATAAAAGTTTGTTTTTGATAATATGTCGAGACTATGTTGGCGAAAGATTTTGTAAATTGTTTTCTGCTATTTTGCGAATCTCTGGGGGCGTGCAATAAAAACGTTTTCTAGAAATACCATGCGGGAAAGCAGACTATGTGCCTTAGCAATGTGTTCCATTGAAAAACAATTACTGACATCAACACCAAATTTCAAAGAATGAGTTATTAATCATTTTGCTGATCGTAAGGAACGGCGGATGGATTTTATTTTCAAACAAGTTAATTAAATAGCATATTGAGTTTATTTTTTGTCTATACTTAATTTTTGATATTAAACACTCAGACTCCCGGTGCCCTCCCGTCCCAAAAAATCACGGGCCGCCATGCTTTTTACTTTTATTATTATTTTGTGCTCTTTTATTAACGATAGTGGATTTCGAAAAGGTTGACAGACTTTTACACTTTCGCATAAAAATAGTATTGTAAACTGTCTTTGGATACTTTAACATTAAATTACCTCTCTCGCTCTTGATTGTGTACCGGTTTGTGTCAAAAACAGTTCGAGAAGAATTTTAAGTAAAATATCCTATTGGCTTAACAAAATATATGTGTATACAGAGGTGTTTCAAAAGTTTATAAAAGTGGACATTCTAAAAAGCGTCATGCCAGTGATCGCCTTTTACAGGAAAGGCGCTTCAATAAGGCTTACATTTAAAACTTGGGCTTTTTACTTTTATTATTATTTTGTGCTCCTTTATTAACGTTAGTGGATTTTTAAAAGGTTGACAGGCTTTTATACTTTCACATCAAAATAGTATTGTAAACTGTTTTAATGAACAGGTTGGGCTTTTTGATCTCATTGTGTCTTTGGATACCTTAACATGACTTATGTTTAAAATTAAATTACTTTTCTTGCTCTTGAGTGTGTACCGGTTTGTGTTAAAAACAGTTCGAGAAGAATTTTAAATAAAACGTCCTATTGGCTTAACAAAGTATATGAATATGCAGGGGTACTTCAAAGGTGTATAAAAGTGAACATTCTAACAAGCGTCATGCCAGTGATCGCTTTTTACAGGACAGGCGCTTCAATTTAATACTTGGGCTTTTTATTTTTATTATTATTTTGTGCTCCTTTATTAACGATAGTGGATTTCAAACAGATTGACAGGCTTTTAGACTATCACATCAAAATAGTATTGTACACTGTCTTAATAAAAATGTTACGCGTTTTGATCTCATTGTGTCTTTAGATACTTTAACATGACTTATGTCCTTTCTCGCTCTTGAGTGTGTACCGGTTTATGTCAAAAACAGTTCGAGAAGAATTTTAAATAAAATATCCTATTGGCTTAACAAAATATATGTATATACAGGGGTGCTTCGAAAGTTTATAAAAGTAGACATTCTAAAAAGCTTCTTTTTACAGGAAAGGCGCTTCAATAGGGCTTAAATTTAAAACTTGGGCTTTTTACATTTATTATTATTTCGTGCTCCTTTATTAACGATAGTGGATTTTAAAAAGGTTGACAGGCTTTACACTTTCACATCAAAATAGTATTGTCTTAATGAACATGTTGGGCTTTTTGATCTCATTGTGCTTTTGGATACCTTAACATGACATGTTTAAAATTAAATTACCTTTCTCGCTCTTGAGTGTGTACTGGTTTGTGCTAAAAACAGTTCGTGAAGAATTTTAAATAAAATATACAATTGGCTTCACAAAATATATGTATACACAGGGGTGCTTCAAAGGTGTATAAAACTGGACATTCTAATAAGCGTCATGCCAGTGATCGCTTTTTACTGGAAAGGCGCTTCAATTTAAAACTTGGGCTTTTTACTTTTATTATTATTTTGTGCTCCTTTATTAACGATACTGGATTTCAAAAAGGTTGACAGGCTTTTACACTTTCACATCAAAATAGTATTGTACACTATCTTAATAAAAATGTTGCGCTTTTTGATCTCATTGTGTCTTTGGATACTTTAACATGACTTATGTTTAACATTAAATTACCTTTCTCGCTTTTGAGTGTGTACCGATTTATGTCAAAAACAGTGCGAGAAGAATTTTATATAAAATATCCTATTGGCTTAACAAAATATATGTATAGACAGGGGTGCTTCAAAAGTTTATAAAAGTTATCATTTTAAAAAGCATTTTTTACAGGAAAGGCGCTTCAATAGGGCTTAAATTAAAAATTTGGGCTTCTTACTTTAATTATCATTTTGTGCTTTTTTCTTAACGACAGTAGACTTCGAAAAGGTTGACACTCTTTTCCACTACACATCAAAATAGTATTGTAAACTGTCTCGATGAAAATGTTGTGCTCTTTGAGCTCATTGTTTCTTTGGATACATTAACATGACTTATGTTTAACATAAATTTACTTTTCTCGCTCTTGAGTGTGTACCGGTTTGTGTAAAAAATCGTTCGAGAAGAATTTTAAAGAAAATATACTATTGGCCTCAAGAAATATATGTATATACAGGAGTGCGTCAAAAGTTAATAAAATCGGACATTCTAAAAGGCGTCATGACAGTGATTGCTTCTTACAGGAAACTATGAAAAAGCTGTAAGCGGACGCGAAAAGAGCGATTCCAACTAAAAGAGATTGACTGACCCGCTGTAAGCAGAGTACCTGCTGTAAGCGGAGGACCCGTTGTAAGCGGAGGACCCGCTGTAAGCGGACGTTAGAGCTAGTCATATATAATAATAGCGCACAGACCTCTGTTGTTAATCGCCTTAGTTGAAAGAGCTTAACCGAGCATTTTCGAAACTATCAAAATAGAAAAAAGTCGACAAATCTTTGCAGAAAACTCCTCTCTGGATATGGGGAATTAAAGGCTGTGTTTTGGGCTGGGCCTAGGGGTGACATTGAATTTCCGGTGGACGGAGAGATTTTGCTTTTTAGTGGAGTGTGTGCAGAGATATCGTCCGTTGAAGAGGAGCGTGCATTCCATTTTGTAACAGAAAAATGCTTACGTTTTGACCGTTCCCGTGACAAGCGATAAAAATCTCTAGAAACGTCAAACTGACATCAACCTAGTTGTGTCCACAGATTCATTTTTAAGCGTGAAATACGAAATTTTGAAGGTTGCGAGCGCCCAACAAGACCCGAGGTATTAAAGAACGGGCGTCTCAGGACCTTTTACATGCTTATTTCGAGTCGACAGTCGCACGCAAAAAAGGGCACGAGCACTTTCAAATTCGTTTGCAGAAGCATTTAGTCAGAAAAATGGCCGATTCAACGTGCTATGTATCAATGCATTCCGGACGGGCGAAAAATATAATCAGATTCTCATGTGCACTGCCGATCAATGTATTACGGTCCGGTGAATGTTCGCCATCTTCATATCTCCACACAATACATAACGGTCCCGCTTGATTTAATATTTTCAACTATACAGGAGCTGTAGATTAATATTTTGATAATGATTTGAATTAAAATACGTTAATTCCAGAACGCGTATGTCCCGTTTCCTTAATGGGGAAAAGGATTGCTTTTAACATCGATGTGCCCTTATGTAATAATTTTATTTAATCGATTTCGCATACATGCAGAGTGGGTGGAGCTAGCTGAAATTAATTTCTCTCTTCTGATTACAGTAAAAGTCGGCACTTGGGAGTTTTTGTGGTGTCATTGATCACGTATCCAAAGTCGAAATGTCAAAAAAAAACAAAATGGCCGAAGGATTTTTTGAAAATTTTGACGTATAAATGTGAAATTTTATATACGGGGGTGTCTTAGGTCACCGATCACGAATCCATACTCAAAATGTCAAAAAAAAAACAAAATGGCGGAAGATTTTTTGAAAATTGACGTATGAATGTGAAATTTTAGATACGAGGGTTTTGGGGGTCGCCGATCACGATTCCAAAGTCAAAATGTCAAAAAAAACAAAATGGCGGAAGATTTTTTGAAAATTGACGTACGAACGTGAAATTTTAGATACGGGGGTTTTGGGGGTCGCCGATCACGATTCCAAAGTTAAAATGTCAAAAAAAAAAACCGGCGGAAGATTTTTTGATGAAATTTTAGATACGGGGGTTTTGGGGGTCGCCGATCACGATTCCAAAGTCAAAATGTAAAAAAAAAACAAAATAGCGGAAGATTTTTTTGAAAATTGACGTACGAACGCGAAATTTTAGATACGGGGGTTTTGGGGGTCGCCGATCACGATTCCAAAGTTAAAATGTCAAAAAAAAAACAAAATGGCGGAAGATTTTTTGAAAATTGACATATGAAAGTGAAATTTTAGATACGGGGGTTTTGGGGGTCGCCGATCACGATTCCAAAGTCAAAATGTCAAAAAAAACAAAATGGCGGAAGATTTTTTTGAAAATTGACGTATGAATGTGGAATTTTAGATACGGGGGTGTTTGTGGTCGCTTATTACGTCTTCAATTTGGCGATTCTTCGAAACGTGATTGAACAGGGCTTAAATTTAATACTTCATTTTTTCCTAACGATAGTAGATTCGCAAACATCAGAATCTTATTGTACACTGTCTCAATGGAAATGTTGCGCTCATTGAGCTCATTGTTTCTTTCAATACTTTAACATGACTTATGTTTAACATTAAATTACCTTTCTCGCTCTTGAGTGTGTACCAGTTTGTCTAAAAAGCAGTTCGAGAAGAATTTTAAATATAATAATAAAATATACTATTGGCTTAACAAAATATATGTAGGGGTGCTTCAAAAGTTTATAAAGGTGGACATTCTAAAAAGCCATGACAGTGATTGCTTTTTACAGGACAGGCGCTTCAATAGGACTTAAATTTAAAACTTGGGCTTTTTACTTTTATTATTATTTTGTGCTTTTTTCTTAACGAGAGTAGACTTCGAAAAGGTTGACAGGCTTTTACACTTTCACATCGAAATGGTATTGTACACTGTCTTAATAAAAATGTTGCGCTTCTTGATCTCATTGTGTATTTGCATACTTTAACACGACTTACGTTTAACATTACATCACCTTTCTCGCTCTTGAGTGTGTAGAGATTTGTGTAAAAAACAGTTCGAGAAGCATTTTAAATAAAACATACTATTCGCTTCACAAGATATATGTATATATACAGGAGTGCTTCAAAAGTTAATAAAAACGGACATTCTAAAAAGCCATGACAGTGATTGCTTTTTGCAGGAAACTGTGAAGAAACTGTAAGCGGACGCGAAAAAAGCCAATCAATAGGGCTAAAATTTAAAACTTGGGTTTTTTTTTGGATTTTTGAGTAAAATGAATTTTAAGTTCACTTTTATTATTCCTTTGTGTTTCTTCATTAATGATGATAGTAGAATTCAAAAAGGTTGACATGATTTTTTCACTGTTACATCAAAATAATACTGGAAACTGTCTTAATGGAAATGTTGCGCTCTCATTGTTTCTTTGGATACTTTAACATGAATTATGATTATTATTAAATTACATTTTTCGCTGTTGAGTGTGTACCGGTTTGTGTCAAAAACAGTTCGAGAAGAATTTTAAATAAAATATCCTATTGGCTTAACAAAATATATGTATATACAGGGGTGTTTCAAAAGATTATAAAAGTGGATATTCTAAAAAGCGTCATTCCAGTGATCGCCTTTTACAGGAAAGGCGCTTTAATAGGGCTTAAATTTAAAACTTGGGCTTTTTACTTTTATTATTATTTCCTGCTCCTTTATTAACGATAGTGGATTTCGAAAAGGTTGACGGGCTTTTACACTTTCACATCAAAATAGTATTGTAAACTGCCTTAATGAACAAGTTGGGCTTTTTGATCTCATTGTGTCTTTGGATACCTTAACATAGCTTATGGTTAAAATTAAATTATCTTTCTCGCTCTTGAGTGTGTACCGGTTTGTGTTAAAAACACTTCGAGAAAAATTTTAAATAAAATATACTATTGGCTTCACAAAATATATGTATATACCGGGATGCTTTAAAAGTCTATAAAACCGGACATTCTAAAAAGCGTCATGCCAGTACTCGCTTTTTACAAGAAAGGCGCTTCAATTTAAAACTTCGGCTTTTTTACTTTTACTTTTATTTTGTGCTCATTTATTAACGATAGTGGATTTCAAAAAGGTCACACTTTACATCAACATAGTATTGTACACTGTCTTCATAAAAATGTTGCGCTTTTTGATCTCATTGTGTCTTTGGATACTTTAACACGGCTTATGTTTAACATTAAATTACCTTCCTCGCTCTTGAGTGTGTACCGGTTTATGTCAAAAACAGTTCGAGAAGAATTTTAAATAAAATATCCTATTGGCCTAACAAAATATATATATATACAGAGGTGCTTCAAAAGTTTATAAAAGTGGACATTCTAAAAAGCGTTTTTTTATAGGAAGGGCGCTTCAATAGGGCTTCAATTTAAAACTTGGGCTTTTTACTGTTATTATTATTTTGTGCTTTTTTCTTAACGAGAGTAGACTTCGAAAAGATTGACAGGCTTTTACACGTTCACATCAAAATAGTATTGTAAACTGTCTTGATGAAAATGTTGCGCTTTTTGAGAGCTCATTGTTTCTTTGGATATTTTAACATGGCTTATGTTTAACATTAAATTACCTTTCTCGCTCTTGAGTGTGTACCGGTTTGTGTAAAAAACAATTGAAGAAAAATTTTAAAGAAAATATCCTATTGGCTTAACAAAATATATGTATATACAGGAGTGCTTCAAAAATTTATAAAAATGGACATTCTAGAAACCGCTGTTTACAGAAAAGGAGCTTGAAAAGGGCTTAAATTTAAAACTTGGGTTTTTTGCTTTTATTATTACTTTGTGCTCCTTTATTAATGATAGTGGATTTCAAAAAGGTCACACTTTACATCAAAATAGTATTGTAAACTGTTTTAATAAAAATGTTGCGCTTTTTGAGCTCATTGTGTCTTTGGATACTTTAACATGGCTTATGATTAACATTAAATTACCTCTCTCGCTCTTGAGTGTGTACCGATTTGTGTCAAAAACAGATCGAGAATAATTTTAAATAAAATATACTCTGCTCTTTTATTAACGATAGTGGACTTCGAAAAGGTAGTAAGAAATTAATATACTTTATAAATTAAATTTACTTTACCCATTCACATACATATGTTTGCGAGCTATATGTTTGAAGTTCATCAGCATTCATTAGCATTCTATAAGAATGTTTGAAAGCGACGCCCATGTACCAAACAAAATTTGTTGTAAACATGTTAAACATTATGGAGATACTACGTATATTTGAGCATGTCAATTAAAATGACGGGCCCGCGATAGCGGGCGAGTAGTATATATGTAATTCATTGAAAATTTAAAATGTTCTTCAATACAAGTCCTTCATTTTTAATTGACGTGCGAACTAATTTTGAATATGTGACATACGAATATTTCAATTATGCTGACCAAAATTTCATAATGAAAGCTCTGTTCCACTTCAAATAATTTGGGTGAAAATATCTCAGTGTCAAACTGATTATTAGGTTCTTTTTTATTAATATTGTGCATGCCTATCTTAAATTGTTTCTGAGCAATTGACATACTTTTTTGTTAATATACTAAATTTTTCCACTGTTATTTCAATAGCGTATTATCCCGATTGTCTCAATGAAAATGATGCACTTATTGAGCATATTGTTTCTTCGGATACTTTAACATCATTCTTATGTTTAACATTAAATTATCTTTCTCGCTCTTCATTGTGTAACAGTTTGTGTAAAAAAAAATTCTAGAAGAATTCTAAATGAAATATACAATTGGCTTTACAAAATATATGTATATACAGGGTGTGCCAAAAGTCTATAAAATCGTACATTCTAAAAACCACCACGAGAGTGATCGCGTTTTACAGGAAACTGTAAAAAGCTATAAGCGGACGCGAAAAAGCCGAATTTCAGCTCGAAAAGATTGAAGCATTAGCTCACAAACATTCAACACAATAAATATTGCAATATATAATAATTGGCCCACTGATAATAGTGTATAGGTAAGAAATTTATAAATTCGATTCCTTATTTGTTTATAAATACTTTCTACTAATTTTTATCAATTATCATTACATGACTGGAGTCATTTCATCCATGAATTAAGTTGTAAAAATACTTCAAAATATTATAAGATATTGTAAATAGAAAAAAGAAACTAAAATATATTCCTACCAGATTAAACAAGCACTTAATCATGTTGTTACTGTGCCAGGCAAATTGAGAAGTAATATCATACGTATTCAAAAAAGATTGTTTAATTACAATTGATGAAAATGAACTACCCGCGACATCGTCAATTACAATAATTCAAAATAGAAATTCTATAAGGATGTTTTACAGTATTTTCGAATATAACAATAAGTAATCAATATTACCATAATACATAAATTATATCTATATATTCTTTAAATTGTAGGTGTACAATGCAAAAGAAAATAATTATGTACAGTGTGAACAAGGCTTTACCAACATTATTAAGCATCATACATAACTGACAGTTGTAATACAATTTACCACAAAGAAACACTGCAAATTATAAAAGTATAGGAATGGAAATCATTATAAAAAATGCCAATGAAATAAATATTATTTGTTATAGAACAATGATTAAATAAATTATTTAAACGTATACATTCGCGTCAACAAAACATAATTCTAATAAAGCTATCTACAAGTTTGTATAAAATAAAATGTTTTTTTTTAAATTCTAATGAATTTTCATTTAAACCAAAAAGACCAATGGAATCGACATATGTATATAGACTGAAACACTATTAACAAAAACTATCAAACCATATTTTCCAACTGATGCAAAAAACACAGATTTCGAGATTATTCTAATTTTATAAACACAAACAAAATTCAAACTATAGATAAATTAGGCAAACGTGAAATAAATCATCGGCAAGTCAAGGCACAAAAACCAATAATAGTAGGAAAATTACAAATAGAGTGAAAACTACCGTCTGTAAGGCACAGGAAAAGTATGTGAAAAATATCAATATAACTTTAAACGATAAAATACATCTTATTTCATGGACAACCGTTAAACATTTTCAATTTAAAAACTGCTATTATCACTAAATCTATTATTAATCATTTCATCCGATAAGCATTCTGAATAAAATATTGCATAGTTGTAAACTATATACAGGGGTGTATAAAAACAACTAAGCAATATTGAACATCGAAAACACAATTATATTTAGTTATTCGCTATATATCGGAATTTTATGGTGTTTCAAAAACTGAAACGTAATAAAGACAAAATCCGCAATAAATTTAGAAGAATAGGGGGAAGCGGTACCTCAACTGTAAGCGGAGTAAGAGGCGATAGCGGGCCTTCAAGGCCTGCCGTATTATATATATAGCGACCAACGTAGTGGGGCAATTTTACATTTCTATATTGATTATATAAGATATTAATTAATTATTTAATATTCAAATAAGTGTGTAATTAAAGGGAGGTATTTTCACCTTTAAGTGCATTTGAATAATTAATAAGCGCAATTCACAAATAGATTTTGTCAAGTTTTGATTTACTATTTCTCCATAAATAAGTCTCTTTGAGTGCCAGGACAGGTAAAGTAAATATGTCTGAGAATAAAGGTGAGGGTGAAAATCCTGAAAGTGGTACAAATACCCAATATTTATTTGAAACATACAGGGAGCCACAAGGTATTTCCTCTGTGACAGACTCAGAAAGAACTCTACCTCTTGATGAGGATGAAAATGTAACTGAAAATGTAGTAATTGAAATGAAAGAAATGCCAGGCGGAGACAGATTCGATTTTCTATTTGAAAAACTATTCTGTAAACTGGAAAGCGACAAAACTGAAATAAATAGGAAGTTAGATGAAAATAAAACTGAAGTGAACAAGAAGTTTGAAGAAAATAAAGAAGAGATGAATAGGAACAAAAAGGAGATGAACAAGAAAATGGATGAGAATAAATTAGAGATACAAGCCGTGGTGAAGTCGATGAATGAGAAGATTGACGAAAGGATAAAAGCTTGTAGAATGGAAAAGTCGGCAATGAATGAGAAATTAAAAGAAGATGTGAAACAAAGCACAACACAGATCAATGAAAGGATAGAAGCAAGTGAAAAGACGTGTAAGAATAGCAGTGAATTCTTAATAGATGAAATGAACTGAGAGCTAGAGTAACAAAAGAAAACTTTAAACAGATGGAAGAAAAAATTGGTGGACAAGATAAAAAAAATACAATTCTTGGAACTGAAGGTGGACAGTAGTGCCATGTCAGTTCAGAAAGATGTTAAGAATTTAACAAGTAAGTTTGAGGACTGTAGAGTCAAATATGGAACATGCACAGACTCACTTCTAAAGCTACAGGATATGACATTAAATTGTCAAGATACTATTTACAGACAAGAGTTGAACAAGGTACAATTACACCTTGTGTTGTGCCGCAACAGGTATCAATTGGTACAGAAAATATACCAAAGTTTTCTGGATACAACAAAGACAATCCTATGGCATTTCTCAAAACCATTAAGACATATATTCGTGGTATTAATGAGGATATGTCGAAATTACATTTCATGAGAGGGTGTCTTAGAGATTATGCATTACTATGGTATGATATGGTAATTGACGAGGTACAGGCGTATGAAGAGTTAGAAAATATGTTTATCAGACAATACTGGGGACAAACTCAACAAAGACGCATCAGACATGACCTCACATTTGGAAAATATTGTTCCATTACGTCTAGAGAGAATTATGTTATTAGGAAATATTCTTTCTTGAAACATATACAACCTGTGATCCAGGAGTGTGACATTGTTACACAATTAGCCAATCATTTCGAGCACGAAGTAGTACAAGCAGTTGCTTTACAGGGTATAGACACCGTTGAGCAACTCTTGGAATTGGTAAAGCGTCTAGATGACGTAGAGGATAGGAGTGTATCTCAGAATAAAAATGTATATAAAGCAGGCAATAATGGTAATCACTATAATACTCAGCAAAGATATAATGGTAATTACTACAATAATCAACAAAGATACAATGGTAATCGCTATCAAAATAATAATTATCAAACAGAGAGAATAGATAATGGAAATAATAAAAATATGAGTACTAATAGTAGCAATAATAATAACAATTGGAAACAAGAGGATTATACAGGAAAGAAATATGGTAGAAATGAAACAGAAAATACAAGAGGAGTTAATAATGTAATAATAGAAAGAAAAGAAGATAGAAGAGAAACTGCAATGAAAGACGAGTCAAGAGGAGCAATAAAGAAAGAAATAAGGAATGTTCCTATAATTGAAGAATTTAAGGACCAGGCTTTTTGGTAGGTCCATCCAAAGGGAAAAAGAAGAAACAACAAAACAAGAGAAACTTCGTAGATTTAAGTAATATAACCACTGAATTTCCACTGGTAGATGTTAAAGTGGGGGATGTATATGGGGTAGCTGTAATAGATAGTGAATTAGAATTGTCACTTTTAGATGGTGGATTATTTGATAAAAGGTTTGAAAGATTAGGTTTTTATAGGCAAGATAATGTATTTTGTATAAATGTAGAGATGGGTGATATAGAACTTGTAACACAATTTATTGTTACACTAAGATTAAAATATTGCTGCGTACTTGGAATGGATTTTTTGAGTCTATATACATCGAAATTGGAAAGGGAAAAGAAAACCTTCCACAATAATAAAGTAAACATGTCTTGGGACAAAGGTGCTCAAGATGATAAAATTTTAGTTAACAATTTAATGATTAATAATTTTGATAGGGACCTCACTTTAAATACAAATAATGATAGTTTGATTGACAAGGAGAAATGTTCACGCCATGTGGATGATCTTCAAAACGGAAGAGTCCATGTTTGTTACGGGTGACACAAAATATAGATGTACACGCCATGTGGAGGGTCTTCAAAAGAAAGACGCCACGAATAATATAGGTGACATAGAAAATAAATGTGCACGCCGAAATTTTATTATGGGTGACAAAAATTTGATTTGCAACAAACAATTTAATAATGATAATGTGAGGGATCCTTTGACAAAAGATGTTAAATTATTTAATAGTAATATAGATTTAGCAGTAGGCTATGATAATTGATTTAAAACAAAAACGGCTCATCCATTTTCCCATAAGCAGAAATTAAGTGTCAAGTTTAAAATTAAAAATCTGTTAAAAGATGAAATTATAGAAAATTTAGTATATAATTTAATAAACCCCATCATAGTAATTAAGGAATATTTAGATTATTTAGAAAACTTTAAGAATGATAAATCAAGTTTGTGTAGATTTAAATCAATAAAACAACAGCTACAACTCCCCAAATTATTAGAAACATTATTGTCAATAAGTACTAATGCAAAGTGGTTTGTAAACGTTAATTCTCTTTGGTTGGTACAGCTATATAAATGTTTCATAAAATTATATCCAATAGTGGTAAATTTATTAGTGGATCTAAAGAAAGATGTTCATAAGGAACAAAATATTTTACATGACGGGTATGTAAAGCCTGTACAACACATATTGAACCCACATGATGAAAATGTGTCACATCATGTGAATGATAGAATGATTTTAGGAATGGGTGTGAAATTTAAATGGACCCATGAGAGAATAGAGGCTTTGGAAGCAGTTAAAAGGTACCCACAACCCAGAAATTTGAAAATGTTACAAAGTTTTCCAAAATTAGTTGACTACAATAGCCACTTCATTTTAAGGAAAACAATCAATACAATTACAATATTTGTAGTACCAATGAAAGGTGTTAAATTTAAAGAATTTAAATACACTTTTGTATATATAGTTATATAGTTTAATTATTTTATGTGTTTTAAATGTTCTTTGTTTAAACTTTATTGTTATGAAAGGAGTGAAGTTTAAAATGCATTCCAAAGGTTTTGCATATAATTTCGAACTCGTCCCTGTGTAACATAGCAGAGAAAAGACAGAATCAAGAGGTTATAAAACACTTGAGGATACGAACCCATGAAAACTACGTAGGTTATAAGAATGAATTGAATTTACTCCTGATTTGTATATAAATATAGAATAAGCATATTATAGGGAACTTTCATGTCTCTATGTTTTATATTAATAATATTGTAAATAATGTATGATTATGTTAATTGGTATTTATGGGAAATCTTGGATTTATACCATTAACATTAGCGATTCTCGCTTATAAATCGCAGATATTCCCATAGGGATATTTATGCAGTGACCTCGAGTTTGGTGGTAAATTGGAAATAAGCATAATCAAGATCACTTCAAGATTTAATTTAATTAATTTTTATTTTATTTATTTTTATCATGATGTGTATATAAATATCCATCCATCCAAGTATAACAAGAAAGTGTTTCCCGCACGAAGAATACTGTGACCGAGAGAGATCGACCGTGTGGCCGGCGAAAACAATATTTTTCGCTAGATGCATTGGATGAGTCATGAACGTGTAAACAAGTTTATATTTCCATATTTGTTTATCTTTTTGAAAAATTAGTAATGCGCTGGTTTCCTGAGTGGTGCAGCACTGCAGCTATGTATTTCTGGAGGTAGAATCGTATCTGCCGAACACAACCGGGCGTTTTTGTGAAGAAAAATATCGATATAAGACCGGGACCGATGAGAAAACGGCGGAGTTGCTTGGTGTAAACCGCACTCAAAAGAGGAAAAAAGGAGAAGTAGGTGGAAACTTCTTCCTCTTAAATGTTATATTAACTTAAAAGTTTATTCATGAATTTGAACTTAGAATAACTTTCAAAGAGATTTTTCGATACTTATAAAAATTTTAACAAGAATTAAAACTTGTAATATTTTCCGTAATAATTTTACTGTACTTATAGAATTTTCTAACCGAAGTGGAACTTGGAATAATTTTATGAATTAGATATCGTTTTTTTTTATTTGGAGTTTTATTTACATTGAGACTTGTAATTATTTTGGAAATAATTATTTATGTTAGGAACAGTTTTATTGAATTGAAACTTTGAATTTTTTTTTATTTTCTAGGATGTTTTGTTTTATATGTAGGGTTATTACACCATGCATTATGATAAAGCATTTTAGTGACTGTAATGATCAAGTTGAATAGCATAATTTTTTTTTATATAAAGATTTTTCTTTACTATTTTATTTACCAGATTAGAAGATTTGTGGTTAATAATTTTATTTTTTGTATATATAGAATAATTGTACGGTGATCAAGATTTTCTTTGATATATTTATATATGATGGATGAATTTGAAGCTATGTACGAAGAATTAAGGTGATTTAATAATGTTTGTTATAAATGTGTGTATAGTGTTGTACAAATTTTTCTTGAGTGGTGTTTTGTATTGGAATCTCAGAGTGAGGTAAAGTTTTATTTTATTATATATATTTTTTTTATATGTATATCAAGTATATTTTATAGTGCTTGTGTGTTTGATATTAACGTGTTGGGTAATAGATCAGGGATGTATGCGATGAATTAAGTAGTTGTTTAATTCATAGCATGGAGTCCTGGTGAATCCTTAAAACACGAATTAGTCTTGGTGGTACTGTGTTGGGAGCGAGAAAAGGCGCCAGGCAGAACTAATCAGGGCTGAGTTAATTAATTAAATCCACAAAGACATTTTTTTTATTATTTTATTAAATTTAAAATTTATATATATGCCTTAAGGGGTGAGCACAAGTAGTGTATGTTCGGGTTGTGTCCAACGAGTTGAAAAGCATACTCGTAGGGTGGAACTTTGGGGTACCTACCAGTGTGTATTTGCTTTCTGATGGTACTGTCTTGGGAGCGAGCAAAGGCGCCAGGCAGGACTAATTAGGGCAAAGCCATAATGTTTATACTTTTTGTAAATAATAAATCGCGTGATTTTGGGTTATTCATATTCCAGTACAATTCACAATATGCAATAAATTTTATTTTATTAAAGATGTTGATTGTTTACATGTATCATTGACGAATATAAATCATGATAATCACGTTTATTTTTTTTTTAAAGAATATATTTTTTTTTCTTTTCGATGTTATGCTTTCATTAATTATAATTTCTTTATTATTTTGACTATTTGATCATTATATGTGTGATTTTATATGATATTTTTGAAATATTAAATTTTTGTAAATATATATTTGTGTAATTTAAAATTTCTCTTTCTTTAATACTTTCTTTTAATAAATTAGATGATAAGATTTATTTTGTATTTTATTTTCTTTACCTGACCTGGTGATAATTAAAGAGATTGATTGGAGAATTTATTTATATTTTTTGCCCCTGAGAGAACATTTTCTTTAGTCATTCTAAACTGAGCTAGTTAAATGTAAAATTGCCTAACCTACTATTTAGCAGAAAATTTGTTGAATCTTAGTCTAGCATAAGGCCTAGCACTAGGATGCATGCTTGATTCTTACTTACTTATTGATTGAATAATTTAAATTATTTTTATATAAATCTCAAATTGCAAGAGTCAGAGCAATATGTAACATCTTTCAATCCTATCGAATTCCCAATCATAAATAAAAGTCAACTCTTAAAGTATACATAACGAAAACTTTTGGGTCATTTTACATTTACAATTAGAACAATCTTATTTAAATAAAATATCAGGATATACTTACAATAAATATCATTCTAATCCATAGATACTTTCACTTCGATTTAAGTTTACACAATTAAGGTTTAAATTCGCCTGCATTGCCATTTGATGTTTTTTTTTCAAGAGTAGAACCGTTGCCTATAGAATTGTTGTTTGTATAAAATACAAAGTGTATTGGATAAATCCACGATCATATTATCACTTATTGTGTTTTTTTAAATTGTCAAATATTTCTACAAGATCATTGTTGTATTCTGTTTCATATTTATTACCATTTTTAATAAATCAAAATATATTTGTTCTGTAAATGATGTGTTTGTTTCCACTATTGATAAATCCTGTTTCACCGTCAAAGAAAGAAGTACACATATTTTATTTTGTGCAACGGCAATAGAGCTGTGCCACAAAATAATCTTTTCAGGTTAGAATCTTCGAGATCTTCACACCACTGGAGGAACGCTGTAACTCAGGACCAAGGTAATTTCGAACCTCCTTAACGACCCGAGATAGATTAATAGAGTCATTTAGAGAATCCACCACTGAAATAACTATATCACTATTTAATTTTTTCTATCACAGTAACAAGTTACACACACGAGTGTTTTTAGCAGTTTCGCGCTAAATGTAAGAGCGTCTTACTCCCTCCTGAATAAATTCTGAAACGAAACTTATGGAGTTATACGCTTAATACCGCGAATTTTGAAATATTAATGTAATTGTACTTTTCAACTTAGGGCGATCCTGTGTTACACATATACCCATGAATCTAGAACATAATTATTTCAGTTCTTGGAAAATATAACCCCCCTTAGCTAGCCGGTAGTATTAACTTTGTACAACGATTTAGTACTTATATAAGGATATTAGCCATTTAAATTATTATCATTTATTTTTTTTCTTATAAATAAACAAATCAATTAGCGAAATAAATACGTGCTCTCACACCATAGTATGCTCTTGTCAAAGTAAATTAGGGGACATAAGCATTCCAATACCCCCCTATTACAATATGTAACTCAACAAAAGAAACAAAGACTCACTGCCCCACGTTGGGCGCCAGGTATATATATGCTATAGCTTTGCTTTCAAATTAAAATATGGTAATCTTGTACCAGCATAACTTAATCAAAACTACTATAAGACAAAGCAGCATAATATACAACGAATGCAGAGATTGCGTTGACATGTAAAAAAACTTCTTCATTAAATTTATAAATTCAATCCCTATTAACATTCGTATTATTCTTGTAGGTTCTAGCAATGATCTTTCCCTTATTTTCCGACAACATTTCTTATTTAAAAATTAAATAGGATATGGTTACTAATAAAAACTAAATCTCATAAAATATTTATATTCAATTTAATATCTTATAACAATATCGGTGAAGTAATTCTCTTGCCACATGTGGCTGTAAAAAGAAATTGTCCTTTTTACTTTCCAATTACAAGCAAAGAAAATGTGTATTTTATAAATACGAAAACACATTGTATTATAAATACGCAAAAACACCTTACTTTATATATATCATATAGATTCAAAATAAATATCACTTTTTGCTATATTCAAATTTTAACATTGTATAGTTTCAAAGAAATAAAAATTTTCTTATACGACGCTGAATTTCGCTTCAACAAAGACATTCATTCTCACGAAATGCCTCTGAAGATACAAAATCTCGCAGAGCAGAAAACACCTTGATAAGACTGTCACCAACCATCATATGCAAATATTTACACGTTGTACATACCACAAATTGGCTATTATCCATCAAAAATGCTCCTACCTTTACGTATCTAAATATGTTTGAAATCTTTATTAAAGTTTTATTTAATAAAATTTTTTAATAATGTACAGCTAACATCACTAGCAAACATTCCCACGTTGTGCCATTAATGCCCTTTTACATCATTAACAATACTCCCATGATTTGTTACATTAATCTACTTATAGCAAAGAAGATAATATTCTTATTCAAAATATTAATGTTTTAACGCTTTGCTAAAAATGAATATTTTCACATAGCATCTTTAGCATAATTTATTTTAAGAAAAACTTACTTATAATGTTCATACATTTCATCAAATTCCTCTTGATATTGATCTACCATATTAATGATAAAAAAAATGAAATTAAACTAAATGACAATAAATTAATTATGATATGATAAAGTACTTATTGAAAATCAAAAATAACTCAATACATTTAGTACAAATGCTTTCTATGCAGTGTATCTGTACGCCTGCAATCATCAAACAGAATTTTTACATTCGAACAAAATCAAAGATCGACCGCTTCTTCTAAAAGATCGGTAACTTCTCCCGAAGATCAGCGGCTTCTCTCATTTTTCCGTCGTTCCCGGCCTTTTATCAGTTCTCGGCGATAGGAAAAAACCATTCTTCGTCTGCGGCGCCACAATTCACGCACTAATGTTTATGTTGGCATTGTCCTGCTCATATTTATTTTCTTCACGTTTTCCCTAGGCTGACCTGTACCCATATTATTTTGACATTTAGAAATTGCACAAAAATACACGCACTCAAATTGTTTATTATTGTTAATGTCTATGCACACTCGCGATTTCTTGTCTTGGGTAGGTATATTCTTCCTCTATTAACGCCATCCCTCATTGTATTTGTAGATGAATTTGTTGCCTTTTTCATCATTGTTTAAATACTTTCTTCTTCCATTGTTTAACACTATCCGTATTTTTCTTTTGCAGACATCTCCTTTAGAAATAACAAGAAAGACATTCATACGACTGGAATACTTCCTTTTTTAATTACTTTGTCAGGAACCTGGACCTTGACAGCTCCATTCCTGTCTTCAAACCACCTTCTCTCGACTTCGTGTAGGTTAATTTGTATGCAGCTGTTAACAACATTAAACATTGTTTTTTCTTTGTAGATTTATTCGGATTAAACCAATTTTAACCTGTTATTTCTGGAATTTTCCTGGATTAAACTGGATTTAACCTGCTATTTCTGAAGTTTTTGCTATATTATATCGTGTCGAATAAAAAAACCTTTTTACATATTCCTTTTTTTAAAATTATTCTTAGATATAAGTGTCAGGTATTTATAGTATTGTTAAGAGTAACCATAAAATGTCTAACAGATAAGAATCTTTTATAAACTTATTTTATTTCTTTCATATAAATTTTTATTACAATTTCAATTTCCATATATCTATCATCATAATGTTACGCCGTTGCGGTTATGCAACTCATGATACATTTTTCCATAATTATACTTACTACTAAAAATTATTTGCTTATTTTATTACATAATTATCTAGTTATTTTATGATGCCTAACCAATATAGGGGTCACGGCAATATTTAAATAAACAGCATAAATGTTTCAAAGGAGTTAAATTATATAGCAAAAGATTACTTAGACTAAGGCAGAAAATATGGGTATACAAAAAGTAAAAAGGAAGTTATATATAAGATAGAAATACTTGGTGTCTCAATATGTATATTCTCAATTTTTTTTTTAAAGCCATTAAATTTTTTGTTGACAGTAAGTTATAAATCACTTTGATAGGATGCTTATGTGTGTTTATTTCATTCATAATCTTGTTGGTTACCGTTGCAAATAAATTCCGTATGGTTTAGTTTCGTTCTTAATGTATAGATGGTACTAGTTGTCTTATCTGCTTTCTACCACCAGATACCAGCACATTATAGCAGGATTTATTCGAAATTTTATTTGCCCGATTTGCCTATTTAATGGGCTCTATATATATATATTCTCTCTACGATAATAGTCAGTTGTCAATTTGATATTTTTGTCGAATTTTGAATGTGTGTATTATTTCTGGTTTTGATTAGTAAAGAAGTAATATAAATTGTGTTTAATCATTAATAAATTGTTATCGAGTGTTAAGCCGTGGCCCACCTACTGTGGATAAAGCTATAGGTAACAATAGTGGCGCTCAACTATGTGGCAGTGAAGAAAGTGAAATATTCAAGATCCCACCCCCAAGGAAATTCCGAAAAGGATGGATTGCAAGTTAACACCATCAGGAGGACCCTCAAAACCAGCCACACCTGGACCAACTTCTATCTGGATATGAACCACCAACAATGAAAAGGATGCCATCCCCTAAGCATGCTGCTGCTCGCAAACGAGATGCTACCTCCGGATCTGCTGACGTCAACTTCTGCAGTGTTTACTACCAGGAACCACTACAACCCTACAGTGGACATCTTGACGAAGACGTCGTCGCCTTCATAGAAACATTGTAAGAATACTTCCAGCAGTTTACTCTAAAAACACCGGAGGACATCGACCACGCAGTACATCCATACTTAATAGGGGCAGCCGCTGCATGGCACTGCCGCTTTCGGGGCACCTTTTGGCATGTGGAAAGGTTTGGTGGACGATTCCGGATGGAGTTCTTCAGCGACAGAGACTATGCAGTCTTTATGGAGAAATCGCCCCAAGGGGGCAATATTCAAACCCCGTTTTCTGACACCACCGCTTCAAACGACGCACCAGTCGAATATGTATACATGGTGGAGGAAAATCAGAAGCCAATACAGTCAACAGAAGACTACTTCAACATGCCACAGCCCTACAGTGGACCCCCAGCGAAGACCCCCTAGTCTTCGTGGAACTGCTGGAGGACTACCTACAGCAATTTCCTCAGGATGTTGCAAGAGATGTTGACTGTACAGTCACCCCTCACCTGACGGGAGAAGCTGACAGGTGGCATCGACATTTTTGGGGAACATTCCGGTCGATGGCAGAGTTTGGCAGACGTTTCCGGACTGAGTTTTTCAACGACCAGGACTATGCAGCTTTTGTGAAAGAAACTCAGAACGCGTCTGCCACCATCAGTACTTCTAACATTGAATACACAGATTACGTGTGTATCACTATGGATAAAAAAACAACGTCGCAGTCCTCCGCAGACGGACTCATTATGGTAACGGATGTGCCAAACCTGCACGATGTCCCAATCCTGGTGACCTACACCAACGATCCAGATGCCAAGCACATGGAATATGTGGAAACCACTACAGATAATGAGGCAACGTCGGAGTCCTCCGCAGACGGACTCACCATGGCAGCGGATGTGCCAAACCTGGACAATGTTCCAATCCTGGTGACTTACTACAAACCTCCAGATGCCAATCACGTGGATCATGTGGAAACCACTACAGATAAGGGGACAACATCGCAGTCCTCCGCAGAAGGACTGACCATGGCAACGGATGTGCCAAACCAGAGCGATGTCCCAATCCTAGTAACCTATACCAACCCTCCAGATCCCGAGCACGTGGATCATGTGGAAACCATTGTGGATAATAAGACGACGTCGCAGTCCTCCGCAGACAGACTTACTATGGTATCAGACATGCCAACCCAGTACGACGAGCCTGTTCCAATAACTACCAAAGCAATCGCACCGAATGGTCAGCAGCGCCGACCCTACAAAAAAATGCATCGAGCTCGCTGGAGGTCACCGGATCATAGGCCATTTGATCCGGGCATTCGCCTGCCAAGAACTATGCCGACCAGGTCCGCTTAGAAAAACGGACCAACCAGGGGGCACTCCATTAGATACAAGGAGCAGCCCTACAACCATCGCAGGAGCCCCAGTCTGGGACCAGCTAGCAGGATCTGGAGCATCAATCGAAGCAGCGTCTTTCAGAAGGGGGGCGCATGTTAACATTGACCCCTCACAATCAGAATGACGCTGTTCGACTTGATCTCCATATCAAATATCATGTCGTAAAATGATGTTTTTTAAAAACATCATAAATAATAGTCAGTTGTCAATTTGATATTTTTGTCGAATTTTGAAAGTGTGTATTATTTCTGGTTTTGATTAGTAAAAAAGTAATATAAATTGTGTTTAATCATTTATAAATTGTTATCGAGAGTTAAGCCGTGGCCCACCTACTGTGGATAAAGGTATAGCTAACAATAGATATATTACAGATTCCGTAAAGTTTTAACTGCAATGTAGGTAATACTCCAAATTATACTAATAAAGAAAATACCACATACTAATTTATACAGCATATTTATTTTTATCAAAATCAAATAAACATACATTTGTAAAACAATTCATTGAAAGTTATAATATAGTACCATAAAAGTCTATGTATAAAGTAATTATATAATTTACAATATTTACGAAACCTAACTTATGCATCTAGATATGTACAAAGAATCTATAATCCAATGAAAAAAATACACTGATAGACAATATTGTATTAATATGTCGAAGGTTACAGCTTATTATCAAATAAGGAACTTTAATGTATACAGAAAGTACGAAACGCCTATTATTATGTGAATGTAGGTATATATTTTATATTGCGTCAAAGAATTGAGCCTAAAATGGTTATTATTCCTCACAACCGCCCATGATTTCAAATAATCGATGTATCGATAGTGGTGTAATACACATTTTACATGTACCTATTTTTGTGTCATGTTTATATAAACATGAAGTGTTGGTATATACAGTTTAATACAATAAAAAAAATGAATGTATACACATTCAGTTGTGTATAATAAAATAAATGCAAACCATCAGCGTGTTTTAGTGTAAGTATGTTCTGCTGTACCTGACTATGTATACTGGAGACGCGTTAAGTTCAGTTGCACGTCGTCGATGACGTTTACATGTTGTCATAACTGTATTAGAGAAACTAAAAAAGTTACTTTGTTAAATTATACTTGAGGGCATTTATTTCATTAGCTTAAATAGAAAATTTATAAATTGATCGTAATATACGCATTCATGGCAAATAAACACATAATTTCCGTTTCAATATTAAATTTCTTTATTACATATTTTTAATAGACTAATAGTTCAATTCGCTGTTGACAGATAAATCATATCTGTCAAAAAGACGTGCATTGTGTATATTCTTCCTGTCAAATTTTTGATGTTTATTTTTGCTTTGAAATAAATTGTTTAAAAACAGTGCTTCTTAGAAGTGTATTTATTATTTATTTGCGTCCATTGAATATAATGCCGAAAGGTTTCTGTAAACTGTCGAGGCTTTTTACAAACTTTTCTATAATCATATGTTAAATTTAATGTGAATAGCGTAAGTATTGCTTATTTTAAATTATATTATGGATACGTAATGAAACATTTAAGGTTTTTCGACAATCTAAATCAATATAATAAATAAGTTGAGAAAGACTGAAGTCTTAGAGCATTTCAATTACTAAATATATTACGTTATAGTTATTGTATTTTGAATAATTTTATTTCTTTGGTTATATCAAATGTCACTGACAGAAATCAAAATAGATCCGCAACATATACAAGGCGAGTCGTCATGGATCTAGTATGACGTGCAACTGAATGTAACGCGTTTCCACCATAGCTATGGTCGAGGCGCGTTAAGTTCCGTTGCACGTCATCGATGACGTTTACATGTTGTCATAACTGTATTAGAGAAACTAAAAAAGTTACTTTGTTAAATTATACTTGAGGGCATTTATTTCATTAGCTTAAATAGAAGATTTATAAATTGATCGTAATATACGCATTCATGGCAAATAAACACATAATTTCCTTTTCAATATTAAATTTCTTTATTACATATTTTTAATAGACTAGTAGTTCAATTCGGTGTTGACAGATAAATCATATCTGTCAAAAAGACGTCCGTTGTGCATATTCTTCCTGTCAAATTTTTCATGTTTATTTTTACGTTAATATAAATTGTTTAAAAACAGTGCTTCTTCGAAGTCTATTTATTATTTATTTGCGTCCATTGAATATAATGCCGAAAGGTTTCTGTAAACAGTCGAAGCTTTTTGCAAACTTTTCTATAATCATCTGATTAACGAGAATAGCGTAAGTAATGTTTATTTTAAATTTTATTATGGATACGTTTTGAAACATTTAAGGGTTTTCGACAATCTAAATCAATATAATAAATAAGTTGAGAAAGACTGAAGTCTTAGAGCATTTCAATTACTAAATATATTACGTTATAGTTATTGTATTGTGAATAATTTTTTCTTTAGTTATATCAAATGTCACTGACAGAAATAAAAATAGATCCGGCAACATATACAAGGCGAGTCGTCATGGATCTAGTATGACGTGCAACGGAACTTAACGCGCCTCGACCATACTTAGGTACTATAGTAGAATTACGCAACAGATGCAGTAGCAACAGCGCACGAGAAATGCGTCACTTGAACGTCATACATAAAATAACGCTTACTATTGGTTCGTTTGCAAGGGCGCCCACACAATTTAGTATTGTGTTTTGACAGTTTCAAATTTGCATTATTATTATTTTATTCTTTCTCAGTTTCTTTGCCTAATATCTAACAAAAAGTATTTCTGAATACTACTGTACATTGTTTTTGTAACAAACGTAAGTAAGTGCATGAAATATAACATCAGAAGATGATTTTGAAATATCTACTTTATAGGCTATAAACTCAATCCTACGTTCAATCACCTGTGGTATCAGTCTGTCTTTTGCGTAACATTATGGAGAATTCACCTCCTAAGAAGAGGCTCTCCAATCATTTTACAGTAGAGGACAAGGAGAGGTTTTTAAATATATGCAAAACCTTAGAACAACAGCCAGGTACTTCGAAAGTAGATAACATTGCAACTACAGCAACAGCAGCAGGTAAATATTATGTTATTTTTTGAATAATAAAGACTAATTTTGGTGATTTATATTCAGGAAAATCAGAACGTAGTGTTTACAAGGTTTTGCAAGAATATAGTGCTGAGCATAAATTTCAATCACCAAAGAAATACCATAGGAAAAAGGCGATACTGGACAACGTTGATGTAATGCGGAATAGCATTCGAGGAATTATTCATTCCTTTTTTTTTAAAAACGAACCTCCAACTGTACAGAAAATTCTTATGGTGATAAATGAAAGAGACGATTTACCAAACTTTAAAATTTCAACTCTCAGAAAATTAATAAGAGAACTGAACTTTCGGTAAAGTATAATAGAAATGTTTGTTTCTTTTTATAAACAGTTTTGCATTTGTAGTTATCAAAAGAGGAATCGTAATAGTATTCTAAAAGAAAAAAAATATATTATATATATATCACCGATATATTACTTAGACGAAACATGGGTGAACGCGGGGCACACAGTAAAGAAAGTGTGGGCAGACCCATCAGTGCTTACTGCGAGACAAGCATTTATAGATGGTTTGTCCCCAGGCCTTAAAAATCCTTCTGGAAAAGGCAAGAAGAATTATATTACACATAGGTTCTGACGAGGGATTTCAAGAGGATGCCTTGCTACTTTTTGAATCTAAAAAGACAGGTGATTACCACGAAGACATGAATGCGGAGAGATTTGCAGAGTGGCTTCAACATATTCTGCCCAATTTGAGAGAAAACGCAGTGATTGTTTTGGATAACGCACCATATCACAGTCACAAAATAAATAAACCACCTACAGCAAACAACTGCAAAGCTGAAATTCAACAATTGCTTGTAAATAAAAACATATCATATGAATATGACATGGTGAAGGCAGAATTATTAACATTAGTTAAGGAAAATGTGAGCAGCCTTACAAAATATGCTGTAGATGAGATAATTGAAGCATCAAATAGAAAGGTATTGCGGCTACCTCCACACCATTGTGAATTAAATCCGATAGAGTTGATATGGTCACAAGTAAAGGGGTATGTTGCAAGGCACAATGTATCATTCAAACTGGAAGATGTAAAGCAATTATTTCAACAAGGTGTGTTCAATATTTCATGTGAAAATTGGAAAAACGCAATTAAACATGTGGGTAATGTGGAAAACAAAATGAGGGGACTTGATAATTTAATGGATTGTCAAGAAGACTCATTAATTATAACAGGTGATGATTCCACTACATCATCCTCTAGTGAAGACTAATTAATAGTGAGACTGATTTGATGCTGTTTTATTTAATATGCTCTTTTTGTAAATCACTGCTTTCTTATACTTTATTTTTCATATGTAAATGCATCTATTGATGAATGAATAAACACATTTTCTTTGTATCATGTAAGTAATCATAGAAACTTAAAATATATTTTCTCCTAATAGTGTATATATTGCATTAAAAATTTCCGAACCTGTCGTTTTCTTTATTTCTTCCCATTTCCCCCATTTACAAGCGAATTGGACAAAAAATAAAAATTAAATTACTACCAACTTTATATTCATTAAAAGTGCATTTAGTTAAAAGAAAATTATTGCTTGATTTCACCACGTTAGCTATCTTAAGCTTGCTTTTAATAAATTGTTATACAATGCCACTATATACAGTATATTAAATAAAGTTGTTTATTATGATGTACTATTCCAAACATCAAACCAATTTGCTCAACATTTCTTGTTCATATAAACCTAAAGAGAGGACGGCTCTTGTATTTTATTTTTATTTCATTTTCCTTTCGATTATACGTAAAATAATCTAAAGTAATGGAAAGTATTAGCAACTAGTCGAAACACAGCACATTGCATTAATTTTCGTCTATTATAATTACATTTATACAGGGTGTAGATAAAGTCTGGAACAAAATTAATATTTCTGTTATCTTCGGTTTGATGGAAAAACCCTGAAACAGGTCGATTTTGTTTTTATCCCGTGCACTTTATAACATCGTGAATTTGATTCTGTCGTCATCTGGTTGCGCGCGGGCGTGACGTCATTAGTTTTTTCAAATGGTAACCCGCCACATTTATTACCCCTTGTCGTTAGGTATTCCATTGTGCATGCAACGGTATAAAAAGTTTGGTACCTTACATAACAATTTTTGGGAGAAAAATGCTTTCGAATTTCAAAAAATTAAAATTTTATTTCTAATGAAAAATTAATCAAAAATTATTTTAAAAAATCAGATAAATTATAATCCGAGGTTTATCTTGGATTGTCGTCAAACAAGACACCAAAAAAATGTCAACGGAAGTGTTCAAATTGTCCGCCATTGACCATTTGACACTGGCCGAGACGGACGTACACGCTTTCTACGACACGTCATATTGACAGTTCATTACTTGGTGTCTGAACTTATCCATTCACAATACTTGCTCCATTGGTAGTGTTGAACGTGCATTGCGAAAATGGCGAATTTGAGCGAAAAAGAGCGGATTCAAATTCTCATTATTGTTGGTTGTGGTGATAAAATACGTAGCCATGAAGAAGCCTGTCAGTTTTTCAATGCAGAAAATCCAAACCGCGCACCGATTTCGCGGTCAACGGTGAGCAAAATTGTCGCAAAATTTGCTGAAACTGGTAGTGTAAAAGACAGGGCTCGTCAAGGTCGACCAAGAATTGAGGAAGATAGAAGGGTCAATATTCTCTTGGAACTTCAGGACAACCCCCACACTTCAATAAGGAACATTGCCAGGGATCATGCAGTCGATTTTACCACAGTAGCCAAATTGCTGAAGAAGGAAAAACTTCATCCGTACAAAATCAATCGGGTTCAGGAACTGAATGAAGATGACTTCGACCGCCGACTCGAGTTCTGTGAACAAATCATGCTACGGTGCGATCAGAATCTCGGATTTGTCGACAATGTGGTTTTTAGTGACGAAGCAACTTTTACCTTGAACGGTGAAGTGAATCGCCACAATTGTAGGTACTGGTCGGGCGAAAATCCTCGATGGGTTCGAGAGGAGCACACCCAACACCGGCAAAAAGTTAATGTATGGGCGGGAATAGTGGGAAATCGCATTGTGGGGCCTTTCTTTCTGGACAGAAATTTAAACGCTGAAACATACTTACATTTCCTAAGATTTACGCTAGTACCAACATTGGTAGAATTATTTCCGGATGAAAACACCCCCGACAAGCCTCACCCCAGAATCTGGTTTCAACAAGATGGAGCACCTCCACATTTTGGCTGGCGTGTTCGGAGTTACCTCGACGAAATTTTCCCCGGGAGATGGATCGGACGAAGGGGAACAATTGAATGGCCTGCCCGTTCGCCAGAGCTCACACCACTTGATTTTTTTCTATGGGGTCATGTAAAATCAAAGGTGTACACCAATAAGCCAAATAACTTGGATGATCTGAAACATCGTATCCGCGAGGAAATGCGAAATATTGGTGCAGAGACAATACGACGTGTCGTAGAAAGCGTGTACGTCCGTCTCGGCCAGTGTCAAATGGCCAATGGCGGACAATTTGAACACTTCCGTTGACATTTTTTTGGTGTCTTGTTTGACGACAATCCAAGATAAACCTCGGATTATAATTTATCTGATTTTTTAAAATAATTTTTGATTAGTTTTTCATTAGAAATAAAATTTTAATTTTTTGAAATTCGAAAGCATTTTTCTCCCAAAAATTGTTATGTAAGGTACCAAACTTTTTATACCGTTGCATGCACAATGGAATACCTAACGACAAGGGGTAATAAATGTGGCGGGTTACCATTTGAAAAAACTAATGACGTCACGAGCGCGCAACACTAGATGACGACAGAATTAAATTCACGATGTTATAAAGTGCACGGGATAAAAACAAAATCGACCTGTTTCAGGGTTTTTCCATCAAACCGAAGATAACAGAAATATTAATTTTGTTCCAGACTTTATCTACACCCTGTATAGGAGAATGTGTAGAATCCTTGCATCGAAATATGGGGTTAGAACTACATATTAGTTTATAACGTCTAATAAAATGTCAAAACATTTAGGTTAAGGCTATGCGTTAAGCGTTGTGAATTTGCCTTTTTAAGCTATTACGTCAGTGCAATGTTGCTACTGCATCTGTTCGGTAATTCTACTATAGTTGTTCATGCATATTATACTTATGGTTACTATACCAAATGTTAATTGGTGAGGCTGATAGCGAGATGTGATTTTAATCTAATGCATTTACCATAGGAAAACAATGTGCCCTACACGAATCACCCACATGTGCTGATTTTATAGCGAATTTGAATTTAATTTCAAGATAATCTTTATTGATTCTTATAAGAATATTTTTCTGTTATGAGTGTTTTCCCCTATAATTGAATTCGACACTTTAATTGTGAATTAATATATTTATACTGCTGTCATCACGAATATCTTTTTCAGTTTATTCGAAATGTTAAAGCTTTGATTAAAAAAAAAATAGCACCCATTATACAAGTAGGAAAAATGTTTTTCAAACAGACTAAATAGGTAGAAATAGAAAGCCAAACATTAGGGTAGATTGTTCAGCAGCCAGTCACAAACAACTCTTTACCTGGTTACAAACAATACTCGTTTTATACTCGTCAAAAAATCATATCATTTGCTTGTGTCATCATACAATATCTTGACAAAACAAGAATATTTAAATTCAAGTTGCGCTTTTTCGCACTTCCATTAAACACTGCTACTCGTACCAGTTGTACGCAAGATTAGTAATTTATACCTACGGAAACATTTATATTAATTTTCAGTATAAATGTTTCTATAGGTACAGACAAATACAGGTTGTGATCACGCACTTTTATTACTGAATCCCTTCGGCGATTTTAGTATAGTCAGGAGCAATTTGATTGGTTGAGAGAAATCACCAACAGGGGTGGGCCAACTCACATGTCAATAGCAAAAAATTAATATTTCAGCAAATAATGGGAATGGATCCCAACCTGTTTCACTTTTGCGTTGTCAACACTGTAGAGATTATACAATGAAATTTATTGGCATTGATATCCAAAATTGGAACAACCAGGAGAGATCATATTTTAAAAGTTGTAAAACTAGGACGCAGTTCCCCACCTTGCCTTAGCAGTTTTTTGCAAATATATTGTAAATTATGCATTCTATATTTATCAAGGTACAAAAATATTCAGAGCTGGATTTTAGTATAGTCAGGAGCAGTTTGATTGGTTGAGAGAAATCACCAACCAGCCTCTGATTGCTTTTACATTTGTTCGGTTCTGACTCGTTTGTGATTTTATGTTGGAACAAACATTTAATATACTATAGTCAACTACTTACTCGTTCCTCAATGTTTATTTTATTTATAATACATAATATACAGTAGCCAAAGTTTGATGAAAATAGCTCACACTTTTATCCCATCACGAATTAACACCACGGCGAATAAATCCTTTTTATACTTATCTACAAGTGCAGTAATTGGGCATATCTTCCACAACTAGAATGAAAGGTTTTAACATCATCGTCCATAATTTCGTAAGTATACTTTATTATTCATTTGTTAATTGGCAATAATATGTTAAACTTAAAGATAAATGTAGGTATTTATATACAATATTTAATATTTTAAATATAAGCCACTTAAAATCAGTCAAATTGAATAGTAGCTATAGCTTTCTTATTATAACTAAACACGCATATTATCGTGGTATACATAAAGTAACATAGGATATCAGTTTATTTAAAAACAAATAAACAAATAAATTATTGTATTTCTGTTCTCAAGTCCTCGTATATTTCTAATGTTGCCTATTTTACTGCATATTAAAAAAAAATTATATTACTAAAACCTTATACAATTTTTAACTGAAATTTAATTTTTCTGATAGACGAAAAGACACTAAAGCAAAACTAAGACTAGTAAATAATACTTCACACAACAAATTCATATACATCACACTTGATCGCAGATAAAATATGAAAAAAAGTTTCTTCGCGTCGTGATGTGGCAATGGAATAGACTGTGGTCGCATTCAGCAGACGAATCGGAAAACGTTCCCGCTCTAACTGTTCACTTGACAACAGTTGAGTTGTTGTATGACATCATCTGTTCACTTGACAACAGTTGAGTTGTTGTATGACATCATTGTTCTCGTTTATATCATCACCTATCATCTGGGCCCTTTTAGTTGCTGCCATACGTTAGAATTATACAGATTAAACCGAATACACAATAATAATAAATTGTGTTTTCGCTCTATGGTTTGACGTAATTATGCAGACACAATGTCGCCATCTAGGAGTGAGGATGCTCTTGAATTGTAATAATCAGTGAAAATCGCTTTGTGTCAAAGTTGTTCTTATATTTGGTTTTTATGATAATCATCGAGAACCCACAGACATTAGAATGTCGAATGCGCGTCATGCATGAGCAAAAGCATACTGTTTATTTGCACTATGCAGAAAAGTGTTTATCAGTAATCAGTATACATATACATATGAACGGGCGGGCCTATATTGATTATAAGGGATCTCATTTACTATTAAAAACAAATGAAGCAATGTTTTGGAATACAGCTTAATAATCAGTGAAAATCGCTTTGTGTCAAAGTTTGTTCTTGTATTTGGTTTTTATGATAATCATCGGGAACCCACAGACATTAGAATGTCGAATGCGCGTCATGCATGAGCAAAAGCATACTGTTTATTTGCACTATACAGAAAAGTGTTTATCAGTAATCAGTATTCATATACATATGAACGGGCGGGCCTATATTGATTATAAGCGATCTCATTTACTATTAAAAACAAATGAAGCAATGTTTTGGAATATAGCTTATTCAATAAAAGTAACTATCTTGTACCATTTCTGGATTATAACCGGAATCACAATAGTCAGACAGTTCAGAAAACCACCGCAACTTTTTCAATATTGGAAATACTTTAATGAAGAATTAAATAATGTTATAGTAACTCCAATTCTCGTTTTTATTTTCTTATGCGTTAGTATAAGCAAGTATGGGGATGATCATTTTCGCCCTTGAGACAGATGTCCACTTTTTGAAGTCCCCTGATACTAAAAAATAATACTGACCTCCAATCTAAATCGTTTGATGACATTCTGTTAGAGCCTGTAAGAAGTAGAAAACAAAATTCACCCGTTATGACGAAACGTCGAATTTGCCTTGGAGCAGAAATTATAACCACCAAAGAGTACATCGAGAAATTAGAAGAATAAGAAAAAACAAAGAAGAAAAAAGGAAATGATCGCGAGAAATTGGCGGGAAAGAACGAAAATAGGCAGTTAAGCCTGTACAAATCAAGAAGAGAAAACACGTTGTTTTATCATCAAGTAGTGAGAATTCTCTTGGAATAAACGATTTTGCAGGAAACTCAGAAGAAAGGGTTTTCAATACTGTTGAAGTTATTCCTAAAGACTTCGTAATTGTTAATTATGAGGGTGACAGTTATCCTGGTCAAGTGATTGCGATTGAAGACGGCTCAGTTAGAATAAAACATATGTATAAATGTGCAAAAATCAATGCTTGGCGATGGCCAGACAAAGAAGATTATGAAGATTATAGTCCAGAAGATATTTTAAGAATAATTAAAAAACCTATCGAAAAAAACAAAAGAAACATGTATAATGTTCCTGAAATGGAAATATTTCTTAATTAATTAATAAATCTTGATATACTGATTTTTCATCTGCTGGTTTTCCTTATCACTGTTCCATGCAAACCCCATATTTCTAAAACCATAAGATCTATAATAACGAATTTAAATATGACAAATAAGCACATTACAAATATGGGTCCAATTACATTGCATTGAGTTGAATGTAGCATAGTACGAAAATGACAGGGGTGGGCCAACTCACATGTCAATAGCAAAAAATTAATATTTCAGCATATAATGGGAATGGATCCCAACCTGTTTCACTTTTGCGTTGTCAACACTGTAGAGATTATACAATGAAATTTATTGGCATTGCTATCCAAAATTGGAACAACCAGGAGAGATCATATTTTAAAAGTTGTAAAACTAGGACGCAGTTCCCCACCTTGCCTTAGCAGTTATTTGCAAATATATTGTAAATTATGCATTCTATATTTATCAAGGTACAAAAATATTCAGAGCTGGATTTGGAATAAGTTTTGTATAAAAGAAATTTCAAAATTCAAACCGGAAATAACATTTTACTCTTATCGAGTGTTACTGTTTTGCAAATAACTCGAAAAGTTTGCATTCTATAGAGATTTATTACGAGAATAGAAGTACCTAGGATGAGATTTTGAATAATGTTTTTATAAGAAATTCTCAAAATTCGGAAGTAACACATTTACGCATAGGTCTATTTTTTTAAGAAGATAAAAGTAGGTATTTAAAACGTAATTCAGAAGAACCTTTGTATATATAATTTGAAACGTACATACTATAAGAAAGTCGTGTGGTGGCCACACCTAATTAATGGAAACCATTACATCGTAGCATTTTTGGTTCATATAACTAAAAATACGGCATCCAAGAAACTATATAATAGTTATATACTTATTGTCACAGAATACAACCAGTACACAAAAATGTACTTACTCGACATTTACACGGACTTCTTAAAAGATACTCTATAACTCTAATGCAACACACTTACTTATCATTTCTCAGTATAGATTTTCACAATATACATATGAATTATATTGTTAAAGTGACATACAATTTACATGATTACCTAAAAATGCACTATTATACAGGGTGAGTCATTAGTAGCCGCTTCTGCGATTATTCTTTTGTGTTTTAAATAAAAGATAAAACAATTAGCGGAAGATCTATGGTTGCTTAGGGCGCATATTGTAAAAATACTTTAAGCTCTGACGCACTTCCGGTTTCACCGGAAATGCACTGAACTTAGTTTTTTTAAGTGACTCACCTTATATATTTTTAGACTTTCTTGTACTGCTTTAAATTGTCTGTTCAACTGTTTTTTCTTTTTCAAAATTGAGCCAATAGTTTTTGAGTTATTAATTTTTTTTGAAAATATTTGACCAAAACACGTGTTCAGAAAAAAATCATTTTCACATTGTTTTTAAAAGTAAAAACATTAACTTTGGTGGTGCTTGTAGCCAAGAAAATTCTACATCATTTGGTAAAGTTGCACTCGACAATACCTCCAAAAACTTTGTTTTTTCAAAGCTTACTTCCTGAAATTTTCACATACCAAAAACTTATTTTTTTTAGATGGAACACCCAGTATTTTATTGAGGCATTTTCTTCCTTTTTTTATTCTCTTTAATTTTTGTTAACAATGTCCTATACCTATCTCTTGTAATTTTTGAGATAATCACTATAGGAGCAATTAGCAGTCAATTAAAGAACTACGGGCGCTGTTCTATGCACCCAAATATTCGTCCAATAAAGACTTGAATGCGGCTGACTGCCTGAGTCAACTGTTAAGGAAAGTCGGTATACATTTATGTCAAGCTTATAAAAGCATCGCTATTAGTTATCATCCAAATGAATTATTCTTATGAAGAGTTAATAGATATGATTGACGTTTTGAGTGAATCTGAAAGAAACTCTTTGCTAGCATCCAGACTTTATGCACAGGTAGAAGTCAACCGAAGCCAGAAACCTTCGAAAGTATAAAGGGACGGTTAGAGAGAACAGAAAGTATTGAATATGAAAGAAAGAGTGGAAAAAGCAATAACTGGTGTGGATAAGACGTTTATGGTACTTGCGAGTGTAGTCGAACACCCCCATACTAGTACTACGAAAATTAGTCGTCAGTTAGATGTAAGTCAAATTTGAAAATTCAGAATAATTAGGAAATATGAAATTCACCCGTAGCATATTCATACACAGGGTTAGATGAAAGAAATTTTCAGAATCGCTTACATTTTTGTCAATTGGTAGCAGATAAATTATACAGGCTTTCTCAATTTTTTGTTGTTTACCAACCCACCTTCTATTAAAGGGAATACGTTCATCGTCACAATTTCTGTTATTATAACACATAAAACCCCCTACTTTATCACACCTGTAAACTTTCAAAATCGTTGTTCATTAAAACTGTGGGAAGGAATAGTGGGTAGTTACATAATTCGACCCTATTTCTTTGATGAAAATGTTAATGGAGAGCCCATCTTCGCTATCTACGGATGAATTTTCAAAACTTTTTGAAGACATCTTCAAATATGTCAGAAAACATAACCTTCATTTTATTTCGATGTTAACCAACAGTGTTAAAAATGAAATACTGCAACTGGACATTGCCGGAATTAAAAAAATTAATGCGATGCTCTTCATTCTGTAAAATTATTACTTTTGGGATAGTTGGATTGAACTTTTGCTTTGTTTGACAGTTGACTAAAGAAGTCGGGGCCCATTCCTGTCTTCCATTGATTGAACGAATATTTTGGTGCATAGAATAACACCGCTCGTAGTTCTTTAATTGACCGCTAATTGCTTCTATAGTGATTATCTCAGAAATTACAAAAGATAGGTATAGGACATTGTCAACAAAAATGAAAGAGAATAAAAAAAGGAATAAAATGCCTCAATAAAATACTGGGTGTTCCATTTAAAAAAAATAAGTTTTTGGTATGTGAAAATTTCAGGAAGTAGGCTTTGAAAAAACAATGTCTTTTGAGGTATTGTCGAGTGCAACTTTACCAAATGATGCAGAATTTTCTTGGCTACAAGCATCACCAACGTTAATGTTTTTACTTTTAAAAACAATGTGAAAATGATTTATTTCCCGAACACGTGTTTTGGTCAAATATTTTCAAAAAAAATTAATAACTCAAAAACTATTGGCTCAATTTTGAAAAAGAAAAAACAGTTGAACAGACAAGTTAAAGCAGTACAAGAAAATCGAAAAATATATAGGGTGAGTCATTTAAAAAAATTAAGTTCCGTGCATTTTGAAACCGGAAGTGCGTCAGAGCTTAAAGTATTTTTCCAATATGCGCCACATCTTACACTAATTGTTTTTTCTTTTATTTAAAACACAAAAGAGCAATCGAAGAAGCGGCTACTAATGACTCACCCTGTATATGGCTGTTAAGGGTCCTCGCTAGTGAATCGGAAATGTAATATTGGTTGCATAGCATATAACTTAATACGCCATGGATGTCCGAGTACCTATTACACATATCGAATATATAATATATATTTGAAATAATAACTCAATATCTAAATGAATAAAAATTCATTTATGGTCAAATATTTACACATTTCTAACCGTGGGAATGATTTTTACCAGAATAGCATTCACTGTAATGTGGGTTGCCTAATTTTAATTTATTTTATATACATTTAAAACAAAGCAAAGAATAGTTGAACAAAACATAAGTGCAGAGCGGGGTAGCTTTTTATTAATTTTTTAACGGTAACTAAAGCAAACAAATCTACTGCAAAGGATTTTTGAGAAAACTTGTTTTAAATATTTTGACATATTAATTAATTTTCTTTGATCAGATAATTTTTTTTTTCTAAGTTTGATTATTCAGCGGGGTAGATTACTAAATTCTTCATAAGTTGACGATGAAAGGTTTTCTCCAAGTTTAAAATCAACAAAAATATCTTGCATCAAAAATCTGCTTTTTCAACTATTCACAGATCCCAGGAGCATTAAATCTTTCTCTCACATCACATAAAATAGAATATCTTCCTTTACAAGTTATTGTAGTTTATTTAGTTTTTATGTTTATATATTACGTTATATTCAAATCTATAATTTAAGCAAACCCACCGTTAGATAAAATGGAGGATCTTTACACCGTTCAGTATAAAAATTGTTTAATATGGTTTTTTAATTATGTGGTTCTTTTTATTGTTTTGCATTTGTTGTATATACCAACTAGTTTTTTTGCGTACAATTATTGTGGAGCCCATAACAAATTTCGAAATAAATCAAGTAAATTTCGGAGGAATTCATTTTAAAAAAAGGACTTTTGTGTCAGATTTCGAGAACGGCGATAGTTGTTGTTAATACAGTAACTATTTTTCATAAAATATGTGTCCCACTGTTTCTTGATATATCCTATAATGAAATCCAGAAACGGTTGAAGATAAAATTATGATTTCGTTAGTATTTTTACTGAAAACAAAAAACATTCACCCATAATCACAAAAAAATTAGGTTTTGGCACCACACGACTATTCTATACGTATCTGAGTTCCGAAATGTCTATATAAAAGTTGTTACAATGCATGTTTTAAATCTGCATCTTGTTAATAAAACAAAGCTCTGGGTAAGTTACTGCCTGTACGAATTTTGCAATTTTTTTTATACAGAAATTATTCCAAATTGGAAAACACTACTTTTCGATAAGTGTAAAAGGTTACTTACGGTCCGAATCTGCTCCAAATACGTATGCATTTTCAATAAATCTGTACAGAATGCAAAATTTGCGATATATTTGCAAAAACCGGCTACTGGACAAGAAGTAGAAGTATTACTTCCGGTCCGAATTTTTAAATTTCTTTTATACAAGACTTCTTCCAAATCTAGCTTTAAATACTTCTACACTTATAATAAATCTGTAAAGAATGCATAATTGCAAAACAACTGTTTTCAGCCTATACGTACATATGTAATCTTGAAAATTCATATTAAGAGTAATTAAGGATTTAATTACAGATGGCGTCATAGAGATATTCTACCAAGGCCAACTGTATCTGCTATCGCTGCGCGATATAAGGCCGTCACATAACGAGATTTTTCTGATTCTGATAATTAAAAAGAAATGCCGGGACTATTTTTTATACCCCTAAGTGATAAGGGTGGTCCACCCCAAATTTTTTTCTGTTTTTTTGGACAAAATTTTCGGCATTAAAAAATACATACAACCCAAAATTTTCACCCTTCCACCACCAATCCCTGTATTTTAATAGCGATATTAGTACTTTAATAATGTTCTACTCTCGGCGGTCGATAATTGGTCAGTTAACACTCGATTAGTTATTCCCGCCAGGCGTCTACCGGTGTCACTTCTCACCCCGTAAACAGCACAGAGTAGGGATGAGAACGAAGCCGGTCCCCTGTCTTTCTCACACAGTAAGCTTTCTCTCACCCACTAAAGTTTAGGGCCTAAACCGTTTTCGGCCATTATTATTGATTGTGCGTCGATCGTAGCAGTGACGCTTATACTTATCATTTTACTTTCTCAGTGCGTCTCTCATATTAAGTATATTCTCATCAAGGCCAAACGATGTCTGTTTGTGACTTAGATTTGGGCACTCCGTGTGTCTCACACGGACAATTATATGTATGGTATGTTCTCGCGTTGGTAAACCATCCAGTTTGTTTGTGTTGGTTAAAGATGGACTCACTAAAAATATCGTACACTCCATTGAAGAGACTGATAAAGTTTTTCTTTTAATTGTCATTATTTGTGATAGAGATGTAATTAGAAATTTATTAGTTAAGATAACAAAAGTACAATGAATTCAAAAAATTAATGTTTGATGTTTTGTTATTTTTATAGGCCGTCATCGTTCACAGCGCTCCATTCCTCTTTCAGTCATATACCACATCCCCACACACTTACAATAAGTTACATATTTTTTATTAGACTACCAAAATATTCACTAGAAATAATTTATATGGCAAAACATCGTTTGCCGGGTCAGCTAGTATACCTAAAATATTCGAGTGTATAATAATATAAGTTATAGGTAAGCGAAAATTGGCTTATTATAAAAGGTCAACCAAGCAAAGAAGTTCCGTAAGTAATCATTCTTTATACATTATATTTCCCATCTATAGTATTTATTCCTTTATCTATGACAGAATCTGTGAATAAAACCTAAGCGGTGTGATCGAAACCGAATATCGTCTAGCTCCACCTATTCACACCCCCTTGCGTCTACCCGTCCCGCGAGTAATATAAGTTGCATAAGTTTCTATTTGTTGGTAAACGCCCCTCTTAAGTGGCGCCATCTATCCAAAGCACAATAAACGGCTTGGTAATCGCTGCATTTTTAAAATTACGTGCTAAAAATATGCAATATGATTGGATTATATCGACTACGATATATATATTTGACTGATTTGACATTTATTTTGTCTGTTGTTCCATATGCTTTTCTACTCAAATTATTCTAATAATACACACATTCAGTCGTTCCATTTAATGTGTGCCACGATCACTTATACCGGTATGCTCACTTTAATTGTCAATGGCGTCATTGCGGAGCAAGTCAGATTGACAGTTCTCATATCGGCTACATTTTGATGCAGTTTGAATTTGTTTTATCGCTTTTTTTTAAAGTAATACTCTACTTAATATGCCTGGTAAATATTACTGGTTTCCCAACGAAGAGATGTATGATAAAGTTGTTAAGTTGGTAGCAATAGCGACGCACATATATACATGTGCAACCATGTAACTAGCAAGTAGTATTGTACTGTAATGTGACACGACATTAAATAATATAATGCACGCTTGTAGTTTCCTTATTTTATGCCAGCCTACTAGAAGGCACTAGATTGCTGTGCAACTAAATAAATACATTTTTGGAGACCAGGGTTGTTTTGAAAGTAAAGTAAATACATTGTCGTGTTCAGAATAAAAATATCTAGGTACCCACGATTCAAAAAAGTACTTTTTAAGCACAGTAAGCTTTATATCGCTATAGAACGAAAAAAATTCAAAGTGCTGTATTTTAACTATTTTCTAATATAATTGCAAATTTTAATCGTGAGTCACTAGAACAAATATCGTTTATTTCGTGCATGTAGCGGCAGCTTTTTAAAGTGCCTTAATTTTTGCGATTTTTTACGTTGAAATTGACCATTTTGTCGCATACGCCGATCAAGTAAAACCCCCTTAAGTTAAAATGTTAAATGTTAATTGTTTTAGAAACCATTAAATTTTATTTTAATAAACACTTTAAAAATATTATTTTCCTTAAATCAAAACAACCATAACAAAGTTAGTATATCGTATGTACGTTTTTCAGATAATAGTAATTTTAATTTTAAAATTAAATTATTTTAAAATAACTATGTTTTGCTTAATTTTTCTAGAGGTTATAAATTAAAACTATCTATAATTTACATTTTTGACATGAAAATGAAAGTACTTCAATTTGTTCGCGCTATCTTCCCATATAATGTCTTTTTTTCCTGGTTCTTGTAATCTATTTCATCCGTTTTCCACAAAACAAAATGCATCCTAATAACTTCAATAAATTCTTCCATTTTGCTGAATATGTACAAAGTACAACACCGCACACAGCTCGGTTAAAATCGGTCATGGTGCGAAGTCAAGCTGGCTCAGCAATACCTTCTCTACACCGCACAGTATAGCACAAGTGGACGGTTGCCTATTTAAAACATACATGGTCGAAAACACATGCTGGCTCCGCAAGCCACCGCACAGCCTCGCATACAGTGGACGCCAGGCTTAAGTGGATCGTGATATAATATATTTTGGAAGTCACTTCGAGTACCAATAGAAAACTAAATCTAGTTTTCTCACGAAAAAAAAATGTGGCTGTTCTGAGTCATTTAGTTCTTACCAAAATAGTCTGCGCTAAAAGGCAAGTAATTCGCAAGGTATCTACAACGGAAAATTAGAATTGATTATTCGAAATGTAGTATAAGGAAAATTCTTCGTAAATAGTTATAATTTTTTGCATTTTTAGGTTAAATTTATATCTTAATATTTGTAGATGTATAAAATTCCAATGGAAAAATTGCCGGTCTGAACTGAAGCAGTTTTCTAGACATTATTTGGTCACTAATATTAACAATAAGTCTGAATATGTGAACTCTAAGACGATTTAAAAAAGGATACAAGTGGGTTTATTATGAATATTTCAAGGCTATCAATTTGTGTTCTGTTGAGTAAATAAAGATGGTAATTATTAATACGCTCTAATTATTACCAATACCTTGCTATCATAGTAAGGTTGTCTACACATATTTTTATATATGTTAATAGAATAAAGACATTATTATTATTATTTATTATTATTACCCAACAACTTCATTTTCAGCAACACTTTTTTAATTTTATTTCATTCTATTTTATTATTTTAAAATTATTAATATTAATTATTGTAAAATTAATGTTTAAAGTATTATTTTAAAGTTTATTTCAATAAAAATTCAGAAATTATTTCTTTTGGGTACTACTAAATGGTGTTACATAAGGATCAGTATTTTGAGGTTACCAGAATCGAATTCATCAATGTAAATCGAAGTTACGTGACGGCCTTAAGGCTGTATTACACTTACCAAGTTCTTGACTAAGTTATTGGCCAAGAAATTGTCGGCAAGTTCTTGACCAAATTATTGTTGACCTTGACTGTTTTACACTTATCAATTTCTTGGCCAAGTTTTTAGGTGAATTAGCAGTACCAATAATGCAAAAGTCCGAAATAAAAAAATTAACAAAGTTACCGGAGATTTGTGTTTGATATTGAATGTAAAAATTACTGCACAAGAGATACAAAAGAAAATAAATAATTTACGCATACAATTCTTTCAACAAGTATCAAATTAACATGTCATTTTTAACAATATTCTAAAACGGAATTTGTGTTTACATTTTACACAGTTGGCAAAAAACTTTATAACATGAATATTACTAGAAATCACTAAAAACTTGATCAAGTTGAGAAGAAAAATAGAACATGTTCTAAGCCACCAAGTTCTTGGCCAAGAAATTAATCAAGTCGACTTGGCAAGTGTAATACACGACTTGTCGTCAATTTTAACTTGACCAAGTTCTTGGTCAATAACTTGGACAAGAACTTGGTAAGTGTAATACAGCCTTTATTCGCGCAGTGATAGCGAGATACAGTTGGCCTTGATTGTACCTACATGTTATGAAATATATTATATTGTGAATTAATTCTTTATATACCGCGTCTTCAAATACTTTCCTCATTAAAGTAGGCTGTTTTTAAGTTTTTTAAGGAATCAATGTTGGTGTACATGCTAAGCTTTTGTAAACTTCAAATTCTGAATCACAAATAAAACATGACAGACATATAACAAAAAAATACAACTATTATCATCGTGATTATAAGCACTACGTATTACATAGAACTCCAGATCTTAAACATTAACGACTCTTGTAAATTAGTTTTTAAAAGTTGCTAAATTGTTAAAAGCATGGGTTAATGAACTATATTAAAGAGTGAATTAATTTTATTAATACTTTAGCGGATGGTAAGTATTTTTAACGTAATATTTTAGTTCATTGTGAAATTTGCAACATTACAGATAAAATAAATTATAAATATATAAACTAAATTTCTTTACAACAGGCTATATGAATTATATTTTAATTTCGTTTCTTGGGTATGTGGTACTTATTAAATAAGAAATAAAAATGTTTTTTTTTACGTTTCGAACATATTTAATGCCTTTATCGAAAAATGTAAACAAAGTTGTGCCGGAAAATTTCTTTAGTGTTCACTGTATTCGTCATTTACAATTGCATTTCGTAGTTAACAGTATTTGAATAATTGTTTCACTAGATGCACGGTGCATCTAGTGAAACAATTGAGTAACATTGAAAATAATGCCAAAGAAGAAATACAAACATCTAGTGAAACAATTGAGTAACATTGAAAATAATGCCAAAGAAGAAATACAAACTACGAAATGTAAAATTGTAAATGACGAATACAGTGAACACTAAAGGAATTTTACCAGCACAACTTTGTTTACATTTTTCGATAAAGACATTAAAAGGGCGCGGACCCGAGCGAGTCATGACTCGTCGCCCACTATTGAGATGTTGTATTTTTAAAGAGGTTTTGATTTTATTTATATAATTGGATAACAAGTGGCTGGTGATCTATAAAATACAAAATACCTTATTATTTGTTCATTTTCTCTTCAGTAAGACTTGTTCTCTTTGAATTAAGTGCATCTTTGTAGATAGAAAACGTCCTTACTACATTGCAACTGGTTATATGTGCATACTGGAAATATTCTTTTATTTCAGCGTATTTAGCATATACAATGGCCGCAATGTTATTAAATCTGGATTTCTATTAAAAACTGGGTCTAACTTTTGCCGAAGGCCACATTCGAAGTCACTTGGAATACTTTTGAAATTATTAATAGCCACATCTAATGTGGTTAATCCATTTTTAATTTGAGATTAGATTTTCAAAATATGTGATTAGTTTAGGCAAATTTCCAAAGTGTTCCTGAAGGAATAACAACTGATTTTTTAAATTTGGGATTTGTGTTAGTTCCTTGTACTCAGAAATACTTCGAGTATCGTCATTTAAACATGTAACGAAATTTTGTAAACTATCGAAATTCTCTGCATAAAAACTATTTATGTGTATGTTTTAGCAAAGCTAAGTGACGAACGTGCGATATTTTGGCTTTCTGTAACGATATTTTACAGACTTTGTAATAAATTTCGAAATCACTGACAATTCATTTTCATATTAGAAAAAGTAACATAAACAACGTTCTAGGTCTAAAAAAATTATAACTAAAAATGTACGCGTATGTTATTGAAACTAAATAACAGTAAGTATTTACATATTTCATATTTACATTATTTCTCTTGCGAAATATAAGGTAAATATAATGAATTTTAAAAACCCTTCAGGCTATTTACGCCGATGTAGAAAGAATTTTACTCATAAATTCCTTATTTTATGGCCATTTTTTGCTCTCATTCTCGGGCTCTTCTCAAGCGTAAACAGATGTTGCAGTTCACCATACGAATTAGTGCTATTCAGTAAATGTGTGTTGTTTACGTTATTTCTTTGCTCCGTTGTAACTTCGTCGTAGTTTAACTCGGTCATGTCCGCGCCCTAGACATTAAATATGTTTGAAACGTAAAAAGAAACATTAGTTTTTTATTTCTTATATGATAAGTACCACATATATTTTATGTATGTAAAAAAAAAAATTACGAAGCTTTGAAAAAGTTCGTTAATTAAATGAACGAAACGTCAGCAGTGTAATTGAGTTGTTTTTATTTTTATCCTAATACCGACGACTGGATACTTTATTATATATATATATTTAAAGCTCTTTTCATTTATCATATACAGGGTTATGATAAAGTAACGCACAAAATTCATAAAACGTACAATGTTCATTTTTGAAAAAAATGCAAAAACACGTCAAACAGTTTATTTTATTCCGCGTCTTTTAACATAAGTCAAAAAAATAAAACGTCAAATTTGTCAAAGTTATGACGTCATCAATATTTTTTTTTAAATATGAAGCTTGGTTTTTTCTTACTTTATTTGATAAAGCTTGTTTTTCTGCATTATAAAGAAATAATTGAAGTAGGGGTCACATAAGAAAAAACTGAGAGAATTAATAAAAAGAAAATAAACTTTATTATAGTAATAACATATAAATTAACTAAACAGTCCATTAAACCTAAACGATTTCTTACAGGAATTGTTCAAACTGTGTCTCGTTCACTATCTGACATAGGCCAAGACGATGGTAGACCTGATTTACAGAGTCTTCGATCATCTGCGGAGTTATACGAGTCATTTTATGTCTAATTCGTTTTTTTTTTTAGTTTTTTCTTATGTGACCCCTACTTCAATTATTTCTTTATAATGCAGAAAAACAAGCTTTATCAAATAAAGCAAAAAAAACAAGCTTCATATTTAAAAAAAATATTGATGACGTCATAACTTTGACAAATTTGACGTTTTATTTTTTTGACTTATGTTAAAAGACGCGGAATAAAATAAACTGTTTGACGTGTTTTTGCATTTTTTTCAAAAATGAACATTGTACGTTTTATGATTTTTGTGCGTTACTTTATCATAACCCTTATAATAATATTATGTAAATCGTATAATAGAAGTTTGAATAAATTTTCCAAAAGAGCTGACTTTGGAATTTAAATATTTATTTATGGGTCATCTTCAATAACCTTAACTTTACATATACCCTATAACTACAATCCTATCTAAAATGATATTAGGGCGTACTAATTCTTTTCAGGTATATTACGTTATGGTGTGTCAATTTAAAGAAAAATAATAACCCAAAATTACTATCTCCTTTTATTTTTATACTTTAAATATTCCATTTTACATAACCGTCACGTTATACTTTTTCAGTTTTTCAAATTTGACTTTATATATTTATAATATCTTGTATATATCTTATAAAAATTTTTTTTTTACATTCTTTCAACAATTGTTCTTCGCCATGTTTATGTAAAATTTCAAAGATATAGCCGTATTTCTTTGTTTTTAAATATTTACCAAATATGCCTAAGAGCACTAACATTACCGTCACGCCAACTTTTGGCACAAATTTTAAACAATGTATGGCGCCGGTTGATCGTTTGTTTATTTTTATGACCTTCTATAGCCAAGTGGATGTTGCGAGTCCGTGTTTTACAAAAATAACTGCCGTTATACAGGTTTTGTTTTTTCTATAAAAAGAGTAAGTTTTACGCAGCGTATTTTTTTTCTTAACATTACCGTCCCATGGGACAATTTACTTCTAATAGTAGTTATCGTTATCATTACATTTGTCCAATATTTTAAACCACTGCTAGTTTCATATTTCCTAACCTCAAGTCTTTCTTTCTAGATGTAACATTTCTAACACTGTTTTACTACTGTTCAAACATTTCCGTCACGAACATTACCGTCACATTCGCAAAACAGCCAATACGTGATTGTAATGATAAAAAAGTGACGGTAAAAATTTCGATTTACAAGTTAATAATTAATTTCTAAACATTTGAAATATCACTACAAAAAATATAACAGTATAATCGGCAAAAGTATATTTTTTGAAAGTAATATAAGCCAAAAGTTAAAGGTTATTGAAAATGACCCTTATACTTGTAACTTTAATATTGCATACATATTTGACTGTTTGAAAAAGATATGTACTTGATTTTAAGAGAAGTGCGTGACTGATAGTTTCAATATTTATTTATTTTAATATATTAGCATTTTTGCATTCGTGTGGGTTCTCTTAAACATACTCTACCATTTACTTGATAAATGTTACTTCCATTTCGTGTCATACCGATGAATAATAGGGGAAAGGCTTTATGAATTTTAAATTATATTAATTATTTCATTTCTTAGAAAAGCCGTTAAGAACAGAGGTGAAGAATGCATTTTTTATTTAATAATTATTCGAAAACGTTTCCTGTCTTCAAATAGCTGGAAGATTTCCTAAATTATTTGACAAGGTTTTTGCTTTATTTACGTAACGTAAGATCTGAAAGCGTATTCGCGTGCGTTTGTTATAATTCTTAGCAAAATTGTGAACTTTATCTACACACATGTTAGACTCTACTGCTATACAGGGTGTGGCAACGACCTGTAATCGGTCCCTTACGGTGTACATATTAACTTGATTGAAAAATGTTTTTAGTAAAAGTTATTTGGGAAAGCACAGGCTATGACCTAAAATTACTTTGATGTATACAGGGTGTTTAGTTTCCTCCCTACCTTATATAAATTTCTTATTTTAAATGGAACATACTATATATTGTTACATTTTTGGATTCCTGGGCGCAATATAAGCCAAATTTGTACAACACATCATATGGATTAAGTTAATGGTTTTCGAGATATTTCGTATTAAAGGAAAAAAACGCATTTTTAATAATTTCTTAAAACTTTTATATCTCCTGCATTTGTAATTATTTTGTAATAATTTTTTTATACCAATATAACAACAGTTCAAGATGCTCAGCCAATACGAAAAAATGTTCATTTTATAACATTGGGTGTTTGGAAATTGAACATGAACTTGAAAATTTTAAAATAGTTGTAATCATTTTTTTTCAAATGTAACACCCTGTATATTTCTACGCCGTTCGATGCAGGCTAAAGACCGCTTTCGTTTCCATATAACACTTCATATACCCAAAGCCAATAGTTTTGGAGTTATACTGTATACTATAGGGATTCTGCAACATAAGCCACGACTAACAAACGACAGGAATCGCATTAGCCCTATTGAGCTAGAAGCAGAATGTGTTATTGCCTTAATTAATGTGTTGCATAATAATATTTCAGTTAAAAGAAACAAATAGTTTTATTCTGTAAACAATTTTTAATGGAAATGAATAAATAAACATTAAAACAAAAACAAAAAAGCATTACAAAATTACATGAACTGTTCAAAATGACCGCCTTCGTTATTTATGCAGAGACGGAGTCTTCGATGAACCGAGTCTCGGGCTCGCAAAAGTGTTTCACGTGTTATTTCCTGAAAAGCTAAAGTAATTCTGTTTCTCATGTCATCCCGAGTAGTTAAAATCTCCTTGTAGACAATTTCTTTAATGTGACCCCATAGAAAAAAATCTAAAGGTGTCAGATCAGGAGATCTAGCTGGCCATGTTACTGGTCCCCTTCTTCCAATCCACCTTTCTCTGTACATTTCGTCGAGCATTTGGTTTGCTGCCGCATTGTTATGACTTGGGGCTCCATCGTGCTGATACCACATATTGGCTCTTACGTCCAGTGGTACATCTTCTAGTAATCCTGCTAGTTCATTGACAAGAGAGTTTCTGTATATTGCGCCATTTAAGTGGCCACCAAAGAAATGTGGTCCAACGACGGTAGTACCAATAATACCTCCCCAAACATTGAGCGACCACCTATGTTGACGATGGGTTTCGTTCACTAGGTGCGGATTTGCGTCCGCATAGTAATGATAATTATGCCTGTTCACACATTGTTGTGAAATATGGCTTCGTCTGCCCAAAGAATATTATTTAAAAACCTGGGTTTTGGTCTACATTATCTAACATCCTTTGACAAAACTGCATACGATTGTAGTGATCCATTGGTAGCAATTCCTGGTGCAGTTGAACTTTATACGGATGAAATTTGTATTTCCGTAATATTCTTGATACTGATCTTTCACTAAAATCAAGATTTTTACGAATATTTCGTATACTAACATGTGGATTTTCTACAACTGCTTGTAACACTCGTTCTTCATTTCCTTCGTTTATAACTGTTTTTGGACGAAAACTGAAATTATATTTTATATGTCCATCAGCGATAAATCTCTCTTTTAGTCGCTCAAATGCTGATATTTGAGGACATCTGCGATTAGGTTATTTCACTTTGTACAAGCGACTTGCCAATAAACAATTTCGTTGGGCTTCTCCAATAATAAATGTCATATTGACCAACTCTTCTTTAGAAAAATTCATTTTAAAAACTACTAAACTTAAAAACAAACAATAGATAACACGAGATGAATAACCAAAAATAAATAAGTAATGGATAACTATAATAATATGAGAAAAGTAAGTTGATCTTTAAATAATAAACGGAGAAAAATGATTAGTTATATACGATTTGACACTAAGACTCAATCTAACATTTACGTAGATTCTCATTTTTTTTGTGACTTGTCACAGCTTACATTTATTTTCGAATTCCCAATGCTCCACACTAAACATAATATAACTCAAAAACCATTAACGTTGGGTATATGAAGTGTTATATGGAAACGAAAGCGGTCTTTAGCCTGCATCGAACGGCGTAGAAATATACAGGGCGTTACATTTGAAAAAAAATGATTACAACTATTTTAAAATTTTCAAATTCATGTTCAATTTCCAAACACCCAATGTTATAAAATGAACATTTTTTCATATTGGCTGAGCATCTTGAACTGTTGTTATAATGGTATAAAAAAATTATTACAAAATAATTACAAATGCAGGAGATATAAAATTTTTAAGAAATTATTAAAAATGCGTTTTTTCCTTTAATACGAAATATCTCGAAAACCATTAATTTAATCCATATGATGTGTTGTACAAATTTGGCTTATATTGCGCCCAGGAATCCAAAAATGTAACAATATATAGTATGTTCCATTTAAAATAAGAAATTTATATAAGGTAGGGAGGAAACTAAACACCCTGTATACATCAAAGTAATTTTAGGTCATAGCCTGTGCTTTCCCAAATAACTTTTATTAAAAACATTTTTCAATCAAGTTAATATGTACACCGTAAGGGACCGATTACACACCCTGAATATCATCATTTTATTTAAGAGTTGCTAACGCTAAAAGAATAAAAAGCAAACATCTAGTAATAATTTACACTTAGCAGCTAGTATCACATAATCTGTATGCATTTTAAAATACTAGAGCCCAAATTAATAATTCCTGAAAATAAATCGCTACATAATGACTGAATTGACGTAATAATTTTTATGATAAATTTCAAAGTTAGTAAAAAATGCATTAAATTACTTTTTTCCATATATTATTTTATTCAATCATAGGATTACATATTTGTAAATTAAAATGAATTTATTGTTGTAATAGATTGAGGGGACACCTCCAAGACAATGCATATGTTAATGTTATATAATATTATATAAAAACACAATGCGTTATTTGGTTATGAATTGTACTTTGATGATCTATATGATATATGCAACAATATTTGAATTCATTAAGTACCTACATGATAATGTAAAAGAAATCTAGTAATTTTATGGCTTATTATTATTAATTAATTAAAATAAATATCACAGATTTTGAACAAAGCATAATTTCTGGTTCAAAATATTTTGATCAATAAATAAAGTATAACTTCTTTATTTATATTATCCTTAAGTATTTTGTAATAATTTCTACTTAAACATATAATTATTTATTTAATTAAAGCATACTTTTTAGGTCCATAGTAAATTTGTATTTGGACGACTCTCAAGCCCTTACTTAAAATGTAGTAGATAATATTAATAAATTTTAATATTAGTTAATTGGAAAATAGAATATTCTACTATTATAAATTGAATATGTTTATTGCCCATCTCGTAAATGAGAATTAGGTTCTCCTTAATATAAAATTCAAAATGAAGTAGGTAAATTACTAATTATCCAAACATTTCTTAAGATTTCGTATTATTGAACTATATTCTTAATGAGGTTTTCAATATTGTTAATATAATATTTAGATTTAAAATCAAACTAGTCACTGTTTATGAATTAATTTTTGTTATTTAAAGCAAAGGCACAAAATCCATCCTTTGAAGTTGGGCTTTTGCACGCAAAAGAAAAAAAAATTATAGAATATAGAATAAACACACATCTATGATGATATATACAGTGTGTAAAGTGATGTAGTTTCCTATAGAGAAAAATATTTTAATACGAGTTTTAGGAGGAAAACGTATTCTGTATAAAAAATTTTGATTGTATTGAAACCCCTTTTGGTAAATAAAAAAGAAAACCAGTAATCATGTAAGATAAAAAAAAAACTTGAAACTATGTCGAGTTGTTGCTTTTAAATATGACCAAGTCCAAATGTTATATTACATTATTGATGTTAGACAAAAAAGGCAAATGTCATTTCTATAAAACTTTTATTGTTTTTGTGTTTGTAAAAAAGGATGACCAGTACACTCTAACATTATTCCATATAATCTCCTCCACATCCAACGCAATCTTCAAGTCTTTTTCTAAATTGTTTGTAAACATTGTTCAACATTTCAATATTAATTTCTCGAACAGCCTCCGTAATTCGCAGTTTCAGATAATAATTTAAATCATTTCTCATTGTTTCTCTGTGCACTTGCTTGAGGTAACCCCAGATGGGAAAAATCCATGGGTGTTAAGTATGATGACTGAGCTGGCCAAAGGCCATCTATTACAAAAGTGTAAATTTAAGAATTCTCTTATAATTAAAGTACCATAAGCTAGACACCCATCTTTTTGGAAGTAGTTGCGTTGCAATTCCTCTTGCTCAAGTGATGGCAATAAAAAATTCTGAAGCATTTTCAGTAATTGTATTGATTTAAATTTCCATTAAAAAAATAGGGTCCAATAATTCTGTTTAATAACATTTCGCACCAAACATTGACTTTTTGATATCGCTGATATTGGACATAAATTCTAAAATCTGGATTATCGTTTGGCTAATATCTACAATTTTGTGAGGACACAGTATCATTTATCGAAAACGTTGCTTCATCACTAAACATTAAATTCTGCTAAAAAAGGCGATGTTCCATAGTGTTCTCACCAACCCATAAACAAAACTCGAATCTGAAAGCGTGATCTACATTTTCTAAGGTGTGGCCAAATCTAGGTTTATATGGACAAATTTTATTCGCTTTATAAATTGTTTGCAATAATGTATGACTAACATTGAGTTCACTTACTGCCTGGCGTAAGGAACTCCTAGGATGTTCCTCAACGGATTCAATAGCCATAATGGTCACAGCATCATCATCATTGTACACTTGGTGAGACTTCTTTTTTGTAGGAAACGGATCTTGTTCCATCAAATTTATCAATTAATTTCTTCAATGCTGTTCTGCTTACACTTACATTCGGGAATTTTTCATTAAATATATGTATTGCATATCTCTAAGAAACTTCTCCTATACCATAACATTTCACCAGATAAATTCGCTGTTTTAACGTCAACACTTTTCATAAATGAAGTTGAACTGTCCGGCAATGTCGTTGGTTAATAACTATTACCTACATGGGTAATGCGATATTGATGTAATATTCGGACTTAGTCATATTTAAAATCAACAACTTGACATAATATCAAGTTTTTTTATCTTATCTTAAATGACTACTGTTTTCTTTATTTACCAAAAGGGGTTTCGATACAATCAAATTTTTTTATAAAGAATACGTTTTTCTCTTAAAACTCATATTAAAATATTTTTCCCTATAGGAAACCACATCACTTGACACACTGTATATATATAATATGTGGTCTGTTCTTGATATTTTTTAATTTTATATGTTATATTCATATCTTTATGATAAAATGATTATTTTCTACCTATTTATCTAAAAATCCATATGCATATAAAGTTGACGTGAACAATAAATTCTTAAGCAATTTTTCGATAATTATCATAGTATCCATCTTTGTTATCCGAATCCGTTTTACGATGTTATTAACATTTCTCTCTATTAATTATATTATCTATTACAGCGGCTATTATTGACTTATCCATTTCGTCACGTATTATTCTTGCAAATACAAATAATAATCATTAATACAGGTTTTGGTATTACTCATAAAATAATATATTGCCATTTACAATTATTTGTGTTTAATACAATATTATGTTACGTAAATAACTGTGAAATGTTCTCATAAATAAATATTCAATTTCGTGAATAAACTGTAAAGATACTGATCATTTATAGCAAATACGCGTATTTGGCTTTATTTAGTACAATTCTGAAGTAATCAATGTATCAAAAATGATGACTATATCCCACAAGTGTTCATTAATCTAATTCCTATTTGAATTCAAAACTAAAACAATTTTAAAAAAGAAGTGGTATGCACGATATTATCCTACACCGTAATATATTTTTTTGTATTCATAATAAATGATCAGGATTAAATACTCTAAGAAATATACCTTTAAGGTTGGGCTGCCTGTATTAAACTTAACTTTAAATCACGAGCAAAATGCGATATATCGACAATGGAATCAACCATTTCTTGTACAGCTGCAATATTAGGAAACTGTTGGGCTGCAATTTTCGTTTTACTTACACTCGTAGCTAATGCTTCAAATAATGTATTTGCACATTTTAACATATGTACTTTTAGTTCTAATTGTGTAATATTTTTATGAACTGTGTCTCCTATATGCACTAGTTTGTGAGCACTTAAAACTACAAATTTTCCGTGCGCTAAAAATACTTTGGGTGGTTGGTTGTGTTCTACAGTTTGTAAAAATGCGTCTATAGCTTGTGTTAAGTTATTGTGATGTGTCACTACTTGAGTTGCAAAAAATGTTAAAATTTGTTTCTCATCATGGTCTAATACAGGTTTTTCGTTATTTAAACTCACGTCGTGCACATTTTTTATCATCGTATCATAGTCCTTTTTCAGTTTTTGTGGAAGACTGTCGCGAATTTCAGCGTGTTTCTTAGCCGTTATATCTTTGGATTCTAAATTAACATAATCATAATCTTCCAGCCATTCACTGTTATTGTTAATGTTTGGAGAGACATCCTTCTTAAATAACAGCGTGCTATTACCTTGAATAAATGATGTAACTTGTCGTACATCTTCCGTTAATGCTTTAGAACAGGCAATCAATTGCTCTAGTTCATCTAATTTGTAATTTTTATCATTTTCTTGTCTGCAAAGTACGTTCACACACCAATCCATGTGTTGCAGTTTATCCGCCGCCTCATTTACTAATTTATCAGATGTTCGTAAAGCAACTACTAATGGTGAAAATTTTGTGGAAAGATTTTTATCAGAAGCTTTTGCAGCGTTTCCTAATGCTCCCTCGCTAAACTCCGCCAAATCATGCAAAGATGTCCTTAATCTTTCTACAGCTAATCTAATTTCCATTATGTTAGATTCTAGTTTTTCTAAATTTCGCCACTGTGGTATTACAAAGCTTAACAACTTTGTAATGGCACTTGTAGTTTCAGATTGTAATTTTTCTAGAGTTTCTAAAGCAGAATTTAATTCTAACGGAAGTTCTTTCAATTGTTGGGACTGATGTTGAGGCACGTCATACAATTGTGTAGGTTGCAAAAGTAATTGTGGACCACGATTTAATGGACGAGGTATATCGTACTCTGGCATGTTAACAACACTACTCCTATTGGAAGAACTAAATGAATCGGCAGTGAGAGAACTTGCTGAACTGGATGGCGTTAATTGATTTTGCTGATGAAATAAGGGCCTAGGAACGTCATAACTGTCAATGGAGTCTCGTGAATCTCTGCTAACTGGTGATACGCATGATGGAGCGGGTGAGCACCTGGGGCAGTTGCGATTTTGTTCAACACCTATTGGTATTGCTCTTGGAGGAACATCGTAGCATTCGTTGTTTTGTTCTCGCGGGCTTATATTTGGGCTAGGAGTTGGAATTGACACTGGAGAACACCTGGATGGTGGCATGTCGTATAAATAAACATCGTTGTATTTTTTTGGTGTAACAACCTGGAAAAAAATTAACTGTTAAATTTTGTATATATTTCGAACAATGTTAAATAATAATAATAAATAAATATTCTACAATAGTACGTGCAGTAAAAGTAGACGAGTGTAATTCTTCATTGAGTTGAATGAAGGTAGGTATTCAGTATTCGGTGAAAATTATAGAAAATTAACACTTTATAAACATGTCATATAGAATTTTTCATAATAAATAATAAAACCCTACCAGTGAACTAACTTTTATTACCTTCAAAAATACATTACTGCTAATAATAGTAATAGTTTGATTTATATTATGATTTATTTGTCCACCGCTTACAAGACATAATGACATAATTTAATAAATGAATTAGAAATAGTATAAATACAAACGACACAAAAGTAATATAATAATATTACATATAGGATTTTCTATTTAGAACGTTAAATTTCTTATCCACATATTTGTATGCACATTCCAACAAAGTTGTTGGTACATATGTACAATATGATATTAGTGTATGATATTTATTTACACTGCGTATAGCGGTAATGTTTAAATAATAGGTTGGCAGTACCGTCTTAATAATAAACAATAACATGTCAATGTAAAACCATTGTCACTAGTTCAGTTATGATTATGTTGTGTTGTGTTACTTAAGTGTAGAAACAAGAATACATGTTTAGTTCACTGGAATTTCTCTGTCTACGTTTTTTATTGACTACCCATAAAGCGTTAAATCAACAGTTTTTAAGTATGTAATATTACGGAAAACTGTTCTCATTGTAGTAATAAGAGTCGGATTGCGATGGTTTATAATCCCTTTTTTTGGCAATAGCTATATCAGATTCTTATTATTTTAATACAGCATCTGAATACCTTTTCAGATACTATCTTTTTGAACTTCTTTTTAATTTTCTTATTTGACTGAAGTATAGTATCAACCAACCCAATAGCGTGTGCGTGTACCAACATACTGTGTTACCGAGGCATGTTAATAATAATAATAACAATAATGCTTTATTGCTGTAAATTTCATTACTCAGATACTCAGGACAGGTAAAACTTCGTTTATTTTACTTATATTTGTTTTACGATATGTACGAATTATATTACTAATTAAATAGTCAAAGTAGGTGTCATTGCTTACTGTCCTAACAGAAAATTTAAATGTAAAAATTGTAGCAAGGACGCCCACAATAGAATAAATTTAGTATTGTGTTTTGACAGTTTCAATTTTGCATTATTATTATTTTATTCTTTCTCAGTTTCTTTGCTTAATATCTAACAAAAAGTATTTCTGAATACTACTGTACATTGTTTTTGTGACAAACGTAAGTAAGCGCATGAAATATAACATCAGATGATGATTTTGAAATATCTACTTTATAGGCTATAAACTCAATCCTCCGTTTAATCACCTGTGGTATCAGTCTGCCCCTTTGCGTAACATTATGGAGAATTCACCTCATAAGAAGAGGCTCTCCAAACATTTTACAGTAGAGGACAAGGAGAGGTTTTTGAATATATACAAAACCTTACAAGAACAGCCAGGTACTTCGAAAATAGATAACATTGCAACTACAGCAACAGCAGCAGGTAAATATTAATGTTATTTTTTGAATAATAGACTCTCATTTTGGTGATTTATATTCAGAAATATCAGAACGTAGTGTTTACAAGGTTTTGCATGAATATAGTGCTGAGCATAAATTTCAATCACCAAAGAAATACCATAGGAAAAAGGCCATACTGGACAACGTTGATGATGTAATGCGGAATAGCATTCGAGGAATTATTCATTCCTTTTTTTTTAAAAACGAACCTCCAACTAGGTATACAGAAAATTCTTATGGTGACAAATGAAAGAGACGATTTACCAAACTTTAAAATTTCAACTCTCAGAAAATTAATAAGAGAACTGAACTTTCGGTAAAGTATAATGAAAATGTTTGTTTCTTTTTATAAACAGTTTTGCATTTGTAGTTATCAGAAGAGGAATCGTAATAGTATTCTAAAAGAAAAAATGATATTATTACTTGGAGGAGACAATACTTACGTAAAATAAGAAAATATCGTAAAGATGGAACACCGATATATTACTTAGACGAAACATGAGTGAACGCTGGGCACACAGTAAAGAAAGTGTGGGCAGACACATCAGTGCTTACTGCGAGACAAGCATTTATAGATGGTTTGTCCCCAGGCCGTAAAAATCCTTCCGGAAAAGGGAAAAGGTTAATTATATTACACATAGGTTCTGAGGAGGGATTTGAAGAAGATGGCTTGCTACTTTTTGAATCTAAAAAGACAGGTGATTACCACGAAGACATTAATGCGGAGAGATTTGAAGAGTGGCTTCAACATATTCTGCCCAATTTGAAAGAAAATGCAGTGATTGTTTTGGATAACGCACCATATCACAGTCGCAAAATAAATAAAAACCACCTATAGCAAACAACCGCAAAGCTGAAGTTCAACAATGGATTGTCAATCAAAACATATCATATGAAGATGACATGGTGAAGGCAGAATTATTAGCATTAGTTAAGGAAAATGTGACCGGCCTTGCGAAATATGCTGTAGATGAGATAATTGAAGCATCAAATAGAAAGGTATTGCGGCTATCTCCATACCATTGTGAATTAAATCCGATAGAGTTGATATGGGCACAAGTAAAGGGGTATGTTGGCTAGACACAATGTATCATTCAAACTAGAAGATGTAAAGGAATTATTTCAACAAGGTGTGTTCAATATTTCATGTGAAAATTGGAACAACTCAATTAAACATGTGGTTAATGTGGAAAACAAAATGTGGGAACTTGATAATTTAATGGATTGTCAAGAAGACTCATTAATCATAACAGGTGATGATTCCACTACATCATCTTCAAGTGACGACTAATTATTAGTGAGACTAATTTGATGCTGTTTTATTTAATATGCTCTTTTTGTAAATCACTGCTTTCTTATACTTTATTTTTCATATGTAAATACATCTATTGATGAATGAATAAACACATTTTCTTTGTATCATGTAAGTAATCATAGAAACTTAAAATATATTTTCTCCTAATAGTAGGTTTGTTCGAACCTGCAGTTCTGAACGGTTCTAGAACTAGTGCGCATGTCATTTAAGAAAAAGACTGTTCGGACCATGCATTTCTGGAACTGCAAATTCTGAGAACTGGTAGTTCAGTGTTCGGTCTTTCAGAACTAGTAATTCAAGTACCGTTCGGAACGGTTCTAACAGTTCTCGATGATGGGCTAGTATTTGAAATTCTGATAAATCCGGAGCATGCGTAATGGTCATTTGTATCAGCTTTCGCATTTTTCTGGTTATGTTGAACTTCACAGTTTGGAGTTCTTGTAGGTTAGTTTTTAAGTTGTCGTTCAAGTACCTATTTGTTTTTTATTTTAGTTTGTGATATTATTAGAGTATTGGTGTGATTCGGTTCATCAAACCTATTTGTAATTTTTTTTACAGATTTTATTCACACCCATTATATCAATTTTGTAATAGCCAAAGTAAACAGCTATAAGTATGTGACTAAACATTAGTTTCTTCAAATGGTGGTTTATTGTTTTAGAAATTACTTCATTGACTACCATGTTCTTGAGTCTAGCAAGTGATTCTTCCTCTAAGAATAAAGTGAATGTAATGGTACAATTATAGGAACTTGTGAACATGTGAAAAGTTAATTTATAATTATCATATATTCGTAGAGAAACTGACATATTTGTTAAACTTAGACAAAATAGTATTTAATATTATGTAAACTAAACTTATAATTTTTGGTTCGATGTGTCCCCCTTGAGATTTAAGAAAAATAAAGGGAATTTGTGATATCAATATATTAGATATCCCAACAATCTATTATATGTATATATGTGTTTGTACCAGGCTGTTACATCATCAAAATTATAATAAATTGCAAGTTAATGTGACTCCAAGACTTGTTACACAAAACGTTTGATTAATGTAAGTACCAAATCATGTAGGTATCGCAATTCAAATTACCAAAAAGGCTTGAATTCTCCAAAATGGATTGAAAGAGTGTACTACTTCACAGATTAAAAAAAGAAGAGAAGTTGGCTTTGAACATTGGAAATGTATTGTAATATATTTGTTTAAATTCATCATGATTGTTGATTTTATAGTTATGTAATACATATTTATTAATGTGTGTGTGCATTTCATGCACGTGCCATTTATTAATAACAGCTTGTATTAAAAATCATTGTTTTATTTACCCGGTTTATCAGAAATATCCATTACAAAATTTTTAAAAATGTACTTCTGAACAACTTCTTCATTACTTTTTAAATCCTGTCGCAATTTTGAGATGTAACATTTAAATGTTCATTACGATTGACATTTGTCCACCAGTTTGGTGTTTTTTTAAAAAATGCAGAGATATCCATAACAAAATTTAGAAAAATGTATTTCTTATAAACAACTTTTTCACTATTTAAATCCTGTCGCAATTTTGGTGGTTAGATGCAGTAACATTTAAATGTTCATTACAATTGATATTTGTCCACCAGTTTGGTGTTTTGTAATATATAAATATATTGCTTATATAAGAAATGCAGAATTATCCATTACAAAATTTAGAAAAACGTATTTCATATAAACAACATTTTCATTACTTTTTAAATCTTGTCGCAATTTTGGTAGTTAGATGCATTACCTATTAAACGTTCATTACGATTGACATTTCTTCCAATAACTTTGGTGTTTTTTAATATTACTATTACTGATGTTGGTAGTACAAGTTTCCCTAAAATTCCAATTTTAAAACTGTTCGAACCTTCAGGATTTCGAACCGTTCTGGAACCAGGATTTGGCCGGACATGCGCATTATTATCAGAACTACTAATTCTAGAACGGTTCCGGAACTGTTCAGAACTGGAGGTTCGAACAAACCTAGTGTATATATTGCATTAAAAATTTCCGAACCTGTCGTTTTCTTTATTTCTTCCCATTTCTCCCATTTACAAGCGAATTGGAAAAAAATTAAAATTAAATGACTATATATTCATTAAATGTGCATTTATTTAGAAGAAAATTATTCTTTGATTTCACCACTTTAGCTACCTTAAGGTTGCTTTTAATAAATTGTTATACAAATGCCACTATATACAGAATATTAAACAAAGTTCTTTATTATAATGTACTATTCCAAACGTCAAACAAATTATCATATCACATTTCTTGTTCGTATAAACCTAGAGAGGACGGCTCTTGTATTTTATTTTCTTTTCATTTTCCTTTCGATTATACGTAAAATAATCTAAAGTAATCAAAATTATTAGTAACTAGTTGCTTAAACAGAGCTTATATTATGTACTTATATTGCATTAATTTTCGTCTATTATAATTACATTTATATAGGAGAATGTAGAATACTTGCATCGAAATGTGGGTTTAGAACTACATATTTGTTTATAATGTCTAATGTCAAAATATTTATGGTTAAGGCTATGCGTTAAGCGTTGTGAATTTGCCTTTTTGAGCTATTACGTCAATGCAATGTTGCTACTGCATCTGTTCGGTAATCCTACTATAGCACCAGTCTCCCCTAACTACAAAATATATATTTAAATGTCCAGTAACATTTAAGATTAATTTGTATAGAGCATGTCGTAAATCACTAAAAGTGTAATATGTCAATGAAGAGTTTAGATATTTAGATATGTCAGACATTTAATTATTCTTAATTACAGTGCCGCATTATGCGCCGAATAAGGAGCTATAAAACAATGTAAAAAGTCAAACGTGGTGGTAAAATCAATGTCACTGACATACGCCAGTGGCCAAATGGAGTGAGACGTCATTGAATGGTTCTTCTCCCCTCTAACGGTGCGTTTGTCTGGCGCCTTACGGATATCTGTTTTAAGTTGATTGAAATAAACATACTTACACATCGATGCATATGTTTAATTCCAAGTTGTGAAAGTGAGCAATGTTGTATAATAGGAATATGTATATCATTTTACAAGAAAATAGGAACCAGATCAATTTTCTTTTAAATATACATACATATGTATGTACGCAAACCTGTTTTTAAAAATTATTAGATGGAATAATTTCTTTGCTTCACCATAAATATCAATATTTGCCTGAAATAATATATGATTAAGCTCGGAATGGTTTGAATTATGGGTCAAGTGATTTTTTTAATTGCAATAAATAATATTTCACGCAAATAAAGCCCTAATTTATTCTGTACAGGAAATAGAAATCGACCATAATAGTATAGTTATCACTCAATTGTGTTTCAAACTGGGTTTCAAAAAAATTATTTTATATACTCCTACTATATACAGAGAGATCGTAAATGGTTGACCGCGCCGCTTCATAGTCATTGTGTAATTGCCGCATATATCATATTCTGAATTGTAATTTCGTCTGTGCGACATCTATTATTTTACGTATAAACTATTTTCAATAATTTTTGCTAAATTTACTCGTTTTAATAACTCAAGAAATGTATTCAATAATTGAAAATATCTTTATTAAAAATAATTTAATACAAAGATCGATATGGCATATAGGTAACATTACATATTTAGAAATATTATAACATATAACATAAAATTGGCCCTATTATTCTTCTTGGTGATATTGCACACCAAACACCTATTTTAATAGGATGCATGTCAGTTTCAATAAAAACATGTGGGTTTACAGATGACCAGTGTCGCTAATTTTGGCAATTGACATATCCACTTAGATGAAACCAGGCCTCGTCTGAGAAAAATGTGATGTCCAACAAATTATCATCCGCAAGATTATTATTAAACCACGTACAACATTGTATGCGTTTCTCAAAGTCTGTTGGCAACAATTTCTGTACAACAGATACTTTATATGGATGTAAGTGTAGTTTTTTTAGTGGCTTTATGGCATGTTCCATAAGATAGTCCTATATAAACATAAAATCAGAATTAATAAATTTTCTGTATATCGAACAAAGTAATATTTTACCTGTCTGCGCTGATAGTCGCCTTAATGATTTCTTAGCGTTCTTGAATACCTTCTAGCACTTCTCCTGTTAGTAAAGTAGGTCTACCAGAAGAGTGTTTCTTTGATATACTGCCAGTTTCTCTAAAGCGACTAATAAGATGGTTGACATATCTTGCAATAATATCATGTTGGAATTCCATTTCTGGGAATCGAGTGTGAAACTGTTGTCTACATGAATCAGTAGAATATTTCCACTCTGCATTCGGTAACAGTTCTCCGCTACGAAAATAAGCCTCCACAATAAACTTATCTTGTTCTTCCGTAAATGGCATTGTTGATTTTAACGCAACTTTAAAATTAAGCAAAAATGATAATGATACTCGTATAAACACACACAAAAAAAAGAATAACTTACAGTAACAACGAAATGTCCCTTTTATTGCCTTGAGAAAGAGTTTCTAATATTCAATTTAACGCAGTAAACAAAGTGAAAAAGAAACGACCTGCGAGGAAAGAATAGAACAGGAGAGAGTCTTCTTAATAATAATATTTGTCCAAAGTGGTAACTCAATATGGCCGCCGCAATGCATAAGCGTGCATAAATATTTTGTATAGAGTATATGTACACTTCGTATGTTCTCGAAAATCATTTAAAATAGGTTCTTAGTCCAATAATAATTAAAGTAATATCGTGAGTGCATTATTTTTTCAATCCTTTTATTCTTTTTAATATAGTAACATTTATTCTAACTGTATTAAAGAAAACATAAAAAGAAGACATGCCTAGAATATGTATGTTACGCCACTGAACACATAATCAAACATACCGGATATATGACAAGTTATTCAAAATACTCATTTTATAAATTATGATTCGTCAATATTGCCATAACTGACCTGCCTTAAAGTGGTAACTTCCGTCTAAATAATACGTATTCCCCCACCAGTTTATTATCTCTCCTGTTCTATTCTTTCCTCGTAGGAAACGACAAAAAGCTTATATGACTGACAAATATGTATAAATGACAGAATATTGGAGTGACAGCCACTATAGCGAAGTTAGATACAAACTAAATATTCATACTACAACAATGAACGTGTGGCAAATTCGTGCTAAAGTTGATATATCGATGAAGCGGCACGGTAAAGCATTTACGATCTCTTTGTATATACACACACACACCGGCAAAATTAGGGGAACAGGCAGTAAAATAAAGTTTTGGCTTTTCTTTTTTGGATCATCGTTGAATATGATATTGTTTTCAAATCTATTTGTCTTGTTACTAATATATTAGGCATTCGAAATTGACACCTGTCAACCGTTTACGACGAAGTTGTTTTCGTGTAAACACAATCGATGGGACGGAAAGAATATGGCGACGTCGAGGAGAACGATATTCCCAATGCAATTTCACTCCAAGAGTCCCATTTGGTGGAGGTTCAATTATGGTCTGCTACCCTCTTGTATTTAAATTATAAATGGCCAAGGCCCTAAACAGATTCGGTACCCAAATTCCAAGAAGGTAGTAAGTCAGACACCACCACGGTAATTAACCTTCTATTTAAATTTAGGAAGACGCTTGTCTATTAAATAATCACCAACTTATAACACTCAAGTCTTACCTCTTACTTCCCAGGGGTCGATGTTAAATATGGGAGTCAGCACCGCCTCCAGCTACAGTCAGAATTAGGGCGAGTTCGAACACAGTACTAAGTCGAAGGTTACGTTGTCAGGGCGCCTATCCGTAAAAATATGCTAAGCCCAACAGATATTCAGACCCCGGACCAGATCCAATGTAAAACTCCCCAGGTGATAAGAAAATAAGACCAACACACACTCATTCAAACTTAACATACGGTTTATTGAAACTATAAATTAGGACCCAACAGTTCGTTTCAATTATTGTACACAAACCGGCTATACTAACTAATCTCTGATTTTTCACAAGATATTCAAAAGACAAAAAAAAACAATGAAATGTAAATCACAAACCGCAACTCAGTTGCCAGTATTAAATTTCTGAAGGAATGAATAAAACCTTAAATGGTCACCCAAGGTGATCCACAACTTCAAATTATCAATGACGTACAATTACAAAATTTAAGAAATTCAAAATGGAGAACACATGAAACAACCTTAAAGTTAAAACGATTAACCGACAATATTCTTACAAAAAGCATACAGTTATAAGGCAACTTGCCGAAAGTCCCTCCAAAGTCGAACAGTTTGATCGTGATTTGCAACACGTCAACACCAAAATAAACCACTCTGTATACCAGAGGCAACCGACAATCTATTCGACATTAGAGTGCAGACTCTAAGTTATATGGTATCTAATACTATAAATATTAGCGCTAGTTAACTATGCTTTACATAAGGAAATGTGATTAAAATTAAATTCAATAATTTCTTACGAGATTGTACAATAATAAATTACAATGGTTGACTAATTACACTAAATAACAAGCTAAGAATTTACACAAGACAGATGTGAGACTACAATGCCAATACACATCCAAAATTTGTTCAAGTTCTAAGTCCAAAAATTAAAAGGCTACGTAACGTCTCCAAAAATGACAAAGTAACCTCCAAACTGGGGTCACTGTTATTAATAACACTACGTTAATTTAATAAATTCAATTTATAAAGGATCACATGCCACAAGAAGTTAATTTAAGAAATTACGATGACTTATTTGATTAGCTAGGCCGGAAAATTGACATTCACTGTACGAAGTACTCGAAATTGACATAAATTTTACCAAAACTGTTTGGCCAATAATTTCTACGTTATAGATAATATCAGGAAAATTTACACAGTCACAGTACCTTAAGGAAAATCACAGCCACAGCTACCATACACGATACCTTCTACGGATCCACACGTTACAAGAAAACTGCTCACATATCTTCGGCTAACGACATCTCAGGAAAAATTAGCGTAGGAAGGCTACAGTATTCCATTAATCTGCACCACAATTATGTCTTCACCGCAGGATACAGCAATTAATTCCCTTGGAACCGTAAAACTACCATGGGCACGTGGTTCTTAACTTAACCCAACAAAAGTGCTCAAATGAGGTCTATGCCCTGCACTAACAGCTATATTTGAATATAGAAACAACACAAATTAAGATCGATTAGACACGTGGAAAATATACTTACAGCAGTTTAAACAATTCCCAAGCCACGACAAACAATATCCTCAACAAGTTTATAATAATAACGCCAAAATCACATTAATGCTTGAGAAACATCATAAAATCCGCCTTGTACTAGCGATTGCACACGATATAATTCAAAAATCCATCATTTCTCAAGTAGTGTCTAAGGAACTTGCATCTGCTCTGTGATGTTTAATGCTTCTTCTACGGCAGTTAACGTTCAAAGAGAAAGGTTCTAACATGTCAAACACCGACCTTAAGCGTAACACGAACATTTGAACTAATGACAGAGCGACCTAACCTGATATTTTAAACATACGACATAAACGCAGATTCAAATGACAATAGAAAAATGGAAAATAATTATAATTAATTTGTTACATAACTCTAAGCCCAAAAAGAAACTCCAAAACTAAATTAGAAATAATTAAAACTGCCGAAACCACTAAATAAAACAAGTGCGCCATGTACCCGCCAGGAAAAGTATACATTACGCACATGAGTAATGTAAAACGCACACTGTAGGACTCTTATAAAATCCTTCACTAGGTGGCAGAAGGAGTTGATAACATTAATTTAATCCAAAAAGCCAAGATAATTTATGTATACAACGATAAAACTAAAATTCTCAATTCAGAGATAAAATACAACAAAATAATTGTAACAAATTCCTCCCTCACCACAAAAGGTTATTTACTTGTAAATTACCGTTAAGCCAAGAGTTATGAAACCAGGAACTGGACTGTGCGTAACACAACATATAAACATACGATACAATAGAACCAAGTAAAAGTCGACAACGACTAGGCAAAAAGGAAAGACAAATGTGCGCGACCATGTCCGACAGCAAACTCAGCATCACCAAACGCTTGACCAAAACCACCACGCGGTCCTTCGGCATTCAGCCGGTACGGGGAATTAACGAGGAATAAATAAAAAAACATGGATGTCGAGATTCTGCACAGACGCGCCCCGAGACCTGACCAACCGACAGCCCAGTACCACTGATAGCATCAAAAAAGGAAATGGAGTAGACGGGTTAAGTTACGGTGTGCCCGGCCGGCGGTGATCCTTACGACGGTCGAAGGCACAGGAATTAGGAAGTGATACTACCAATAGACCAAGATGCGGGAAAGGCAACCCCCGAAACGACACTGCAGACACGCGACGGTAAAAGAGAACTTTGGGTGAGGCCCTCGGTATCTCAAAACAAACAAAAATAAAAGGTCAACTAAAAATGGGTTTATTACTACCGATATGGGATACAAAGCGGAATAAGGAGAGGTATTTAAAGATAGGGTACAGCACAGAATGGTGAAACTACTAAAAGACACGGACGGCACGTCCACGCGACAAATGTACATTCCGGAAACACAACAACTGAAGATCGCCAAACAAAATAGACATAGCAAAAAGGAGTTTAAAGTCTGGACCGGCGTTGTCCCGACTGAAACGCTGAAGGCGAGCGATAAAGCCATAAGGCGAAAGTCCATATCAAATCCTGGAGGTAACATTTTGACAATAACAATAGCAAAAAGGTCGCCAGGACCCGACCCTTGGAAGGCTGAGAACTATCACATAAAGACCGTTCTTCTTTATACCTTCGCAAATAAACGTCTAATCAGAAGGAAAATGTCAGTACGACACATACAACACGATAGAATAACTATCAAATGCAAATTATAGACCATACGATACGAAACATAATCCCAAAATGGTAAAGGTTCTAGAAATGCTATACGGTACGAAAGTCATAAAATCGATAATACTTAATCGTAAACGATACGAAAGTCATATTCGGTACGGAACGTCAAAATCAGTACGGCAGAGTCGAGATCGGTACAGAAGTCAAAATCGGTACGAAAATACATAACTTATAAAAATTACACGGAAGTCGAAAATAACTTAACTAACGTAAGTTATACGGTACTCAAAAGTAACATACAGAGTTACACGAAATTAATCCACCCAATTCAATCGTCGCTGAGTGGGCTATCGACAAAACATAGGGAGAACATCCCAGATCAGAACACGCAAGGAAATACGTCGAACCCACGACAACTAAAATTGAAGATGTTAAAAGAAACGGGGGAAACAGAAAATTTTTGGGACGCCTTTTACGCCCAGGCATAAAACCTACAGGTATATTCTTAAGGCCTACCTGCAAACCGAAAGACTTGCAAGAGTTCAATCATCGATAGGTTGTGCTTTAAGATGTTCAACACTCCATGTACCCGGAAGTACACCCCCATCACAATTCTTAAGTTCATAAGAGTTATTAGATACACGGCGATGAATCATGAAGGGGCCAATATACTTATCTGCTAACTTCGCAGAATAAAATTTCGCAGCATCAGACAAAACAAAGTTCTTACGCCAAACCAACTGATTAGGCAGGAAGGAAACAGGGCGATGTCTAAGATCGTAACGAACTTTAGACTTCTCATATGCTTTCTGTAGACGGTTCTTAATGTCACTATAGAGTCTCGAAAAATTAGAAGATCGACACATAAAATCTTCCGGATTTCTTTGACACGTTTCGACGGCATTTTCGTCATCCACAGGTGTATGGAAGTTACGTTCACCAGTAAGATACACTTCTCTGCCAAAGTTTACGAAATAAGGAGTATGACCAAGAACCTCATGTTTTGCAGTGCGAATGGCACAAGATATTTTCGGAAGGAATAGGTCCCAGTCACGATGATTATCGGACACATACGATACCAACATAGTCTTAATAACATGATTAATACGTTCAACGGGATTTGCTTGTGGGTGATAGTACGACGTATACGAGAAGGACTAACCTTGTACTTCTCTAAAAATTGACGATATTCCCTAGAACGAAACTGAACGCCATTATCGCTAATAACCTTACGAGGAGTTCCAAAAAGTAAAAATACATGATTTTCCAAAAATTCTACGATCCTATTAGTCGAGGCTTTCCGAAGAGCACACGTTAACACAAATTTACTAAAACAGTCAGACACGACAAGGATGTAATTAAAACCACGTTTGGTTCTCGGTAACGGACCTACAATATCCACACTCAATACGTCCCAAGGTCTGTCAATGAGAGAGTGACCTCCCATACGACCAGCAGGTTTACGTTGCTCAGGTTTAGTTCTGATGCAAGTAGGACATCGACGTACATAACGGATTACATCATGAACCATTCCAGGCCAGAAATGTTTTTGGTAAAGACGATGAAGAGTTTTGAAGATACCTAGATGACCAGAAGTTGGTACATCATGGCAGGACGAAATGATCTCAGAACGACGTTCTTTAGGAACTACTATTTTCCAATCCTCATCCTCATTGTCAAAATATTTGTTAGAAGGACGTACAAATTTACAAAGTTGACCATTAGCTATCTGGAATGTAGGATACTTCTCCGGATTCGTTTTGACTGCTTTAAGTAGTCTGTGATACCACTTATCTGTTGATATGACGGAAATTGAAATAGAATCGACGACAGGAACCGATCGAGAGAGAGCATCAGGTACAATATGATCCTTACCTTTACGATGAATTATGTCGAAACCATATTGCTGCAGACGTACAGCCCATCGCGCAAGTCGACCACTAGGAGATTGTAACTTATTTAACCAACATAAAGAATAATGGTCCGTAATGACGCGGAAGTGCGAACCCTCTATGTATGGACGCAACTTCTCAATCGACCACAAAACTGCCAAGCACTCTTTCTCGGTAGTCGAAAAGTTCCTTTCCGCACCATTAAGCGAACGACTAAGATAGCAAATTACTTTTTCCTCGTTATCGATATTTTGAGTTAAAACAGCACCCAATCCAAAATTAGAGGCGTCAGTTTGTATAGTGAACTCTTTACTAAAGTCAGGACAAGACAAAATAAGAGCCGAGATTAAATGTTGACGGATTTTTGACCAAGCCTCGTCACAGGACTGATCCAAACGGAAAGGTTGATTTTTACGTAACAAATTGGTTAAAGGACCAACGAGAGAAGAAAAATTTGGTATGAACCGACGATACCAAGAAGCCATACCAACAATACGTCTAACACCAGATACTGAAGTTGGTGTCGGAATTTCAAGAATGGCTTTAACTTTGTCAGGATCAACTAACAAACCCTGTTTATTTATTACGTAACCCAAATATTTCAGCTCTTCACGGCAAAATAAACATTTCTCACGATTAAGGGTGAGACCAGCAGTCTCTATACGGGAAAGAACTTCACTCAAAATTTCCAAGTGTTTTTCGAAAGTGGATGTAACAATGATAATATCATCCAAATAGACGAAAACATGCGGTTCAAATTCAGGACCTAAAACCTGATCAATGAAGCGCATCCAGACGGTAGGGCTATTTGAAAGACCAAAGGGCAAGCGACGACACTGGAACAATCCCCGATTAGGGACAGTAAAGGCGGTATAAGGTCGAGACGACTCCTCAATAGGGATTTGCCAATAGGCGGATTTAATGTCCAAGGAAGTCAAGAACTTAGCATCACGAAGTTTATCCAAGGTATTCGTTACATA